>VWZX01001678.1:901025-1009882 GCA_013399015.1 Galbula dea | reverse complement strand
TGGAGGGCGGCGGCGGCGGCTGCCGCCCGCGGTGGGGAGGGGGGAGGGGGCGGCGGAGTGGCGACACGAGCGGGGCCGGCGGCGGAGGCAGGAGCGGCGGAGGCGGCGGCAGAGGCGGCGAGGAGAGCGGGAAGGCAGCCCTGCCAGCTGAGATACCCGCAGTACGAGTCCCAGAGCCATTGGTGCACCCGCCGTGCGTACTCTGCCGCGCTCAGCGGCTTCGCCCCACCGCCTTCGCCCCCGACGGCCGCCGGAGAGGAGGGCGACGAGGACGGCGCCCCCGCTGCGGCGGCCTCCCCTCCGGCGACGCTGTCACCCTCCGCTGTGGCTGCCGCCCCAGCGCCAGCCCGGCCCGCTCCCCGCTCCGCCATCTCCTCCATCCTCTCAGACGCCGATCGGGCGCGCTCAACGCGCATGCGCCGGGGCGACGCCTGTGGCCTCTCCCACCCGCTGAGGAGAAGGAAGGGGGGAGCGGTTGGAGCTGGGGTGGAGTCTTTCGGGCATGCAGTTCGACGCGGAGCGTACCACTTCCCCAGCGAACCCCCTTGGGCCGGGAAGGGACCAGACTCCTTCCTGCACCCCTCTGCGAGGTGGTAGCGCCTAGCGCCGAAACAGGGCCGTGCTCGGCCAGGACGGTTCCCAGGGCCCTGGAGGTAGAGCTGCCGCCCGGAGCGCGGGTTGCGCAGTACCGCTCGCGCTCTCCAGAGGTCTCTCGGCGGCCGCGTACGCAGAGCAGGCATGTAATTTTTTTTCGTTAGCATGAACTCTAAGGTTTCTGCCTCAGCCGCCGCCCGGAGGCAGCGCGGGAAACTGCGATCCCCTCAGAGGAAGCGGCGGCAGCGCTCGGCCCGCCCCGGGTCCAGACTCTGGCCTAGGCCCAAACCCGGGCCCAGACCTAACCCTTTCTACCATCCACCCCCTGGTAGTAAGTCATCCTTCTCAGCCGAAGCCCCAACCCCGGTTCCGTAGCTGGCCTCGGGCGGCGCGGTTACCTGCTCCAGCGCGTTGTGCTGAGGTATAGAAAGGGAGTCTCCATCTTCTGTGCGGGTCTTCGTTTCCATAATGATCCCCTTCCTTCTAACATGCTTACTAAGACATGCTGAAGGACCGGGACATGACCTCCCGTCTTTCAGAGTCTCTCTGTGTCCTTTCAGCTGTTTTCTGAGTTTGGCCTAGCTTACACAGGCTGTGATACATGAGGTCTTAAAAAGAAGCGAGGAGCGAGGCATTGCCTTGCTTCTGAGCAGGTGCAGATGCACGAAGTTCTCAGTCCTTTCACTCTTTGCCACCTGTGGTTGCAGCTGTTTTTTCTGGCCTCTAGCAACGTTTTGAACACTTTCACTTTGTTAATAGGAAGAGGGTTCAAATTGTTCAGGGAGAGAAAAGGTGTTAAACTGCTCTTGTGTGCTTGTACAGTTTGACTTTGTTGTCTAAATACTGCTTTCTACTCCATCTCCCTTTTTTCATCTTTCCCCTATCACATCCATGTTCTTCCTGTGCAAAAACACTGAACAAACGGACAACAGCAAGTTTAATCAGAGCTCTCAAAATTAATTTTTAAGGTTCCTGTGTACTGTTAAGCCCAGACCAGATGTTCACATAGCTCCATACTGAGTGAACTGGTAATAGATACTACAAACAGGGAGTGTTTTCCATTTTTAACACAGAAAATAGCACAGCTGAAAAAACCCACAAGTTTCTTTCTTTATCTGTAAGACTAAACAAAATACATTGTTTTCCCTTGTAATCCTGAGTCCCTTATACAAGCTGAAATGAACTGGCAAAGCCCATAGCAAATAACCCATACCACCTTAATTAAATGCAGTTATATTAGGTGCTGGCACTCATGATGCAGTTATGGTTGTAATTACACTGGCACATGCTTTGTAACATAGACTTGTGTGAAATCATTATGGGTAAATGATGATTTGTATCTAATGACTGCTTCATATATCAGGGATCTGTTCATAGGCACCTTCTGAGGGCAGGAGCTACTTCTGGGGAATATTTTCACAGCAGTGGGTCCAGATCACCTCCAGGGGGAACTGAATCTGTCTTTTATGTTCTGATAACTGCTCTGCTTGCTAGCATATCATGTAATTGAGTGTACATTGCTTCTCTTTATCTGGAGGCAGCTTCTTCTACATATGAGAAGGAACCTAGTTGAAGAGCATGTCAGGAGAGGGTACTAAGGGTGCATCCTGAGTTGAGCCCCTGAAGGATTTCAGATGGACGAATGCTTGATTGCTAGGAAAAAAATGTGATGCACAGGTTTGTGAACATGCATATGGTAGAGTAACACTGAAGGAACTCATGCAGAACCAGATACACTGAAAAGAAAAGAGTAAGAACAAAAAATGGTTTGTCTGGATAATAACTATGGCACTGGCAAGCCTTGACAAGTGCCTAACTCCCTGTTTTTCAGATGCTGATTTGAAATTACTTAATCCTTTATCTTCAACAGCTCTGTTTTAATATGAAGTTCAGTCAGGTATTTATTTTTTTCCAGTGTGCTTTTAGTGGAGATATGCTGAGCAGCGTTCAAAACCCAAAAGATCAAATGAATTGTTGGGAACAAGTAGCTGTGTTTTCATCTTCCTTGTTCATTCTTTCTCCTTTTACCAAGATGATAATTTCAAAATCAAAGTAATCTTTGACTGCTCTTAGAGTGACCTTTAGAGAGTAGAGTTTCCCAGTTATCTGACTCCCAGTATCCCTGTCCCGTGTACACAATGTAGTCCAGCCTTTGGGCGTTAACAGTCAGAGGTTGGGAGGGCCTGGACCTCAGCTGGCTTCTGCCATCTGGTGGGTACATGCAGTCACTACCGCAGTACTTCTGATTTCCACTAATGCTTAGTAACCCGTATTCTAAATAATTAAGCAAGTGTCATAGAATCACAGTAAGGGCTGAGCTTGGCAGGGACATCTGGAGGCTATCTGGTCCAACCCCTGCTCAGGCCTGAGGCTGCTTGCCCGGGACCGTGTCCAGACAGCTTTTCAGTATCTCCAAGGAAGGAAGACTCCACAGCTTTCCTGCCAACCTGTGACACTGCTTAGTCACTCACACAGTGAGAAAGTGTTTCCTGATGTTCAGAGCCTCCTGTGTTTCAGTTTGTGCACATGGCCTCTGGTCCTGTTACTTCGCACGCTCCCTTCAGTGTTATAATTATCTACATTAACAGATCTTAGATAAGCCTTCTCTTCTCCAGGCTGAACAGCCACAACTCTCTCAGCCTTTCCTCCTTAGAGAGATGCTCCAGTCCCTTCATCTTCATGGCCCTTTGCTGGACACTCTGACCAGTATGTCCATGTCTGTTTTGTACTGGAGAGCCCAGGACTGGACACAGCACTTGAGGTGCTGAGTAGAGGGGAAGGATCACTTCCCTTGCCCTGCCAGCAATGCTTCTCCTTATGCAGCCCAGGATACCATCAACCTCCTTTGTCACAGAAGCACATCAGTGGCTCTTTTTCAACTTGGTGTCCACCAGGACTCCCAGGTTCTTTTCTGCTAAGCTCCTCCTCCAGCATATACTGGTGCATGGGGTGGTTGTTACTCAGGTGCAGGACTTTGCAGTTCTCCTTGTTGAACTTCATGGGGTACCTGTACAGAGTAGTTCTTGAGGACTTTTGCAGAAGTTCCATTTAAGAAAGTATGACATCCACTGAAGATTTTCATAGGACAACTGGACACAGTAAAAAATCTTCTCTTTTACATGTATTTTACTGGCTGATTGCAGCATCTGTCCTGGTGGATATTTGTCAGGTTTATAAAAAGGAGGTGGCTAATTACATTCCTACACATTCACATATGTCAATATATGCACCAAATGCAGTTTTCTGTTTTGACAGTTGCACTGATCCAGAGCAAACGCACCATTTCAGTGCAGTGTAGAGCTGAAATCAAAGAGGCCTATATGGTGGGATAGCATGAAGTAAAAAGAAATGATCAGCATCTAGTTCATTTCTTGCTGGAGTCAACCATTAAACACAGGTCAAGCTTGCTGCTGAACACTAGGTGGGCATAACTGATCATGGGTGGGATGGTTTATCAAATCATCATTCTGCAGCTTGTGGACTATTTCTATCTCAGGATATTCTTGATTTTTCAGAAAATGAGGTTTTAACCTTTAATTGCACACAGGTTCCTGTAGGCTAGAACCAGAACCTTGGATTTATTTTGGTTTTATATTCTGAAGTTAAAGACAGGTTGCAGGGAAGGAGCAGAAAATGTATTGGAAAGGTATGACAGGTATTTTTTATGAGGACCAGAACTGACAAAAACTAGTTACAGACTTTTTGTCATGTGGCTGACTCAAGAGTACTGGATAAAATGCATTTGCATATTTAAAAAGTGTCTTTCCTATTTTTCTGGCATCCAGTAACTTCTTAGCCTTTTCTCTAGTTGAAGCAGTTGGTTCTGTCCATGCAAGGCCTTCTTCCTTATCCTCTAAACATCTGCCATCTGACAAAGTTCCAGGGTGTGCTCAGGCACACACTGTTACTACATAAAAGTTCCTCCTGTTAAGAAAGCTGTCAAAAAAATGTACTTGGGTCTTGCACATTGCAGGAACATGAGCGTTAGGAAGAAGGTCTAACCACAAGGGAGTTTGCTTTTGAAGGTCTAACAGAAGACTCAGAGCAGCCTCCACCCAGTCTGTTTTTGAGGGGGGAGTTAAATCCCTAGGGGGAAAGAAAAGAATTTGCTTGTGTAGCAAGTCAGAGCTGCCTTGCTGCTTTCTGTTTATCATCAAGCATTTGATACTTGTTTTGCATCATACCTCTAAAGGATTAAGTGTCTTCCTGTTGCTGTGTGGTGACTTGATCCCTGTTGGATGCTGGATGAAAACAAGAGTCAGTGTTTCAGGTCAGAATGCTCCAGAAAGAGATTATTTTATGGAACAAATGATGATAAGGCCTAAACAATCCTTCAACAATCTTTTTATCATGACAAGTATGTGATGCCCATTTCTCAGATATGAAGCACATCGAAGTGAAATGTGGAGCGGATCACTTGTGGTTTGGTAACACAGGAGGGACACATCCAAAGCTGTATAGGGAAACCTCAGATCATGATCATCTTCCTAGACATAATCTCTGGAAAATACAGATGGACCTAGAAGTGAGAATCAGGAAAAGGTCAGTTCTCTGGCTGTCCCCAGAGTTATAAGCATGAAAGTTTAGGTTTATCAGCTAGCATGCAAAGTACCCGCTATTCACTGTCAGGTGGATTATGGCAGCAAAAGTGATGATGCTTAATGAAATGGGAGGAGGAGCTCCTTTTTCTCAATCAAGCTTTTGAAACAGCATTTCAGAAGAAGGCATGTAGGACAAACACAGCAATGGAGCAAGCTCTGAACAACTTTGTATTTAAACAAGTACATTTTCCTTTTTGTTTCATAAGAAGTTTACTGTTGAAAAAATGATATCTATTAAAGCAAACACATTATACACAGAGATTGACCATCAGATAGCAAAACCTTAATGGAATGAGCACTACTGGTTGCATTGGATAAGGTTTACAATCAAAGATACATTTAAAACCCCTCAAGAATTAATGTACTTTCAAGGTAAATTAGGCACAAAGTTTAGCTTGTAACTAGCTCTGCAAGCATCTCACTGTGATTTCACTGTTACAAAGTATTACAAGTGATCAAGACCATGAGCTGACCTTTAAAATTTTTGATCTTTTATTGGTGCTCTGTGCTGAAATAGTACAAATGTTTGCAACACTCCACCTTTGTTAAAAAAGCATGTACAGTAGGGACTAGAAAATAGAATCAAAGGGCAAAATAGGAAATTATCCCTTTATTTGGGCTCAGAATTAGTATGACATAAATCTATGGCTTTCCTTTGTGTACATATTTGAAACTAAGTCAGTACTACAAATGTGGGGAAGAAACAGGAAGATATTGTTGATGGATAAGAGCTACAATAGCAATATTTTAAAGGAAGGTTATTAGAAAGGAAACCAGCTGGTGTCTGGCATATGCCTCCCTCAGTTTTTTGAACAGGCTGCAAGATACAATGTGAAATTGTAAAGAATGAGAGAGTATGTCACAAAAAAAAAAGAAAAGAGAAATCCAAGGAGCAAAAAACCTTCAAGTGATTTGCTGCAAGAGTTTTAGCTTAGATGAGGCTTCAGCTTTGAAAGAATGACTAATTTGCAAGAAAGGAGAGGGCAACAGCAAGTCTTTGTAATAAAATCTTACCTCCCAGAAAACATAGGGATCTTCTAAATATACAGATTAGAAAAGTGCTTGATTAAAACACCAGATTTTGTTTTTTAATCTTTTGTTAGCAAAATGTATTGCTGAAAGTTGTCCTTTTTTTGCTTGTTTCAAACAAACCCCATTAAGGTTGCCGCAGAACTACAAGGAACTGCACACTTTCTAGGGGTACATTTATACGGCATCATCCAGGAATTGCTTGAGAGGTACAAAGAACCATCCGAAAGTCTTGATGCTGTTTTTGATTAGCAGAAACATAAACTGGAATGCACTGAAGCAAGATGATAACAAAGTGTATCATGCAGTATTTTGGCTTAGTGTCTAGAGTCTTTCAAACCAAGGAGGTGACTGGAGGGTGAGGGGTTTCATCTATTACATTCACATGAAATCATTTAGAACTAAAATTGTAGGTGAAGGCAAACCCTGTGGAAACGTGGAAAGGGCTGGGATGGCTAACAAAAGGGTGCCAGATGTGTTACTGTTTCTAGCATGCAGAGCTAATGCTTGAAGGCCTATCCCAGCAGTAGGAGCTACTGCTACTTCTAGTTCTTGACATTACTGCTTTGTTTGTGCTGGCTGTGGTCTGGTCACGGTCAGCGAGTGCTGTATGGCGTTAGGAAGTTAACCCACGATCTCTGCAGGTTCAGTGACCAACTTAGATCCATCCCATGCTGTCTTGAACTGTTCAGGAACAGGAAATTCTTTCTGGTAAGAAACAAAAGCAACAATGATGGTTAAATAAACAGTGGCTACCTCATGAAAACTGGTGCAATACCTATTAGTGCTACATGACTGAGAAAGCATTGATAGCTCAGACATTCCAGGATTAGTGAGAAGCCTTCTTCATTACCCTAGGAAGCTATTTTACAATGCCACACAGGAAAAAAGCCTTATTGCTACCCAGTTTCAAATAGCCTTGGTATGGTATTACTTTGCAATAATCCCTCTCACACCATTATTTGGAACAACTAAGTAAATAAGCCTTATGTCAGAAATTACTTTAGATTCCATCAGTGTCTGGACTGGAAGACAGTAGAAAGGATTTAGATGTGGGGATTTAGTGAGGAGTCTTAATTTTAAGGACAAAAGCAATATTGTAATATGGAAGAATAAACTAAAATTAAAAACACCCTTTCATTTTAAGTGTGATACATTTCCAGTGTTTGGGGGGTACACTGAAGCAGGAGATCAAAGAAAGTCTCCTTCCATTCTGTGTGTTTGGTGAAAGGATGGGAGACATCCTTGGGTCTTTCTCTGTTTCCAGTCTACACAAAATGACATGAAGAGAAAGGTTTCTTCATTCAGACCTCAAATAGGTGTCTATATAGCCAGAAATTTCAGATGATAGTGGTGATTTGAGGTGAGATTGATCAACAGGACCTTTTTTAAGAAATAGGTCAATAGGTGAGTATCATTCCCTTTTTAGCTACCTGAAGCTGAGCATCCTGCAGTCACTTTTGGGTATGTGGAGCATGAGAATTCTCTTGTTACAGATTTTCTTTTATAAAGTTTAAACCCCTCTACCAGACAAAATTCCAACCCAAAGGGTTAATGAGACATTTCAGTTCTGTCTATGGCCATTCAATGCAATTTCAACAGAACATGATTTTACTAGAGATGCCAGTGGGCATAGTATGAAAATCTTACTAGAGTAGAAAAGGAGCCAGGAAAATGCACCTGGTTTTAAGTGCCTTTTAAGGCCTAGAAAATACTACAGATGCTACCCATGTATTAACAGCTTCAGAAAAAAGCAAGTTTATTATACAGTATTATTTCATCTGCAGTTGTATTATATTTATCTTAGTTTTAGCATCATCATCTTCAGGCTTGAGTGCTCTTGTGTGAAGTGAGTTTCTTTGGGAGCTTAGATATCAAAAAAGAAAATTAAGTGGGCAGGAGATGAAGCCATTATCTCTCAGGATGGAAAGAAATAACGTCATATCTGGTCTTTGCAATTACTTTGTGCCCCAAAATAATAGGGAGTTCTTCCTGCACTGGTAGCTGAGGTATCAGTACATAGAAATTCAATTGTTTGGGATCATTTTTCAGTGAGCCAATACATGTGGTATGTTAGTTTCTTTCCTAGCAGTTTAAGTGCTGCTAGCTACCAAGACTAGTGGGGAAGGGGGAGGAGGAAAGCTTTAAAAAATCTCACTCACATAATCATCATCTTGGGGGATGAGGATGTTCATCTCGGATGACTTGGCACTCACAATCTCACAGTCTAATGATTCCTCACTGAGGTAGATGTGGCAGCCTTCTGTTTTGTTAATAGAAATGGTTGGCACTTTCCCCATCACCTGCAAAATAAAATCTGCTTAACATCAAATCTTCAAATGCACACAAAGCTACTGATAATAAAATCCACATTGCCTGCCTGGTCTAATTTTGGCCACCAACATCTGATCTGTGTGTCAGCTGTCTGCATGATGCTTACCTTTGATGTGTCAGACACTGTGAAACTTCTTGGTGGTGGTACCAAGGATCTATACACAACAGAAAACTTATACTATTGTCCTAGTTTTGCCTAGAGTAGAGTTTATTTTCTTTCTTAGTAGTTAGAATATTGCCGTGTCTGGGATTCAGCATGGGATTTGGTATGAGAAGAATGCTGATAATATCCTGATGCTTGTAGTTTTTGCTAAGGAATCAAGGACTTTCCAGCTTGCCATGCTTTGCTAGTCTGCAGGTGCACCAGAAGCTGGGAGGGAGCATGGCCAGGAGGGCTGACCTGAACCAGCCAAAGGGATATTCCATCCCATAGAACATCATGCCCAGTATATAAACTGGGAGGAGGCAGGTTTCTGCTTGAGCACCTGTCAGGGGGTTGTGAGCAGTTGCACTTGTCTTTTCTTGAGTTTTATTTTCCCCTCTCTCTGTTATATTCCTTTTCATTATTATTACTACTCTTCTTCTTCCATACTGCTATTATTGTTATTATTATATTTTATTTAATTTTAAATATTAAACTGTTCTAATCTCAACCCACATGTTTTTGGTTTTGTTTTATTTTGTTTTTTATTCTCCTCCCCATCCCACTAGGAGTTGGGGGGGAGTGAGTGAGCAGCTCTGGGGTGGTCAGTTGCTGGCTGGGGTTAAACCACAACAAATTTGCAGCAAGTTTTTCATAGACAGTTTGATGAAGGTACTTCTCTGATTCTCTCTAATTTCAGTGACACTTCTGTGCTGATATTTAGGCAGTGTTCACCTTGTTTATCAGTGAGAATTGCTTAAGAAATCAGCATGTCAACTCCAACCCAATAAGGGCAAATGAAAGATCCCAGCAAACAGCACTACTCAACAAGTGATGTGTAATATGTTCTGAAGACTTCAAAGCTCTTCCCAGTTTCACAACATCCAACGGGAAAGACTTTTTATCCCCTTCAGGCCAGCTACAGTTCTAAAAACCTACTGAGATCAATTTAATTAAACCTCTAAAGGTATTTCTTATGTCACTTTAAAAGCAAGCACAAGATTTACTTGAGGGGAGAAAAGGAAATAAGGAAATCTTCCCTGGTTTACAATTCTCCACATTAAAAGCTTTCTTCATGGCTAACTGGCTGACTCACTGGTTGCCACTGGTTGCTCCTTCTCCTCCTGCCCTCTCTAGCAGGGACAGCAGTATCCTTTGGATAGTGCCTCAGAAGGGCAGAGGTTATTCTGAGCCATAAAGCAGGAACAGCATGTGATAGGTATGTACTTGTTGCTGAAAGTGTCTCCCATCCTTCAAGCTAAGAACAGATTCTTAGCTTCAGTTACTTAAATGTGACTGCAAACAAAGAACAAGTGCCTCTGTCCTCTTGCATCCCACCCTGATCCAGAAGTCTGAGCCCTGGAGTGGATCGGTGCATCTTAAACTTTCTCATGGAATAGAGAACAAAAGCAGGGTGTGTTTAGTACATTTTGCAGACATCTGGCAAGGCAAACAATACCTCTGAGAGAAAAAGAGCAACTATTTATAGCTAACTCTGTAGGATGAATGTATTGAAATTTGTTGCATTAACATACCATGTATTTGGAATTTATAAGCTCAGATCTTCAAATACTGAGAAAATTGAGGTGCTCAGCACTTGGCATGCTCAAACCTTGTGGGAGCTGCCTGATTCTAGCAGCATATAGCAAGACTCTGCCTTCTTAAGTGGAACTCCACTCTGCTCCATGGCACAGAAGCCTTATACAATATTCATAGAACCTACTTAATCAAAAGAATCTCCATTCTTAGAAAAGATATTTCCCTTTTATTTGAGCACTAACAAGCTGTGGTTTCACTGTTCATTACAGATTATTTTTTCAGCTTTTGTGAATACTTCTAGAGGTAATGATAAAAATAATCTAGTTATTTTTAAAACCACTCAAATAAATGCCTGGGATCTTTAACTGCCTCTGCCATAAGAAGGCATGTAGTGCTCATGAATAAGACTGCTTGTGGCAGTTCAGAAGATGATGCATAGCTGGTAGCAGTGTCAGTCACTTGCATGAAGTTCAAAATAGAAGAAACCATCTTGCTGTTATTCCCTGCTCCCTGGGGTGGCTGTGCCCAGTATTTCTGAAGCATGAAGCAGACTGGCCACAATTAATGTCATACAGCAGGCACAGCCTTTTAAGCAAAGACCTCTCTTTGGAGACTGGCAGTTTGATATGATTTAATTAACATTTCATTTCTTTTTCACTTAAAATAATACAAGCTAAAGTCCCTTCTTGAGACTAGGTCATCTATGTTGGACACAACCCAGTATTAGAGCATGTATAGTTAGACCTCTTTGGAATGGGAAGAATGAAGTGCTGTAAATGTCAGGCAGACTGTCTGTATTTTAAATGGGGCAAGTGTCCCCAGTAGAGAGGATAATGTATGGCTTTAAAGTATATATTTTTTCTTTTCATGAGAACAAGGAAGATGATCTCTGCTGAAGCTGATTATATTAAAGACTCCTAGCCCATTTGTAGGCAAGTGACTACATTACTTATGTAATGTGTCATGTTGCTGGCAGGGGAGATTTGTGAAATCCTGGCACCTACTTTCCCTTGATGTTGTTCCCTGTAGTTGTGCTTTGACAGTCTGTTTGACCATCTCCACTGAGAGAATAAGAAAGAAAGAAATACCCATCTTCTGGGCTTAGAAATCAATTAGCTGACTGCCAGAATTTGTTCCAGTGCTGAAATTTCAAGTGCTAGGAGCTGTTCAGCATGCAAGCAAGAATTTCAGGGCCAGAAGTAACAGTTCTTACAGTGTATAGTTCTCTCAGCTTCACTGGAACCAGAAGGGACTGAGCTAAGGGAAGCTTGTTCAGTGATGGTCAGTAGCTTTCATAGGCATTTTCTAAATCCACTAGCAGAATTTAGTGCATATAAGGATATGTTTGGATGTATCAATCTCTTAGTTTTCATAGAATCTCCTGAGTTCTAAGGGTCCCACAAGGATCATCAAGTCCATTTGTTTGGCTCCTGTGAGATTTTAAAATTTCCTGTAGCTACATGTTGGGCTTTTTCTTTCCTGCTTGTTCTCTGTCTGTCTTTGGTTTTTAAATAGGCATTTACCTGAATCTGAATGTCCCTGGAGTTGATCACTTCCACGATCCCCACAACATTGTCAAATACAAGGCCAAACTTTTTACAGTTGTCTAAAAGAGAAGCAATGATAAATAAGAAAGGCAAAATAAGAACAAATATATGCACACCTGCTAAATTTACTATGAAAATTCCCAGTCTTGCACTGCATAATTGAGCAACTTCACTGACATGATCAATCCATTCCAGTGAATGGAATGACTCAGATGCATTATTAATCACATAAATCAGTTTTCAAGCTTGACATTTAAAGCCCAGCTGAACTATTCACTCACCAATAGTAATTGAATTGATTTTTCCTTTTATCTGAAGGGTAGATTTGTTACACTTAAAAATGTAGGCCACTTGCTTGAGTTCAGTGTTGGTAATGACCAGGTCATTCTTATCCTCTTGGTATTCCTATTTCAAAAGAAAGTTTATTTAATATGTTGTCTTTAGCTAACAGTCAGACAGAGTTTAGCACAACTTATCCTCGAGTCATTGCATCCTCAGTTACAACAGAGCAATATCCTTCCTGTGGCTTAAAAATCTAATCTGCCTGGTGATCAGATACTTCACATAATTCACCCTTAGATGACACATGTATATTTTAGAGCTGCAGAACTGAAGAACTTAGCACAAACCATGACAAAAAACATTCCTATTGTAGCAAAGACATTACGCTCACAACAATTTAAAAATGCCCTCACAAAGCTGTTGTGTGGTTCCCATCCAGTTCAGAGCAGCACCTTGAAGAACAGAGGTTTTTTCCCCCAAAATGTTCAGTAATGGTCTATACAGTGTGTTAAGAACAGGTTCAGGCATTACTGTGTACAATAAGGAGTAATAAATGAAGAAATTCCCTTTCAATATGAAGCATGAAAAAACATTTACACTCCATGGATGTCCAGGAAAGACTAGAGATCCACCAGGAGAATTCCAGGTTCTAAAACCCAAAAGCAACATAACCCAGGCAAAGTGTGGCTGCACCTTGTGCAAGCTCCACTCCACATTAATGACTGTGTATATAACTTCTGTATGACTAAATTACATATTGTTTCCTTCTTCTTTTAACCAACACAGCCATGTGAATTTTCACTCTCATATTCTTTGGTATATGGCTATATAAATTAACTCCCAAGCTTTAAACAAATATATCTGTTCCATCTGTAGCTTGAGCAAAAGGAAAACAAATGTTTTAAGTGTAGGAGACATGTCTGCATGGAATGGGTGATGAAAGGTCTATGTATAATTCCATTGGTTAACAAAACTGGAGAAAGTGTTCTGTGGCAATACTGTTCTCCCGCACTTGCACAAATGGCCTGCAAGAAAGGATTTTAATTGGAGCTCTCCAATGGACATGTTTCTGGGGGATTGTCTGAAGTTACAAGGAATTTATAGGTTGGTTCTGACATTCTCCAATTCAGATGAATTAGCAGATGACTCTCAGAGACAAATGAATTAACTTCAGATGCTACAGAATAGTAAATGCTAAGCTGTGGCCTGGCAGAGCAATGAAAGACTGAGCCCATGTTAGCTGCACCTTGATCATGGACAACCTGGAAAAAGCTTCCTGGATCATGGAAAATTAGCAAGAGGTTTCAGTGCTCAGCCTGGGCTGCAGCGTGCAGGGTGCAACTCAGAAGTGTGACTGGAACTCACCACTCTCCACTTCTTTCCCTCTAGCTCCAAGACAGGAGCATGGCTCTGCTGTGGGGAATTCTTGGGAGAGGTGGGACTGGGAGTATGGCTTTTCGTTGGAGAACGAACAGATGGACACTGGGCACGGAGGCTGGGGTTCTTGTGAGTCTTCTGCTCATCAGAGACATGGCGAAGCCCTAGAAAAGGAAAGAGTGCTTATGAAAGAGAGGCTGTTTGCCAGTCCTAAGTCTTCATATTTAAGCAGGAAAGGTCCATTTGTAATTGTGTTAAATTATTCTGTGAATTTACATTTTTTACTTCCTCAAGGCTTTCCTGAATAACAACTTCAAGTGTAACTGCCTACATATTTTTAGCAATTTGTAGAAAAGCTCTTTCACTGTTGGTGGGCTTAGTATCTTCAACAGGAAATGCTGCAGTGTATTCTAGTCCCTCTCTGCGGTGAGCTCTGTGAGCTTGTTATATTTTTCCATCCATAAAAACAAGATTGTTTTTCCAATTTACGACAATATTTGACCTAACCCTGCAGCATTAAAAGTAGATATATCAATCTGATGTATTTAAACTCACAGCCATCCACTTTAATTGAGACTGGTCAGTGTTAATACAAAAAGCTTTATTATTGTACTCCACACTGAGCTGTAAGCCTTACTTTTTCACCTGACATGTAACAAATTTTGACACAGGTTGATACCCTGAATGTCAATCAGGAAGGGAAACAAATTTTTATTGCAATTGCAACTTAGAGGTTCATCAGCTACTGAGGACTGAAGTTGTCCAGCTTGGCTGCCCAAAAATTAAAAGGATACCTCTAAATAAATGATGTGAATTTCAAGTATGCTGAACACATTTGGGTGCTGTTGCTTCTAGAGGAGGTTTTGGTATGCAGTCTCTTCCATCAGATTCAGTGCCAATCTTAGAAAGATCTGAGCTGCTTAAATAGAACTTAAAAATGCAGTGGAGGTTAGGTTAATTCATACAGCAGCTCTTGATGTAGTTTGACCCATGGACCAAAATTTAATTTCTCTTCTCCTGACCTTTGGTGATGGCCTCTCCCTGGTTAAGCTCTGCAAACAGGGCAGAGCGAGACGCGGTTCCTTCGTCCTTCACAGCTTCTGTATCAAAGAGGGGAGGAGGACCAGGTGGTGGCGGTGGTGGCGGTGGTGGGGAGAGGCATGAGCCGCTTGTAAGAACAGATCGCATGGACATGGATGATGCAACAGGACCCTGTTTGAGAGAGATGGCAATTATTTTACATCCAGTGTCTCAAGGAACATTGTATTGGGAGAACTCTTCCTTATTAACATCCTTGAATGCTGCGAGTCTGAGTGACTCTAGACAGCCAGAGGCTCAGAAGAACTTCTGGCACCGTAACTGATCATAATACGATGACTCTTTCCCTTCATCAAAGCAGGCAAGGCTGGAAAGACTGAGGGTCCACAGCCTTACCCCACTGCAGATCTACACCATCTAAAAGATTTCTCTCAAATGCTTGTCAAGACCAATGTTAAAGATCTTTACTAGTAAAGATTCCATCATTTATTCCAATGTTTCTTTATATAAAAAGGGAAAATGTCTCCTTTTTGTCAGATACCAAATTCAGTTAGCATTCAGAAACCTACAGAAAATGTTTTGATCTGACATAAATAACTGGGAGGTCATGAACTGTCAGTTCTACATATGCAATGTGCTAACTTGTATGCAAAATGTAAAATGCTGTTCTTCAGACTGCTCAAGTCATCTGCAAAGATCTGAATCCAGCAGAATGTAAAACTACGGTGATTCAAGTCTGTTATTTATGGAATGCACCGTTTGAGGTTTTAGTTCAATTTCTCAAATTCTTTATGTTTTTCAATTGCAGAAGATCGCAGCACACAGGTTATGAGTGAGGGAGCTTTGGTCAAGTAAGTAATCCAATCTTTCTTTCAGTTTGTATAATCAAGAATACACATTTTGGTCTGAATTAAAATGCTTACATAGACTATTATCAAATAGATAGAAAATACTAATAATGATCTGTTTAAAATTTTGTGCATCCTAATAAGAGATGATAGATTCAGTCTGAGAAACTGAGACTTTTTCTGTCTTGCCACTGAGTGTCACTCTGATCCCACTTCTCTGCAGCAGAGCAGAGACTGTTGTGAAAAATTAGATTGGTTCTGATGAAGGTAGCTAGCTACACAGACACTGTGCATCACACCAGTACCTACTTACTAATGGGAAAATGACAGGGACTTCCAGAGGCACAGCTCCTCTCATTGGTTACCTTTGTTAAGAGATCCACGTTGTTAAAAGTGCGTCCCTGGTAATCAATACTGGAAACAGATATTGCTTAGCTGAACTCAGAAGATATCTTTAACCATTTATGATGCCAGCCCTTTCTGCTTGCCACTAAACTGAAACAGCCAGTGTCTGGTTCATGCATCTCACATCAAGGAAAACTGGAGCTGTTTTTAAAAAGTAAACTTGTTCTGGTCTGTAATCCCAAATGGATAATGAGAAAGGGGCTGAGGTGCACATAGTGTTTTATTTTTTACTCTCCAGACATACTTTAAAGAAAAAAAAAAAGGCCTGGCACATTTGAGTAAGTAACTGCGTTAATTAGAATAGCATGGGAAGGGAATAATATTAGTTAAGCTCTTAATGTACACTTCTGTTGGCACATGCACCTTCAGCATGTAAGTACTGTTGCATTTGAACGAGCTGTTTATGGAATATGTTTTGACAAATCCACAGCAAGATTCTTTGTCACATCAGTGACATTAAAACTGCATTGCACAAAAAAGACTGTTTAATCCCCGGGATGTGCATGATACAGTGGGACAGTTTGTTTCTGAAAGGATCCAAGATGTCTTAAGGGAATGAGCTCTCTTCTGTGATATTACATCTTTTTGGTCATATGTAACCAAATGAGAAGAATCCCCTTTTGGAACTGATTACCATTTACTGTCAAGATACACTGTAACTGGTGTCCACTGCTTTTAGAGACATTTCCCTGCTGCATGGATACATTTAACTCACCATTTTTAGTTGCATACTTAGTGGTTATAGGTTATTGTTTTACACTGGGGACAACTTCTTCAGTGGGCTCTCAATTTCCAGTGCCTGCCTTCTTGCCTCTGCTAATGGAGCAGAGTCAGCACAACTGTGAATTATTACAATAAAAAAAAAGAATGGAAGTGGATTTAGTGGCACAATCAGTTGTTGCTGCCTGAGGTGCAATAAAAATCTTCCCTATCTGTTGCCTGCAACCATAGCAACAGAATCCACTATGTCCTGGTTATCCAGAAGGATGAACATTGCATTTGCAGGGCTTTTTAAAATACTCAGATCCCCAGAAATGGCACTCACTGCTCACAGTGCAGTGTGAACATGCAGTTAGGAATTACATGTGTTTTATGGGAGGAGATGAATAGGAGTGGTGGGAATGGTTAATAACTTGTAGTCTGAGATAAAAAATCTCTTCTCCCAAATTCTAAACTGACATCTGAATTCCCAAACATACCTTCCTGCTTCCACCTGCATAAATACAGTGCTGTGATTTTGCAGAAACTTATGTAAGAGTCACAGGTTCATTTGGAATGAACACCCATTCAATTCTGCAGTGCCTGCAGAGATGCATCAGAGAAAACAAGATCTAGAAGTTGTCTGGGAAATCTGCATACAACACAGAGTGGTGGGGTCACTCTGCCAGTCTCTTTGCAAAGTGTCAAACCAAAGGCCAGAACAGATCATGCAGAAGATTCTGGGCTCAAATGGTGTTCCTGAGTAGTGCGTCAAAGGTAGTTTCCCAAAGGGCAACATGTCTTTGTTTGGCCAGTTGTTCTATCACTCAGTGACTGTCCTCCTCCAGGAAGGGAAATCAGGAAAAGGCAAGGAGACCCATGGGTTGAAATGGAAACAGATTCAATAAATATCAATCTATAATTATTAATATAATTATCAATATTATACATTATTAATAGAATTATCAATAATCAACAATATTAATACTAAATACACAAAGTTACACTCATCCCATATAGCAGTGTCGAGCTGCATACTCCCAGCAGTCAAACACTGTGAGCACCACAGCTCCACTGAAAGCACAACTGGGAGCAGAGCAATGGGTGAGACCCTCCAGGGATGGTGGCCATCAGGAGAAAAGCCTGTGCCCAGCAAACATTCTAATTTATAGTGATTGTGACACTTCTGGTATGGAATACTTCTGTTGGCCAGCTTGGGTCAGCTCCCCTGGCTTTCACTCCTCCTGGCTGTAGCACCTGCCAACTCAAAACTGCTAAAGACCTTGATCACTGCGGGGGCCCACATACCATGGCTGGCCACAGACAAAACCAAAGTGTTTTATCAACTTTGTTCTCACTGAATTGGGTGCTGCAGGCTTCTCAAGAATGCAGCTTTCCTGAACAGGAAACTGATTTTATGATTCTATCCCAGTGAAGCCTGGACATGACAAAAGCATGGGAATGTTTATGTAATTGAGGTGGAGACAAAACTCAGAGGGGTTTATCTGTGGAAGTGGATGATCTTTCTCTCAGAACTCTGAAAGAACTCTCTTGTGAAACTACAGACAAAAAGGAGGGGTTTAAAATCTATCAGTCCAGTTTAGACCTGGTTTTATATGACTGCAGAATGTCTTATTTACTTTTCAAGAAAGAGCAGAGGTAGGAAAGGATCTGGGAAACTAGGAGCATCTTTCCCTTCTAGAGCTGTACTGATAAAAAGACAAGTCTTGCCAAAAATCTCAGTCCTTGACCTGAGGAGTGAAGACATTCTAGTCCTTTGAGTGGGTTTTAAGAGTAGGAAAAAAATGTATCCCTTGAATTCACGGTGCCCATCTATCTCCTCTTTTCTTTACAAGCCTGGTCCCTCCACCAAAGTCAGTAGCTATCTTCACTGAGCTCCACAGATTATGAGTTAGATCTAATTAAGAAGACAGGAGGTGTCTCAAGTTCTCAGAAGACACCTGGAATTCAGTGACCCTCCCTGCTTTTCCTCTTAATTTTGTGCAGTCACAGAAGTGAGAACCTTTGTTGTTAACTTTTCTCCTACATGACAAATTCTTGGCTAGTTTATGACCTGAGTTATAGCTACACAAGCTAACAGATATTATATCATGATATTTTCAGTTATGTCTGAACAGCTATGGCCATTCTGGAAACTGCAAATAATTTTAATCCTAAATTAGGCCAGACAAAACTGAAGGACAAATCAAAGAAGAGGTTGCTAAAGTACAGGGAGGAACCACTGTCCATCTGCCATCTTGCTGCATGGCCATGTCCAGTAGGACAGCCCCCACTGAAGTAGAGCAGCATGGAAAAGACAGACAAATCTCACTGAGGAGGTGTACAGAGGCTTGCTGTAAAGAGGAGTTCAGTCTCACTCTGGCTTTTGTCTTCTTTTCATTGCCATTTTGATTGGAGAACAGGCCTTCTGAGGAGAGGCTTAGGGAGCTGGGCTTGTTTAGCCTGGAGAAGAGGAGGCTGAGGGGAGACCTTATCGCTCTCTTCAGCTACTTGAAAGGTCATTCTAGGGAGGCGGGTGTTGGCCTCTTCTCCCTTGTGACTAGTGACAGGACTAGAGGGAATGGGCTTAAGTTGTGCCAGGGTAGGTTTAGATTAGATATTAGGAAGAATTTCTTTACTGAAAGAGTGGTAAGATATTGGAATAGGCTGCCCAGGGAGGTGGTGGAGTCACCATCCCTGGAGGTTTTTAAGAAGAGGATAGATGTGTTTCTTCAGGGGATGATTTAGGGGTAAGAGTAGTGTAGGGCTATCGGTTGGACTAGAAGATCTTGAGGGTCCTTTCCAACCGTAATGTTTCTGTGATTCTGTGATTCTGTGACTGAAACCAAACAAACATCCAAGTGAGATGAAATTCTCTGTGGGAAGAGTGGCTCGGGGAAACTCTATCAAGGGGACAGAAAGCACAAAAGTGACCTGGAAATGCAGAAAACATATTGTTCTTCCTGCAGGTCCCTGTGCTGCACTCAAACATGCTGACACAAAGGGCACTTTTCAGTGTAGCCTAGTGAAGTGGTTCCAGAAACTTACTTTTTGATGAGTTTTAACCTCTATTAATACATAGACCCCTGAGTTACCAACCTAAGTCACCAGCAATTGGTTTGCTTTCCTTAGTCACCCTTTTGAGACCACTTAGAGCCTCAGGCTCTAGAATATTTCTGAACCAGACTCTTCAACTGTTCTGGTATCTGGCAATACTTGTGTCTAGTCCTATCCAATTTCAGTTCAAGTGCCCTTCACAAAGTCCATTCATTTCTGTTCTGTACAGGGTGGTGTTTGTGAGAGCTGCTGGGAATCAAATAGCATGTTATACGCTCACAAAAGTTCATCTATCCTAAAGCAGCAGGTGCTTACCAGCTTTGCTATTTGCAACCAACTCTTCAGATTAACTTCAAGCAGATGTTAACAACAGCATATCTTTGCACAAAGAGGATGAAGAGCCATTTGGACTAGCAAAGGCAGTTATTTGCAAGCTGCCTTTCTTCCTCTTTTCTTTCAGCTGTTTGCCTGGGTAACAGCTGCTGTTCTCAGTGCTGTGGTGTCTGTAGACATCACATCAAGTTATGCTGGTAGCTGACCAGTCCCATTAACATGTTGGTGGGGTCATTTTGCCATCATTTGCAAACACACCCCTTGAAAGAATTGGCAGGGGAAGAGAGAGCTTCAGCCTTGGAACACAAAAATAAGGCATTAACTTTTAACCTGCTACCTTTGTATCACAGTGAATTTGATGGGCTTTAAACCTTGCTCCTGGAGCTTTTTGAAATGGGGAAGAATGTAATTCTCTGAGCAAGGTCCTCTCAGGAACAGGAAATGCAGGCCCTGCAGCCATGTAGTAACAGTTCTGTAGAGGATGGAACAGTCCAGAAATTTCCCCCTAGGAAAAAAAAAATATCTTCAACCTCCAACTAAACCATGCTCAGAAAGGTGTCACAGGAATGGGTCAGGGTTTGCTCCTTGCTGGCTAACCCAGAGCCAACTGCAGAGTAGCCCAAGGATCTCCCATTGACTGTGGCTCAGTAGCTTCCTCTAGTGACAGTGTCTGAAGCTGGTCACAGAGCTGGATCTGATAAATGTGGTTTATCACAGTGCAAGGGTTCACAGGATTGCAGTACAGCCTCCAAGTGCATTGTATTTCTGCCTTTATCTTGTACAACTGGCAGAAGGGTGAGATACTCTTCTTTTTCTCTTTGCTGGCTACCTAAGCTGGCTCACTGGAAGAAAGCAGTGACTGTTTATGTTGAGGCAGCTGGCTGGTTAAACTTAGATGCTGAATCTCATTTAATTCCCTTGAAATTACAGTAGCAATGAGTGAAGCCCTTTGCTTCTGAGAAGCTGGGCCTTGTTACAGCACATTTCTCCTAGTGGCTTCCCCTGGAGCACAGGGCAACAGCCAGTCTTGTTAGAGAAATAAAGTGCTGTTGGTACATAACACAAGTGCTCTGGATGCCATACTGCCAGGAATTTTTGGTGGCCATATGCAGCTTGACATGTCTTTAGGTCTAAACCCAGCTACTGAAAGACAGTAAGGACTTCTTTTTATGTCTTATCACAGTGTTGCTATTTCCTGAGCCATTCTTACTGAACAATTCCCTGGGTTAGCTTTCCATGGCACTGTTACTTTATATGTAGCAGCAAGGAGCCCTAGTAAGAGGCTCCTATCTATGGGGATACAAGAGGCTTATGTGCCAGGCCCTATACAAATACCCATAATATTCCTCTGTGTTTATCCAGCTTTAGGCTGACACAGTGCAGCACAGAAACTGGCAGGCAGAGAGTTCTTGTGGTGGGAACTTGTGTGGAGGATTTGAATGAACACACATTTCTTGCAGCTGCTGTGGTCATCTTTACTCAGGACAGATTCTAAACATCTATATAATGCATGTAAATAAATTACATATGCATGTGTATAATATATAGTACATGTTTTATTAGTCATTCCTGTTAAGAGGTAAGTATCTGTTTGTGGCTGAGGCAACAGGTGGCTTTGATAGAGTCATAAAATCCCTTAATTTATTGAAAAGCTTTTTTTTTTTGCATGGGAGCAGATAAAGAGGAATCCTAATAGGGACTACATTCTTCTCAAAAAACCAAACAAACCCCACAAAATAACCCCAAAAATGATATCTCCATTTTTTCCCCCTTTATAGTAATCCTAGTTTCACACCTAAAGTGATTATAGCATTCTGAATTGTTCTTTCCATACATATGCACAGCCAAAGACAAGAATCATGAAACTCCAAATATCCTGTATCAATCTCTGGGAACAGGTGGGCTATGACTCAGGGGCACAGAGCTCTTGTTAAGGTGTTTTTTTGTGTAAAAGCAGCTTAGCACAACAGTTCTATTATCTCCTGTATTTGAGCCACCTGTCTGCAAGGGGTTATGCTGCCCTGAGGTCTGCAATTGACTCCATGAAACAGCTGATTTACAAGGTCTCCAATCTCTGTGAGTTAAACCACAAAACAGCACAAAGCAGGCCAGCCTCTTTTCTTCTTACCACATCTCAGCACAATTATTTATCTGTTGAGTCTGCAAACTTTGAAGCCCCTTTTGATACTCTGCTGCCATTTATCACCACTTAAAGATTTCAAATGGGGCTTACATCTTCACAGTTACCCAACCAGAAATGTTTTAAGCAGGTCCAAAGCTCTCTAAATCATTTGAGAGCTGTATGCTAATGTAATTGGCAACAAGTAATGTGCTCCCAGGGGCACATTAAACCATCTTTTACTTACATAAATATTCAGTTCAAAAGAAGACCAATCCCTTTAGCAGTACAGTCAAGGTTTAATAGCTGTGCCTTTTCTCTCAATTTTACATATCTTTAATTTTCTTTTTCCATTCCCTTTTCCACTGGAACTACGTTGCACTGTGTTACAGGTCAGGTTGCATTTGCCAGCTGTTGTCAAACAAGCCTCTCCCAGGTTCTCCCTTAACCTGTCTGAATGCTTTTTGGTCACTGATGTTAGAAGGACACCAAGGATATCCAGTAAAGACAAATATTTTCGGCCATTGTTGGAAGAAGGGAATAGAACTACTTGCTTTCAAAGGGATGTGGATGGAATTGAGGCAGTCTCAAGTCTCAAATCTCCCTAAGAAAATAGGGAAAGGGTAGAGGAAGAAGTGGAAGGGGATGAAAAAGGAGAGGAAAAGCTATGAGTAAGAAAAATTGAGCACTCTGAAAATGCCTGCGTCTTATCCAAGATCCAGGCATTTAAATCAGTGTATCCATGCTGCCCTTACTTCTATCTGAATGAGGCCTCTGGGATTGCAGTGGCTTCTGGAATTTGGCACTAGGGGTTTGACCTTTAGCTTTAGTGAAGTGGCTCAGATGATGGCTTCTTGATTAGTGAGTCAAACTAAACACAGCAGAGATGAGATACTGGAAGGATAGTAGGAGGCTTTTGCCTGCAGAAGTTGGTCTTCTGCAGCTTGTTCACCTCAATAGATAGAGACTATTACAGGAAAATGTTTTGATAGTCCAGGAGAGAGGCAGGAGCATTTGATAAGAAAATGTCTGGAGGGGATTATTTTAGACAAGAATGAAATGGCTAAAGTCTGTACTGAGCCTAGTGTCATTGTGCCTAATCAGGCTAGTGTAGGGATTCTGATGGCTCTTCTCAGTGTGGAGCCTCTGGAGTAGTTCAGCTTTTGACAGTGTTTTAGAGTGCTAGCTAATGAGTTATAAATGGTTTTGAAAATGATAGTTCAAGAAAGAAAGACTTGAAGATACTGTATTGGCTTCAGTGGGAACAGCATATAAATCAATCTCAACTCCTTGTAAAGATGCAGGCTTCCTCCCAAGACTTTGGTTTGATTTGTAAAGGCAAGGGAACTTTTGTCATTCTCACTTATATCCATTCTCACTTACTAGACGCTAACCACTCTAATGAAATTCACTGCTCATTTGGAAATATTTCCTGTTTGTAAATAATCCTGCTGGCAAAACTTGTCCTAAATGACTGTCATATATACAAAGAATAAAGATTTAAGTACAGATCCACCTGCAACTGAGAGAAACATTCAAGACAATTATCCTTAAGCAAGATTTGATTCTTAACACTTATTTGATGTACAGGAAACTACAGCAATTGCTCATTAGTACTGGTTGTTTTCTTGGTGCGAAGTTAACCTGCAGAAACAGGAGCAGAAGTTTCACTTCCCTTAGCTTACTCATGCAGTCCTTGTAGTAAACTTCTTATGAGGCATTCTTGTGAGCTTATATTACAGCTGTTCATTTCTTTGCACCACCAAAGAACAGCAGAGAGGGGAAGAAAGAGCCATGCTTCAATGAAGGCCCTTCTTCAGGCACAAAAAAAATAAGGAAGAAGGAGGAGAACAAAGAAACAAGGGCACTTGCTGTTTATCAGTAAGAACTGGAAAAACAGACATAGCTTACTGTCACAGCTGTAGATTTCATGTTAAAGTCATAAAGTTGTAGCAAGCAGCAATGACAGTTGCTGCATGGGTAAAATGCTACACTGGGCATTTAAAACATTTAATTACAATAACAGCTTTTGCATAAGACTCCCTGACATCTGGGAATGTCATATCCAGTAGCAAACTAAAACTTGCAGATCTCCAGTAGGTTGGTAAGCTGTCGAGATAGTTACATTGAGATGGAGCAAGTCTAGTGAATTGCTGCTCACCTCAAGGTGTGTGTGGCAGAAGAAGGCTCACGCTTTACAGTCAAAACAGTGACCTACAAATCTACACTTCAAAGGAAATGCTGTAGATCCATCTGACTTCCACTGGCAAACTTACTGGTTCTGACATAAGCACAATCTAATAATGAAAATGAATACTTCAGATCATGGTGAAAATCCAAAGTGAAACATTTACATCCATCCATTAAATATATAGCTTTCTGTGAGCACAGTACCCACACATACCCCAACCATATCCATCCTGTCTTAAAATGCCAGCAATTTAAGGAGGGTCCAGTTTTGTACCATCACTCCACACGGGTAGCAAAACAGGCTCAGATACAAAAAGCTCTCAAGGTCCTTAACTGCACTGATTTCTTGGCTTTCTCCTCACACAGTCCCATGAATTTCAGTAGGATGCTCTCAAGCAGTCAAATACTGTCACCCATCTTGGCAGATCCAGAGCCAAAGTGAGTTGGGAGAGAGAACTGAGTTAAATCCCAAAATCTGTAAGCATCTGTTTTTATCACCAATTTCTTATAAAGCTGATAGAGGTAACTTATTGTAAGAGCTGACTGCTTAGCCATTCTTTCAGGCTTTTGCACCTGTTTTCGTGCCTGTCTTGTAATTTATTAAGGCATTTCTTTCTCTTTCCTCTAAAGTTTCTGCCTGTGTGCTTACTGCCAGAGCCAGGAACACTTAGTGCATGCACTAGTGATCTGCTCCAAGGCTGGCTGCAGCTGCACTGTGTAGCTTGATGGAAGGGTACAGGGAGGCTGGAAATGGCACAGCTTTGTGATACTGCCAGGGAGCATGGCCAGAAATGTGCACACCACAGCACCTAGAGGTAAAGGGGCCAAGGGCCCACCAAAAAAATCCTGTCCCCTCTTCTGTTTTGGAAACCCAAGCATAGTCTGATCTAGGCTGATGTTCCTGCTGGTTTGTTGTGGTTCATGCTATGAGAATACAGCTCTGAGAGAAGCAGTAGTTGATGATTTTTTTCCCTGACTCTTTAGTCTCTTTAGAAAGATCTGAATATGTCACTTAATAGCTTTTTATATAAAACTTCAAATTTTGCTTTGTTGAATTCTGCAGAAATGAAGGGTAAAATATTGCTGTAGTGTACTTTGAAATCTGTACTTACACAGACCAAAAACTTCTCTCTTTTCTCTCTCCCTTTATAATAAAATAGGATTTTTGCATCAACATCTCCCTTTCATAAATGTGCACTTTCTTAATGCCTTGCCAAACTACTGCTTTTTCCTTTTTTAACTTTTATTCATATTAAGTGGAAGCTTCTGTGTGCAATGATTAACAACTGTGGCTGCAGCGTATCTACAGCTTTTCTATACATTGTAGTTCTGTCTCAGTCCTGATTCTGCAGATCTTTATGCTTAACTTCCCACAGCATGAGTCTGTGACTTTCACTTTATAATGTGTAACACAAGTGGAATTATCACTTGACTCGTTGCTTTCTTGAATGGATTTGTTCCTAAGCTTCACAGAAATATTGAAACAGCACAGCTAGTTAAACAACCTGCTAACTTCCTGTATTCTAATTTCCTCACACCCTGCTAAAGTCAAAATTGAAGAAATTATACAGCCATAAAAATGTGTTTGTAATTTACTCTTTCTGACACACATTACATGAATGAGAGTTGAAAGGAGCCATGCTTCCAAGACAACTTTCAGATCTGAATGATATCCAAAGTGAGTGAAATCAGTACTTCAGATGCATTACTCGTGAAGGAATGAGCACAGTTGGCAGGAAACTATGCTTAACAGAAATAAATAAGTCACACCTAGATTTGTAATCAGCAACTGGTCTGGGAATTAAATTATCTCGTGGGCTATATCAGTCTTCTGAATACTCATTCAATTTAAAACCAAAAGAATTGTTTGCCTACACAGAAGAAATCACAAACTTGGTGTGAAAGATTACATGTGCAAGTATGTGAGTGCACTGTTAAGTTTAGGAAGTGATAAGAGCAAAAGGCTGGCTGATTGTGTCTTTAATATACTTCAGCAATTCTGCTAACCTGATAATAAACATCAGCACATTATTGGAATAACATAGAACATTGTATCAGTGTGGCCAGTGGACATAAACTCTTAACATTTATACCAGACAGAAAATCAATTCTTCATGTTTATACCTCTCTTGGAGAGGAGTATTTCTTGCCTTCATCTCTCTATGTATCTCAGATGTTTATGTAAATCTCTAGAGCATCAATAGTTAGGCATACAGTTATATTTACTCTCTATATTTGTACTTCAGAAATTATTTCTGTATGTATAAAATCCCAGTTTTATAAAGATAGCTATCTACGAAGTAATAATTTGGTATGTATCTTGTGTTTCTTTTTCCTATTATTAAATATCTCTCTTTGTTCAGATTCTTTCCATCATTCTTCCCCTTTCTCTGTCATGTTCCCCTAATTTTCCTTTAGTCTGCCATGTCCTTCAAATTTTGGTTTTTTTTTTTTGTTCCTACCTTCTACTGTAGCAGGCTTAAAACTGTGTCTGCCTCTCCTCACCATCTGCAGCTGGGGTTTATGACTGTAATCATCCCAAATTCTTCCTTCTTCTTCCAAACCTGTACCACAGGGGCCTGACACATCCCCACCTGTCTTTCAGACATTTATTAGCTTGGTTGGGAAGTCCATAGACCATGGCTTCTGTTCCTGGCTTAGATCCTTATTTTTCCTGAGCTAATGACCTGCATTAAAAGGCCAATTGATTACTGGCATTTTATGGTTTTTGATGAAGAAGGAAAGTACTTACAGTTTTACTCCAGGTGAGACCTGTTGTATGATGCTCTTTGATATAAGCTTGAAGGTCAGACCAGATGTTCAGATATGACTTCACCCAATCCACATGGCGTGTGTCACTGTGAAAACAGAGACAGTATTTATGTGTCTGTAAGTACTTAATATCAGAAAGCATATAAACCCTAATGTCTGCCTTTTAAAGCCATAGACAAATCAGTTAGCAGGCAGCCAGGCAGCCCAGTGCTGAAAATACTGAGACCTACTACACTGGAAAGCTTTTAGATCCTTCCAGAGGACAAACATGGGCAAATAATGCCTCTAGCAGAAGGTGCTTCCTGCTGGAAGGGTGTGCCATCATTCTGTTCAGGCTCAAAGTCAACTGAAGAAGTAATAAAAGTGTATGGAGCTGTGCAGCAGGCTCAGGGTGATGAACTGTAGAAAATTAAATATCTGTGGGTTGTGTAACATATTCTAGCTTCCAAGTTCAAATGCAGCCAGGGTGATTCTGGATCATGTTAGAGTCATCAGACTAAAATATTTATACATCAAGAATTTTTAAAGAACAAGTCACAGTTGGCTTTGGAATCGTTATTTGGAAGGCTTAGTCTTCTAATGGGACAGTAAGTGAAAACAAGAAATATGGAGAGAGAGTGAGAAACTTCTTGTAAGATGGAGTCCTTTGTTGTGAAGAGTTATTACTGAATAGTGATGGCCATGGACTGGATGCTTACAAGGGTTTGGGTGTCAGAATCACTGAATCATTAAGGCTGGAAAAGACCTCTAAGATCATCAAATCCATCCATCAACCTATCACCACCATGCCACTAAACCATGTCCCTAAGTACCGCATCTATCTCTGATGGATCAAGATAATAATTTGCCAGTGGTTCACTGGAAGCTGCTGTTGTGGGAACCACTGTTCCGAGGTTGAGTTCCTGAGGTGACTGCTACCTGTAGCCTCCCAATCTTGGACTGCTTTAAATCAGAGAGAACAGTAAAAGTCCAATTACCTTATCAAGGCTGCCTCATGGACCTTGGATCTGTGCCAACCCCATGTCTCCAATCCTCCCTAATAAGTTTCTCTTGACTTTCCACTGGCAAGTGTCCTTTGCTGTGACTTGGCAACAAGCTTATTGCTTGCTCACTCTCACACTATTTGTGGCTTTGAGTGCAGCTGGTCACAGAATCACAGAATCATTAAGGTTGGAAGAGACTTCTAATATCATCAAATCCAACCAGCAATCTATCACCACCATGCCACTAAACCATGTCCCTAAGTACCACATAGATTTGCTTTTTAAATAACTCCAGGAATGGTGACTCTACCACCTCCCTGGGCAGCCTGTGTCAATGCCTAACAACTCTTTCTGTGAAGAAAGTTTTCCTGATGTTCAATCTAAACCTCCCCTGGTGCAACTTGAGGCCATTTCCTCTTGTCCTCTTGCTGGCGACCCAGGAGAAGACACCGACCTCTATCTTGCCCCAGCCTCCTTTCAGGTAGTCATAGAGAGAGCTAAGGTCTCCCCTGAGCCTCCTCTTCCTCAGATTAAACAACCCAGTTCCCTCAGCTGCCCCTTGTAAGACTTCTCCAGACACTTCACCAACCTTCTTGCCCTTTAGGGACATGTGTCCCTTTGGGACACGTCCCAATGCGTCAAAATCTTTCTTGTAGTGAGGGGCCCAAAACTGAACCCAGTATTTGAGGTGTGGCCCGAGCAGTGCTGAGTACAGGTGGACAATCACTTCTCTGGTCCTACTGGCCATACTATACCTAAATAATGTACCCTGTTTATACCATTATGAGAGACATTTTCTTCTCCAGAAGAAAATACTGTATTTGTAAGAATCTTCAGTTGGAAGATATTGTAAGAATCTTCAGTTAACCCAGTAATTACTCCCAGCTTCAATAGGTAAACTTGAGTTTTCAGATATAATATATAATATAAATAATATACTGTAATATATCTAGTATATATTTGTATATATGCAATAAATAGAAACATATACAAAGGGGCTTTATATAGATAAAGCTTTCCTCATTAAGGAGGAAAATCTCAATAGCAAATACTATTCTTCACTGGGATATAAAAATTGAGAGCTAAGACCTGGCTTCAAAAAGTGCCAAATCAACAGGATTTATACATGACTTTTAAGAGGGCATTGGAAGTACCTGTATTTTTCCTCTTTCTCTGCAGCTCACAGGTCTCATTCATGGAACTGTTTTGTGAATTCCTTGTGCTCTTTAAGATCAATGCAGTGGTACAGAAAAAAAATCCAATTGGAAGCTAAGGAATTAGATGCTCAGTTTTCTACATCTGCCACCTAATGCACATTTCCAAGCAAAGAGCAAGAACAGCAACACTGTGAGTGCACCAATGAGACAAGGACACGTAGCAGCTAGCCAGCCAGAGAGTGAAAATCAGTACTGGTAGTGCTGCTTCCCTTCCCACTGCAGCATGCTGCAGGTCAAAGATGAGGAGGGGAAAAAAGACCCCTGCAATGCTGTTTACAAAATGCTTTCTATGATGCCATTGTGAACCCTACTGGTATGGTTAATCCTATGTTCTCTGGCTAGTAGATACTGGGGCTTGGCAACATACCTGTGCTTGTAGTCCTTTAATACCCTGTTAGTATAAAAGGTAGCTGCATCATTCATCTCCTTGACATAAGGGCCTGGTTTAGGAGACTAGGACCATCAATCCATGGTAGCAGGAAGCAACAGAAGGAGAAAGGAAGTAAACCATTAGTCAGATACCTTCCCTGATGTATTAGGTACATTACAAAACACCTTCTTGTTGTAGACTGAACAACTATGCAGATGAGATTGCAGAGTTCTGCAAGATTTGCAGCTGTTCTGGGCCACACCATCCAAAAGCTCATTTGCAGCCCTCTGAACCATCCTGTGTGTCACTCACCACTGCAATCCAGCCAAGGGCAGGTATGCTTTCACTGACAGCTGAGAGATGGTTGAACATTTGACTTCCTCTGTTCCTTTCTCTGAAGTTCTGGATTTCCTGAATCTTCTCTGATATTGGCTTGAGAAGCATTGCCACCTCATTCTGAAAAACAAAAAAGAAAAGATGACATTGCTGTCACAATGGGTGGTCCCAAACTACCCTGAGGTTTAACATTGTCCTCCCTGCCTATGGATTTAACAGTTGGAAAGAAAGGTCAGCATATTCTCTACATTAAAGTAACAATTTAATTACCCTCCTCTGGCTGCAGCAGCAAAATGCTCAGGCATTGAGTATTAATAATGCATTGCAGCAAAAATTGGTCTCAGCATTAGCTGCACTTTTACCTGCTGCGCAGGTTGAGACCCACAGAGACTCCAGATCTCAGAGTAAGCAGAATGCTTGTACTTTCCATCTGATATCCATGGAACTTTTTGAGAGTTTTTCCACTGGCTTGAGCTTTGCAAGTTATTAACCAAGTTGTTCTCTCTATAAGAAACACAAACTACTTGTTAGGTTAGTGGCCTGTTATCATCTGAGTGACCTCAGGCAACGTGGCTGAGAAAGTAATACACTGAAGGCAATATCAATTTTAGCTTTCCCTATTGGTGAGTTTTAGTGTTTTAATTTCCTTTGGCTGCAAGTAATGTGGGAGGATTTCAAGGGAAACACAGTGCCTGCAAGCTGTGGTTTGGGGAAAGTCTCCTGTGTTAATCAGAAACGAATGGTAGCCAGGGGAATGACTGTTGAGCGGAAGGAATAGTGTCTGGAGTGAAAAGCAGGATGAATGTAGAAGCTATCCAAGCTCTTTCCTGTGCAGAATGAATGCTAATCACACTGGCTGAGTGTCTCAGAAAAACTCATTTAGAGAACAAACTTACTGAGGAAAAATTCTTCCACTCAGAAACAGGACACCAGGGGACAAGGAGCTGTTAGTTTACAAGCCTGCAACCCTATCAAATGTTTCTATAAAAGCAGTCCAATTCCTCATTGCAAAGGTATGCCTGCAGAACCCACACTCTATCCCACCAAAGAGAATGCACACTTCTGATTTTCCCTGGCACTTCACTAGGAAATCACTCAGGATGTAGCACAACTCTGTATTTTTCTCACCTTTACCCAGGACTACCTGTTTAATGGAATGAGGTAATTGTAGGAGACACCTAATCCTCAAACTCTTGAGGACTAACACTGTCATGACACACACAGGACAGCATGTGCACATGTGCTGCTTGAACTCTTGTCATCTGCAATATATTTCTTTTCACCCTTCTGCAAGACCTGAGCTTTAGAGGATTTTATGCTGCCTTAAAATAAGCATCACTGCTATGGATCAACAGGAGTCAAAAGACACTCAAAGAAACCCACAGCAAACCCCACATTTTTAAAAGCATTTTGATCCAACTCTGGAGCCTTAATATTTTAGTGGTAATGTAATTTTGAGAAAGGCCTATGCACCTGAAATGTGCGGGGATAGTTGGTATTCTCCTAGAGAACAGTGGCTTGGGAGAAAACAAATATTCACAGTATTCCTGGGAGATGAAAAGGTTTTTTTGTTGATAACTTAATGACTAGCATAAGTCATTAAGTCTGAAAAAGGCCTGAAACCTCCATGATTTGTAGTTCTTAAAGACTGATTTTGTTGCCATAACATGATAAAGTCTGCAGGAATTCTTCTTTCTAAGTTTTGCTTGTTTACAACATGCTGCAGCTGCTAGGTCTTTTCTTATTTTGCAGGGAAATCTTTCAAGTATGACAGTAGTTAACAAAACTGAAATGTAAGAAAGTGCTTGTTCTGCTTTGATATGATGCCAGTTTTCCTCTCATAAAGTCTAAAGGATATTTACAGTCCTTAGCTTACTGTGAATCTTCATGGCCCAGTTCCAGCCAAAGAGAATATCAGGGCTAAAAATACAGCTTCACAGATGCCTAGTATATCTAGACAGCACTGGGAGGCAGCACATTGCTGTGGATAGGACACAGAAGTGGGAGTCAATAACTGGGGGTTCTCTTTGCAGCTCTCCCACCAAGTTATCATCAGGCTTCACAAAAGCTCTGTTGCCTTTCTGTGCTTCAACTTCCTATGTATGAAATGATGCTAATGTAGCTGATACATTTTGTAGAAAAGTAATATCTGCAGATAAGAAGGCAAAATTAGAGCCAAACAGTTTCCTGAATGGTACCATAAGACCCACAGCTCCTCCTAGAAAAGCTTCCAACCACCTCTGTGAGAGTTTTGTTTGTCCCGGGTATTGTTATTTTTTTCCAGGGTTCTCTCACAGGAAGGAAATTCCTATTTAATTCTCTGGACCAAGAGGTGTCTGAATTTATGAGGATTTTAGGCTTACAGGAGCTCTCTGTGTCTGCCTCCATTGAAAATAAAATGACAGGACATCTTGCAGGTCTGCTCTCAAGAGCTTTTGAGGGGGCTGGAAGGGAATGAATAATGTTCTCTCCTAGGCTGGCTGTAGACCCAGGGCATAAGATGATGCTGTGCGGGGAAGGTTGGCCAGTCCTTGGCTTAGGGAAATGGATCATCATTGACAGGGCTTTGGAGTTCATGATCACTCACAGTTTTTTCACTGCTTTGTGAAGAACAACTCTAATTTGGGGTCCATCTAAACCCTACAGGTGTGGAATTCACCTGGTCTGCCAGGACTGTGGGGAAAAGGTGCCCTGTGGGAGTTCTAAAGCCAAAACACATACTGCTAAGGAAAGCTGTTGGAAGTAATCATTGACTTGGCATTGTAGCGACATCAGAAAGGGCCACAAAGGGCTTGAGGCTTTGCTGAGCTCTGTCCCATGTGAGATGTATGGGGAGAGCAGAAAAGCCTGCATTCCCTTCACTGCTCACTCATCCTGCTTTGCAGTAGCTGCTGCCTGGCTGCACAAGACCTGTGTGTCTGTCTGTCTGAGCAAGGAAGGGATCTGTGTAAGGGATGGACACAAAGGAATACTAGCCTGCAAGGAATCACTTACATTGAGTCCTGTGTCCCCACAGTCAGTTCTAAACTTTCAGTTAGTGATTAAGCTGCAGTTGAATTACAGTGTATATGGCATATGGGTATAGAAAGGCTCATTAATTTGGGCAGCATTCAGTCCTGCTTGGCTTTACAATGCTGAAGCGGTTATGCTGAGGGCTCTAGAAGAATCATCTCTTTATTGCAATGAATATTAAAACAGCTGGTTGTTAATAAAATGATTGCTGTATCTCTAAGAAAAAAATGAATTCAAGGAGATGAATCAGAGCTGTTGGAAAAATCTCCAGCATGCCTTTGGTATGTGCTAGATAAAATTTCTTGTCATTTAAGACACAGCACAGTTGTTGAAAAGAAATTTAAGAGTCTTTGTATAAACACCAGTCCTGTTATAGTATTGGTTTTGCTAAAATGCTTGAAAATGCAACAGTGGCACAACTTAGAAAAATCAAAAGTAATTCCCAGTATGCCTTTGTGCTTTTTTAATCATTCTTAAAACCAGATTCTCTTTTTCAATATTAATATCTAAACAACCAGCCAGTTTTGATCCATCTCTTATCATTCTTATTAGAAAATCAAGAGGAGTAAGACTACTGAATTGATGAGCCAAAATCCTCCCCAAAAATCACAGCACACAACAAAAACTGCCTTAGGCTTTAGCTTCAGAGACTTAACAGGCTCAGCTCAGTCTCATAAAATGCCCTGGCACACCAACAGTATTCCAACAGACCACACCAAACAGACTTCCTTCTCCTCCATCTTTTTGTAATCCTCACAGGAGCAGTACTCCCAGAATACTCCCCAGATGACAGGTTTAACAGGACATGGAGTTATTTCAGGAGAATGGACAAACTTGGGGGGCTTGTGATTTTTATGATTTGCCTGTGAGGTCACACTAAACTGAGTGGTTTGCTTAAACTCTGGCTGCTTGAGCCAGTGATTACTTGAAAATCTCAGCTTTTCTTTGAGCCAATGGGTATTTTCTCAACATCATTGTTGTCCAGAAACTTGCCAGCATGAATCATAAAGGCACAAAACCCAGCAGGTAAATAAAAATACAGTTTTGAAAGATCTTATGTATTTTTAGGCTAATCTTACATTGGCTTGAGGAGTGAGATTGTTTACTGAAGAATTTTTCTGTTGATGGGTGGCAACAGGATTCAGAGCTCACTATTATAGTGTTTAAATCAACCTGACCTATTATGAAAAACACATGGTGAGGGAACAAATACCCTTTTAAGTTATGCTAACTAGGGGGGTGCCAACATTTGGTGTAGGAGCAGTAAAAGAAAACTTGGAGCATTTGGGGATCAGCAGCCCCTTCATTTTACTCAGCTGCAACCAGAACAGCATGACTACAACCTTTATCCCACACTCTCCAGTTCTCTTATTTTCTTCTGTCACTTCAAAATCTCCATCACCCTTACATTGTATTTTTCAGAGGCAAGTCTGAAACACAGAATTGATTGGAATCAGCTTTCTTTGTGTAAGTTGGCAAGTAGTGCAGCCTAACAGGAGTGGTTCTGTAAGGCAAAACAGTTGCTGCTGAGGACCTGACATTCACACTAGAGATATTTTGGGGGACAGGGCTAGCTGTAAACTGTGGTTTAGGTGCTGTCTGGGAGTGTATCTTCATCAGAATGAGAACCATTTTGTACACCCTAAAACTGCTCTGCAAATGTGAATCACAGCAGAAAAATACAGGCTAATGTAGACACAGTCATTATCTCTACAAACAGTCTAGTACAGGCCCATCCCACATTTCATCCTTTCAAAGGATGAAAGATGTCATGGATAGCATTCACCACACTCAGCTCTAGCAGCTGAAAAGGTGAGCATCTGCTCTCAGCTGAGCCTTGACTCCCTCTATTGTACATGAAGAGAAAGATGTCCCTGAGGATTTCTTTCCACCTATTAATGGATGTTAGAAGACATGAATAGATGTGAATAATGCACTCTAGAGGTGCTACCATTGACTGTAAAGAGAGCCTAGAAAGACACCTTACACAACATGCCTGCCTTGACAGTTAAAGCTGATGAGCAGATTTCCATCCTGTGTCTATAGGAACAAGATACCAGTAGCTTCAGTGAGCACTAGTGAGATGCATTTCTGCTATGAGTGGCTATGATTCAAGAACTCAAATAGTTGTAGATTTACTGTAATATTCCATATTTTGTATTTTGTAAAAGGCAATCTGTAAAGAAGACTTATTTTATGTATCTAAGGTTTAAGAGAGGCCTGTCTTTGTTGTGGCTGTGTATCAACAGTCTGAATGGAAGCAGTGTTCAGATTAGGCTGAGGAATAACCTCTTTCTGTAACTATATAGAAAAGACATTTTTATTCAGAGGTGGGTCTAAGCTGCTTGGTAGCTTTGAGCCTCTCAATGCTGCATCTGGATTCCCCAAATGCTTACTGTTTTTTCTTTTCATTATTTCTTCCACAGTGAAACCCTACCAGCTTTTGTTGGTGGCTGCCAAACTGTTCTTATAGCACTGCCTATCTCCATCTCTCCTTGCAGTAAGTGTTTCACAGTTGGCACCACAATTTTGCTATTAAAATGGCAGTATAACCTACTTAGATAGGTTATAACCACCTTAATCCAATGCTTTCTCTGCAAGCATTTTCTGCTTGCAGAAAATTGGCAGTAGAGACCCTCAGTGATCACTCTATTCACATCCCTCTAGTATTCTGGTATTGTCAGGGTTCAAAGGTCTTCTCCTAACTAACTACAGAGACATTAATTTATTCTGGTCCCAATTTTTCAGCCTGTAAATCTTCAAGATAGTGATGGAACAAGTGTGTGATTTGGTTGTCAGTAGCACAGGTTTTGCCACTTCAACTCATTGCTGGGCGGCAGCAGGACTAGGACACAGAGAGACAAATCTGCAGAAATGTCTGGTCAGCTTCATCAGCACAGAAGCTTAGACACATTTGTGTGCTTCCAAAGTGACTTCATTGGTATTTGGCTTTTATTCCTCTTAGATAGCACATAAATTCTCAATGTAACAGCCAAAGTTAGCTGTAGCAATTTTGTGCTTTGTGGGAAAAAAAATAGGGAAGAGCAAAGCATAAGCCCACATGACAGGTTACTAGTGCAGTCATTTGGGGGTTTATTTTGAACTCTGAAGGAGGGCAAATGGAGGGGAATGGAAAGATAAAGAGCTTCTACCCAGTGGAGAACTGCAGGGTACAAACTGCATGACACAGTTTACAGCAGTGCAGAATCACACCAAACACTTCTTGTTTCAAAATGCTGGGGTTTAAATAGACTTGACGACTCCATCTATTGTTTTCCTGTCCACTACAGCTCTCCATGGGAAGTATATTCAACAAGGAAGGCTCCTCCTGCTTTAGGCACACAGGCAACATCCCACACCTAATCAACAAGAACAATTACACTAATGAACTGGTTTCAAGCTACTGCTTTACTGCTCCTCAGGTTTTGCTGCTGTGATCATAGACTGTCAGTGAGGCCCAGGGCATTCCAGGTAGCAAAGTTCTGTCATAAGATGGTGTTTGGTTGAGCCACAGTTGTTCTGTTCACAACATCTGAGATCTGGTGAGTCTTTGCTAAGTCCAGTTAAGTTTCATATGGGGTATGTCCCAGGACAGAGATGTTAGATGGTGCTGGCTTCCAGCCTTGGACACTCATGTAGTTCACCTGAGATCTCCCTAGAGACAAATTATAAGACTGCAAGGTTCAATAAGCAGTATTAGAGGCTGAATAACTTACAGAAGTCAGAAATCATTGCTTGTGGTCTGATTTAGCCCAAAGTAAAATTAGAAAAAACATAAATAATCCATGACTCAAAAAGCCCTGCTTTTTAGTCAGCTGTATCCAGGACAGTGGGGAGTCACCATCTCTGGAGGGATTCAAAAGACATGTAGATGCGGAGCTGACAAACATGGGTTAGTGGTGACCTGGCAGTGCTGGTTAACAGTTGGACTTGATGATCATAAAAGTCTTTTTCCAGCCTAAATGATTCTATGGGTAGGAAATATAATGATCTGGAGGCTGGTTAAATGCAGTCAAGCAGCTTTGAGACAAAACTATGAGATAACAGGTGTCAGGGAGGTACCTGGAGCCTGGCAATACGTTTACAATGAAGCAATAATCAAGGATTAAAGTGGACATGAAACAGAGTAAGAGTTTACAACAGTACCCCAAAATGAGCCACTAAACCCTGGAAGGCAGCAGGCTAGTGACTGAGAACTGTCAGTTGGTCCATGGCTGTGGCCACAAGTCACACACAGTTGTAGGCATGCTGATAATAGAAATATGTCAACAGTTTGGCAAGATTTCAGAGAACAGGAGGGGGGAAGGGATTCCCTTTGGAGCTCAGGACTCTCAGACTCTGTCCATGTCACTCTTGGCAGCTTCTGCTAAGTTTGGGACCTGAGGACCTTAAAAGGACTGAACCAAATTCTTCCTTAATCTATTTCTAGATACAGAGGTGCAGGTTTGCAGCAGTCAACCAACAGCGTAGAATGGCAGCAAAATTTGGCTGAAACTCTTCTACATAAGTAAGATATTAATGAGGTGAGGAGTATCCTGCTCTTTGTGTTTTTAAAACAGTAAGGGCCATCCCAGTAACTATGAGGAAACATAGTGGGAAATGGAATGACATAAGCAAGTCAAGGTAATTAGAAAACAGATCCTGCTAGGATGCAGAATAAGAGGCCCCAGGAGTCTTGTTATTGAAGTACTTTGAAAATAGGAGAGAGGAAAAAAGTGAGCAATCCTACACTGATGGAGAGTAGGGAACTGTAAATCTCTGATTTCTGCATACAGATTCTGAGAATGAGGCCTTTACTCAAAGAAACTGCCACAACTATTCTCTTCCTACAATAGATTTTTGCTTGACTATAAAACATTAAAAACCTCAGAATTTGTTCTCATGGCTCTAGGTCTAACATCAAATACAGTTCCTTGGCTTTCAGGGTTTTTTTTCCCCCATTTTCTAGGAAAAAAAAAGGAAAGTTCTTCTTTACCTCCCACCTTCTCTCTCTCCTGTCCCTCTCCTCCCATCTTTGGGTAGAACCTGGCTATTTAAGCTCAGAATTTCTTTGGAATTTTGTCTGTACAATGTTAGTAATTAAATCCAGGAGCTCTGGCTGTCAGATGAACTCAGCATTTTTTTTTTTAATGAGAAATGATGTAATCAGTTATAGTCTGAACTGCAGCTTTCATTTCAATCTGTTTGTAGCACTTCTTACTATGACTATGCTCATGCTGGATATGTTTATATTGATTCACAGAAAAACTTGCCTCATTAGCTAGTTCCCAGTATGGCAACAATAGATTATTCATGCCCTCAAGACACCTCTTAAAATTCTCTGAACTCTTAAAGTGAAATCAAACCACTCAGAAAGACAAGAACAGTATATAAGTTGCCACTCAGAAAGAATTCAGTGCCATGACTCTCAGCAGTCACCTGAGCATAAATTAAAAAGAAATTGTTAAAGAGATAGACTTGCTGAGGAACACTGATAACTTTTAAAACTGCCATACAATCAAACAGTAGTGTTTCAATCAGACTTGAATTTGGCTTAGACTATGGGGAATAAATTCAGATCCAAGATCTTTCATAATGTTTTGGGAAGATTTATGTTAAAATACATCTTCTGAATTCCCCAAGCAACATGTCAATGTATGGTCTCAAAATAACAACTTCTCACACGATACAGCAATATTCTAATTTACCTTCCCTTCCCTATCTTCTCTTTACTATCTCATATACAGTAAACAATGTATACTAGACTTTTATTTTGCTTTAATGTTTGAAGTTTGGCCTCAGAAAATAGTTTCTCAGAAGTGGATGAGGTGCAAACTCCCATCTTGCTGAATGAGCCCACATCCAGCAGCCTGTAGCTGGGACACACATAAACAGGAATCTCAACCGGTGGTTTTGTCATGTGATCTCTGCCACTGCACATACAAATATAGAACATGACCATAAAAAGTAACAGAACATGCTCTCTGCAGAGTAATTTATTGCAGTTGATGCTAGATTGGTATGCCAGCTGCAATTACCTTCTTGGCTCCTAACTATTTTCACATACACAGATAATAAAGGCTCTGCACTGCAACAGATTCCACAGGAAAAAATATCAACATTGTTATCAAGAAGCAAAACTCTGCAAAAGCAACTTCAGCAAGCTTAACTCTTTGACAATGTTTGCCAGTGACTCATAGCAGGAGTTAGAGCTAAATGAATACTAGGGCTTCGACATTTTCACAGAGGGGAAAAAAATGCTGGTTTTTGTATGATATACATTTCTTTCTTTGCTGGGCACAAAGAAACCTAAGGATTATTGTACATGTAGGAGCTTTCTTTTGGTTTGAATTCCTTCTCCATTAGTTTGTAAGCTGCAAGAGCTGAGCTAATTTATTTTTCCAGGGCATTTTCCCCTCCCCTCTCTTTTTTTTAGAAAGGCACCATGTATGACATCCCAACATGACAGGAACTCAGTAAATCCCCTCAGTCTCCACACCGCTGTCTCTGAATGTCTACAAAGCTCCTATGCCATAATCGCAACTCGCTGGCTCATTCACAGCTTTACATTATAAAGCAAACAGTCTAGACAGATGAATGACACAATTACTCTCTTTTCTCTTGCATTTATAGATATGCTGTCATCTTCATTTGCTTTTCTCTACTCTCTGCATTCTGATACACTAATGATTAGCTTTCCTGTTTGGATTCCACACTGACTCCCTGGCTCTAGGCTAGAAATACAACCCAAGCCCGGATGACATCACATCACTAAGGTCCTGGGGAGTGTGGGGGGGGAACCTCTGCTTCTTTCCTTCTCCTGGGTTAGCTGGTGAGAAGCAGATTTTTCAAAACTATGAACCACTGAGGAATGTTTTTTCCTCATTAAGCTGGAGATACAAAAAGCCTGGTGCCTGGAACTGTCACTGTCTGCAATGCAAAATACTGTTCAAGTTGCACAGAAAAGGCAGCCTTTGCTTATTGTCAGGTCTGTCTGTAGTAGAGCTGAATGTGTCTGTGCAAAAAAATAAGTGGAAAAAAGAGAAAAGGCATGAACATCAACATGTGTTTGGATACCTATTAAAATGTGTACCTAACTGTCTTTATGCTAAAAAAACCTTTAAGTAGCTGGACTGGGTTTGTTCTCACTGAGAAGGGAACTTCAGTCTGTAATATTCCTGCTATTTTAACTTTGGAATGGTGTCTACACACATATCAAGTGGCATTTTCTTAGTGGTAAAAGATAGTTAAATGATAAAAGTATACCTCTTGCCTTGAACAAGTTGCAGAACTTTATGCAAGCCTGATAATGTGCACCTAAGACATATGGATACACATGGCCAGCTCTGGTGATGTTTGTAGCAAAGTTTTATTATTTGTTTCTTCTCCTAATGCTTCTGTAACTGTCATTCTGGATTGCTGGAGAAGCTCTGGTTTACATCTGTTTGGGGTGGGGATTTTTGGTTTGTCTGGGGTTTTTTTAGTGTGTGGTTTTTGTTTGTTTGGGGTTGGTTTTGTTTGTTTTCTAGTTTTGTTGTCAATTTTTAAATGAAAGTTTCTAAACTTTACAGCTGAAAGAAATCTCCAAGCCTTGGCTTGAAGTCAGAAAGTTGTAAGGGTGCAAGTGGGGAGGCCATTGCCATTGTCACTGGAAAAGCAGAGAAAATCATAGTGCTAGCACATCAGCACAGGAGGCCAAACAGGGAGCCACAGCTTTTACCCTTACCAGGCACTTCAGAACATTGCACTACATTATGGGCCATCAGAAAATGTTCTTTGGGGAATATTCTAGCTATGAGCACAAAGAGTTTTGTGGGCCACTGGGTGCAATTGTATTCACAGCCAATATAAATGACTGCTTGAGGCCTGTACCAGTGGGAATTCTGCCTGTTCTCTGTGAGTCATGACCCACTTTTACTCTCTGAGATCAGGGACAGCTGGAAAAACAACTGATCCTTTCTTGCTTGGAACTCTATAAATCTAAAGTCTCACAGAGAATATCTATGCTTTTCTTTTTTTTCCTTGAGTCCACTTGTCATTAAAACACACTGACTAGAAAAACTTTTCATTTCTGTCTCTAAGAACAATAATGACAGAAACAATTTAATCATTTATGCCAGTTGCAGAGAGAAATAGCAAGTTTAATGAACTATTAAGTGGGGAACTGGTGGGAAAAGACAGATCTGAAGGTTGTGGAGAGACTGTGCAAGTGAAAACTTTGTTCTTTGCACCCTTCAAGAAGGAAGGTTCAAGGGTGGTCCCACAGAAGGGTTACACATTGGTGTTCCCTGGAACAATATGGTGCTCTTGGCCAAAACTTTGTGCTCTCTAGAAACTACAAATGGGATTTCATAGCAACTCCACAGCATTCCTGAGCTTTCTAGTTGTAAGGGGAGGATTTAAAATAGTTGCTATTAAAATCAGTATATAAATCAACTTGATATAAATTGTTTTGTTCATTTTCTTGGAAAATGGTTTGCCTTCCTTTCCAAACCGGACTCACCTGGACCTCAGCTTGTAGAACACTGAGCCTAGGGGCCAGTAGTGATTTTTCTCTCCACAGCTTATCCCCTAACTTCAAAGTCTGTCATAGTCTCCCGGGGCTGGCAAAAAGCCATTCTTTTCCATGGCATTTCCAGCTTTCCAGAGAGACACTGAACCTGCTTACAGCCAGAGTAGAAGCCTCCTTTGGTTTCTTCAATGATCTTCTGTGTATTGGTACAGAAAAGGTTCTTTACTCTGAAGCATGGCTGATTATTACAGCACCATGCTAATAACACTGACAGCAAGCCTCTAAGTGGACTGTATAAAAAAAGGAACAAATAAAAGCAAATGCAGGGCTTGATATTAAACACAGGGGATCACATCCTTTGTAGCATAGTGCCTCTTGAATCTCTAGGTCACTGTTCTTACCTCCTGAGGCTCTTGACATTGAGATGCTAACACCAGGAAGGATCTTTGAGCTTGGAAAGCAGCACGTACCATCTCTGCCTGCAACAAAAGGAGGAACAGAAATGAAACCTTAGCGTGTAACCTCCAATACCTCTTCTTGGCAGCTCAAAGTCAAGTGTGACAGCTCACATCTTTCTTGCTGCTTCTCATCTGTGTCACAGCAATGCTGACTGGAAGAAATCTATAATAGTGCTGGCTTAGCTGTAAATTGTTTGGAAATCTAAGGTTAAGTTCCCTCTCTTCTTCAGATAGGAAATAAAATCAGTTCATAGGCAGTCTTTTGGTTATCATTTAGAAGATTAGTCACAGGACTTAATTTTAACACTTCAGAGAATGTCTAGGCATTTTAAAGGCAATTTTTATACTCAAATACATTATAGCATCTTGTCACCACTGACAACAGCAACCTACAAACTTCTGTTGAACTGTAACTTAGGCTTTAGTGATGTTTAAGAAGAGTAGAGTTTGGCATATTTGCTGAGGGACTATGCTGTAATTCATTCCTTGCCTGTCCTCTCTGAGCAGACCTTAAGATCAATGGCTATGAGACATGGTGGCTGAAGATTTTTGGGCTATTTCCCACCCACCCCAAACTCTAGAATTTGGGTTAAAGCTGCATCTGACAGCATGTTTACATGCTAACAGTGTGGATGGGAGATAAAAATCTCTACACTCCCCCCTGTTCCCTACTGTTCCCATTTTCTGTACATTATGAATGATGTACATTGAGTGGAATGTAACTGCTATTTCAGCATCACCTATAGCTCATTCAGGTGGAGGAGAAAGCATTATTGGTATAGAAAAGAACTATTCATAACTAGTGTATATTGCTAAATAAAACCCAACCCCAAAGCTCTTAGGTTAATCTAATATGAATAGGTACATTTCTAATCACTTTGTGGAAGGGTGGGGAAGCTCATGCTGTTTTTTCCTTGGGGTTTCTTCAATCTAAAAAGAAAACAAGGAAATTTGCTGTCCAGGCCTATATGTATGCAACTTACAATACAGAAAAGTCAGGGCATTCGAAATTGTCAAAAGTAAACCAGCCAAATTGTGTTTATCCATCTTAAAATGTGATGACATGAATAAAGCATAATCTGTTAGGATAAAAATCACTGCAAGAAGGATAGTAAAAGAGGCCCAACTTGGATAGTATTTGGGGAGGAGGGAATATTATGGTCTGACATGCTGAGATTTGGAAGAGGGTAATCATCTCCATAAATAGATAAAGAAATAAATAATAAAAACTCTTGTATGACCCTAGGAGACTTAATTTTTTCCAGACATAGCCATAAATACCATCAATAATAGAAGGTTTGGATATACTTAGACATTTCAGAAGACTGACTTTTGGGTACAGAAATTAAAAAAACAACAAAGTGCTATTTTAAACTTAAGATTGTTTGAGGAGGATCTTGCAGAAGAGCTGACCAAGACCTAATGTGATTATTGAATGGATTCAGTTCTTCTTAAATTGAATGGCAAAAATCAATCTATAGCTAAGGTCTGGTATTTTAGAGTGGCAAAGGAAACAGAAATATCAGTGAATGAAAATGACTGGCCTGAGGAACTTAAAAGATTTGAGTGCAGGAAAGGATGGATTTACATCAAGAAAGGAAATAATCTATGTGTGCTGGGCAGAAGGGAGAGACTGTAGGAAAGGCCTGGAGTCACTGAATCAATAACTAACTAAAGCAAGCTACTATCAATAGCTATAAAACCCTCAAAGAGTGAGAAGAGGCCTTGGTTATCAAAGAGAACTTTTTTTTCAGGCATTATAAAATACAGAGGCAAAGGAATGATGGATAAAGGCCTTGTTGAGCTCTACCTTGCACAGAAAAGTGAAACAAAGCTGTAATTCTTTTTTCAGCTGCTAGAATAATGAAGAAATAAAGCAATGAAGTGAGGCCATGGCAGTGACCTGAAGGGTAAGTTGGGCATGCCTACCTTATTCTTGATGTATAGCTTAGCTGTTGTTGAAGAAATGCTTTGCTCCAGTTTCAAGGAAGTTGATGTATGTGAAGATCCTGAAAGGCTAGCTAAGGAGGGGGATGCTAAATCAATGGGGGTGACATCATGTAAATGGGAAGTCAACTATCTGGAGCTTAGGGTGACAGAATGATTGGGTCCAGATTATCTTTGTTCTAGAGTCTGAAGACACTGGTAGATGGAAGCACAAATAGAAAACATTTTAAACAGATATCATTTGGAGATAGTACCAGATGACAGAAAGATGCAATGATGGATTGGGCAAATATGCCCAAGAAGAGGGGGAGGAAGCATGTCAAGTGATCCCATGGCTGTTAGCTTGACTTCAGTGCTGTGCATGTTGAGAACAGATTGGAAATTGTTGAAAGTTTGGGAAAATTTAAAATGGGAGAAATTCCAGTGGGATTATCTGTGGTTAAAATAATGACTTTTGGGGATTGTTTAGAGTTTTCAGTTTCTTAGTCAATAGAAGTGTGGCTTTTTGCATTTTCTTAGTATTCTAAATATTATATATGTATTATAGTATTTAATTATTATATTAATATAGAATAATTAAGGAGTATGTAATATATAATGGCATATTTACAAATTAGTATATTTATAACAGTTTATAATAAATAGATCTGTTGGTATATTTTCTATAAGTGATGTGCATTTTTATATACTTTATAAATTCATTCTAGTTTATTATACCACATTGGAGATGTTCAGTGGTCAGTGGACTAGATATTGATTTCAGGGCTTGTGCTATATGTCCAAAATTTATCCAGCCCTAAAAGCTTTCAGTTGTGTAGGGATCAGAGCACTCACATCTCTCATCCTTGAATTAAAATCTAATCAAAGGATCCTGCTAACCCAGGTTTTGCATTTGACAAGCAGAGTGTTATAAGACTTCTGCCACTGTTACCTCCTTCTTTCTCCAACAGCATTAAAAGTGGCTTTACTATTGAGTTTTACTCTTCCCTAGCATGTGGTACTTCTTGCCATGCATCCCATCAAAGTAATAGAAGGGCTGCTTCTCATTAAGAATGCATTAGTTCAGTCTATCCCCATTCCCTTTCTTTCTTGTAGCCTTTGAAATGTGACACTTCATTGCTACCTTTCTATGTAGCAGGCAGGCTGGGTAACTAAGCAGACTGCACTATTTTTGACAGGGGGATGACTCTTTCCTTAGACCCTTCATATCCAGTGAAGACTAATGAATGAAAATAAACCAGGGGGGAGTTTTTCTCAGCAACTTGTGCAGCTCAGCCAAAAGGCTGCTGCAGAACAAATCAGCTGAAGCTCTTTCAGTTATAATGAATGATAGTAATGAAGCCTGAGTGTCAAAAATGCATGGGAATCATGAGTAGATGTATCAGAGTAGACTAGAACACACACTTGCGTACATCTATCTGCACATAGAAATGGGGGTATTTTGGAGCAACAGATAACTGACATCTAAAAACTTCAGGTAATCCTTTTGGCATTCTTGGGATTATGCATGGACACAGTGATCATCAGTCAGATTACTCAGCTGAGGTGAATATTCTGAAGGAAGCAAGTTCCTCAAAGCATTTCCTACTTTTCTTTTAGAAGTTTGTTCTAGAGGCTGGACTTTCACCACCTCTGTTTCCCCATTAGTAAAGAGCAGAACAAGGTGCCTTAATCCTTTACCTCAGGGGAGTGTGTTTGATAGCTGGTTTAGGTGATTGACATGGTTGGCAGAGATGAAGTTTGACCTATGTGCAATGTCTGCCCAATTCCATGCCTGCTGAAACCTGTGCCTGACTACAGGGAGTGACCTCTCCATCTCCATCACACTAACAAACAAGCCTCTTTACAGTCAAGCCAGCAGAAGTTCATGGAGGGATCCTGCATATTTAGAAACCTTCTTTTTAATAGCAACTGGTTTAACCTTCTGTGTCACAAAACAATGCCAAATTCTGATACTTCCCAGAAGCCACTGCTTGAAAAATTGCCAGAGGCTCTGTGAGACATGTCTATTGCTGACAATGCTTCTGACCTGTTTGAAGCAGTGTCAGTATGGATTCCACCCAAACTTGCACTGTTTCAGACCGAGTAGACACAGATGCATGGAACCTGAAGCTTAAACTACCAGTTTGCTTTGGCAAATTTCAGTTCTCCAGAGCAGACATGATTTTAAGTTCTAATATCTTTATAATTTTCAATGTTTTATTCAATCTCAGTTGTCTATCACTCTGGTATCCAAGCACTAATAAAGATAAATATTATTTAGGTGACAACAGTTTGGCAAACTACAAGAAGAAACAGTCACATGCATTCAGATCTCAAGTTACAAGTAAATTCAGGCTTTGAAAAAAAACCCCAAAACCTAAATACAAGAGGAACAAGGATTTCCTAATGAAATTTTGTCAAGAAAATTACCTTACTGACCCCATAATATGAAATTTGTCAAAACTGATTATATTTCCTGGCATATCTCCTTAGAGTCATAGCACTGAAAAGCATAACATAAATATGAGAATACACTGGATTTCTGTTCCAGAATCAATCACAGCCCGGTAGGGATTGGAATGGACCTCTGGAGATCATCTAGTCCAACCCTCCTACTAAAGCAGGGTCACCCACAGCAGGTTGCCCAGGATCACCTCCAGGTGGGGTTGGAATCTCTCCAGAGAAGAGACTCCACAATCTCTCTGGGCAGCCTTGGGCCAGTGCTCTGGGACCCTCAAAGGAAAGAAGTTCTTCCTCATGTTCAGGTGGAACTTGCCATGTTCTACTTTGTGCCCCTTGCCCCTTGTCCTGTCACTGGGCACCACTGAAGAGAGTCAGTTTAGCCTGACTTTGGCCCCATCCTCTTGATCCCTGCCCTTTAGCTCTAGATAAGCATTGAGACGATCTCCTCTCACTCTGCTCTTCTCCAAGCTAAACTGGCCCTCAGTCCTTCCTCAGAGAGATGCTCCAGTCCCCTCAGCATCTTTGTAGGCCTCTGTAGGAGAGGGATCCCCATCTGATATAGACATGCTAACATTAACTGATAATTTGCAAATCAAAACACAGATCTCTCTATAGTTTGGATTTCTAAAATATACTTAATGACTTCATAGCCTTTTATGAGGACATAACCAGGTGGATAGATGAGGGCAGGGCAGTGGATGTGGTTTATCTTGATTTCAGTAAAGTGTTTGACACTGTCTCCCACAGCATCCTTGCAGTTAAACTGAGGAAGTGTGGTCTGGCTGATTGGGTAGTGAGGTGGATTGTGAACTGGTTGAAGGACAGAAGTCAGAGAGTTGTGGTCAATGNCAGGAGGGCCAATGGGATTCTGGGGTGTATTAGAAGGGGTGTGGTTAGTAGGTCAAGAGAGGTTTAAGAAGGATAGGGAACAGCTGGAAAGAGTCCAGGACAGAGCCACAAAGATGATGAAGGGGCTGGAAATCTTCCTTCAGAGGAAAGGCTGAGGGAGTTGGGTCTCTTTAGCTTGGTGAAGAGAAGGCTAAGGGGTGACCTCATCTCTGCTTTTAAATATGTGAAGGGTGTGTGTCGGGAGGATGGGGTCAGGCTCTTCTCAGTGAAGCCCAGTGACAGGACAAGAGGCAATGGCTGTAAGCTGAAGCATAGGAGATTCCGTGTGAATACACGTAGGAATTTTTTCCCAGTTCAGGTGCCCAAGCTTTGGCACAGACTGCCCAGAGAGCCTAGGGAGTCTCCTTCTCTGGAGGTATTCAAAACCCGTCTGGACGCGCTTTTGTGTGACCTGGTCTAGGGAATCCTGCTGTGGGAGGAGGGTTGGACTAGATGATCTTTCGAGGTCCCTTCCAACTCCTAGTATTCTGTGATTCTGTGATTCTCTGAAAGCAATAAAGAGGATATAAGGGGAAAGAATTGGGATTTAGGGGTCTAGAGTTCTAACTGTAGTTTCTACAGAAGTTATTTTGGGTCCTTTGGGTCTAGCAAAAGATACAGTGACTGCTAGTAAATGACAACTACAAATGGACATTCAGTGTTATGAGCAAAGACCTGAGTCTTTCTCTAAAAGGGGCAGTGGTGCCAGAGGAAGAGAAGCAGTTTGTCTTTTACATTCTGTTTTCAAGAGCCTCTTCAAAGTGAAGTGGTGAAGTGGCTGGTGGCTTGAAGGGAAAAGCAAGAAATGGAAAAATCATGGAGTTTAGATTAAGTATGGGGCTGCCATAGAAACTGTCCAGGCCAGCTGAAGAGATAGTATTTATACTGTACAGCTAATTGGCTGATGGAGACCTTTAAAAACTGGGTCAGATGCTGAAGAGCCAGTGGTAGTTCTCCAAACAGAGCAGTTTTTATACTGGAAAAGGAAAAGGAAAGAGAGGAAAAACCTGTCATCTTTCTTTTACTGGCCCATGCAGAAAATAGGGTTGAACTGCTAGTCAAAATGGAAGTCAACAGGAGATTTGCCATTGATTTTGATGGAGCCAGACACCACTCCAGATATCTGCTTTTCTATTTTCAGCCAGATCCATTTGACTACCACCAATCAGCTGTCCTCTATTAGTAGAGTGTTTTTTTAGTGTTTTCCAGTCTCCATGGCTCTGTCTATATTAGGGAATTTTTGCTCAAATGTCTCAGCATTGCTGCTGCCTGTCCAGTACCAATCTATGGTTCTATCAGTGCTGCTCTCTCTAGCTGTTTAGATCTGCCACTGAATGAAACACTGGGCACAGTGCTAGCCAATATTACTTCTTTGTGCCTTCAGAGTAGCATTTACCTCTTAGTAAGCTTGACTGTAATTTAAACCACTCAGAGCTCTTACCTCTGGTGGAGTTCAAACCATACTGGTCTTAAAGATCTTTCAGTGAGAATGACATTAGACAGATGGATAGAATTGTTTGGGGTAAATCATTCTCTCTGTGAAACACAAACTGTAGAGAGAAACTGGAGTAAAGGGGTATTTAAAGCCATGACAGTTGTTTGTACATTAATTACAACATTATTGCCTTGGATAAAGTGTATACAGGTTCTCCATCTTTTGCACTGATAAAAACTGCCCCTGTGTTTGTTCCAGAATTTCCTTTAAGCTCTCTCAATTCTGAGTGACATGAATTGTTCTGACTGTCAGCTTTAAAACCTAATGAATATTATTTCAATGTCAGCTTTGCTAAATAATTAATTATTAATCTTGTTAGAAGAAGCAGTTATTTTGTTCATCTGTCACTCTTTCAAACAGATAGAAATATTTGCCTGCAGGGCCATTACAGCCAAGTGAAGCAATAGATCATATTATCCCAAATATCTGCAATAGCCCCCTAAAAAAGATCAAGTCCAGACCAAAGCTCTGGACTAGCTAATGCTCTCCTACAACTCAGGCTGCTTTTGTATTCACAAATTCTTCTTTCTGTATGACAGCTAATAATCTGCAACTCTCTTGAGTCAATTAACCTCTGTTAATTCAACTTTTACATGGCAGTTCCAAAACCAGCTGTAGTGTATTGAGAGTTACGGATTCCAGGAGATTCAGCATAGAAAAATATAGAGAATTGGGAGCAAAAATAAATAGTCCATACATTACTGAAGATGTGGTCTGTTTCCAGACTAAAAGGGTTGTTTTGTTTGTTTTCAACACCCTTCTTTTCTGACCAGTTTTGCGAGTGTTCAAGAATTCAAGTGTTTTATTTACCCTGCAGACTGCTGCAGTCTTCTGCAGAGTCAGGCACCTGCTGGAGATTTCAAAGCTGTCTCATTGCACAACATACAGTCACAGATCAACATTTAAAGGCCTCCACATCAGCAGAAGTAAAAGATGCTATTGGCATATTGCAGCACCTCATCTGCTCCTTGGTGCTTATTTATAGACTGGAGATCTCCAAAATGTCCACTTGATTGTCAGCAGAGCAGAATTTGTGCTGTCATGTTCTGCCTTTATAATATGGAACTAGTGGAAATGATAGAAATAAACAGCTGAGAAAAACAGCTAAATGTTTTAAGAACAAACATAAAAACATCATCAGAACAAATGGCTTCTCTACAGTGCAGAGGATGCATCACTAAAATCTAGACTAGGCCACCATTGTGGCCACTAAATTCCTTAATATGAAGAGTGCAGAACCATCCATTTCTAAGAAATTGCACTAACTTTGGAGAGAGAGCTTGGATAAATAGCTTCTTATCTATCTCACTGTAACTTCACTTCCACTTTTACCACCTTGGAAGAATCCCAGACCCCAACCAAAATGTTCTAACATAGAAAGAAGTTCAAAGCTCAAAGCTGACACATCTATAATGTTATTTCAAAAGTGTCTTCCTATCTGAACCATGTTTTCTTGTCCAGAGGTGCTAAATACCAAAAGCCCACATTTACTTGGAGAGAGGGCTTCAGCCTCTCTGAAAGGAGAGGGAGTTATCCACATGCTCAGTGATGTGACTGAAAAGCAGATCTGACCAAAAGTGAACAGAACATGTATTAAAGCAACAAGAAAGAAATATTTCAGCCTCAAAGATCCACTTCAAGATCCCAAACCTATTGCTTTATTAGAGTTTTTGGAGTATAAAACATACAATTAAACTTAGGGAACAAAATAGCAAAAATTCAAGTGCTTGACAGTTCAGGTTAATTATGGAAATTCCTAGTTCAATTCATGGTTGTCAGTAGACTAACAGAAATGAGCTGTGACAGTGACATAATCTATCCTAATGGACTCTTCAATATTCTGAAATCTGGCCATATTGATCATGCAATTCATACTGGATCAAAAGAGGCAATACCCATTTGTGGCCACATTCTACTCTCATCACTCCTGACAGCACTCCCAGCTTATTTAAAACAACATTCAAACCACACAGTGGTTTCCCTTGTGGCTTAATTCTCATTATTCACTGAACTCCTTTTTACTAGAAACTGACTGAAGAGCCAGATTCTGAGCTCATTGTTTGTTTTTTTGCTGACTACAATGAGCAGCTTTCTCAGTTTCCAAGCCCAGCATTTCTATACACTCCAAACAGTTGCAACCACCAACTAGCAAAATAAAAGCAGGTCAGAGATGGGGAGTCAGGGTGAGTGAAAAGAGTGGGCACGTGCTTGTCAGAAAGAATGAGGCTAAAAGTTAATAAAAGGCTTGCTTATAGCCTGTAGTAACAAATGACATCAATCAAGCATGGGAGATGTGTGTCCCCAAACAGAAAAAGACATCAAAAACCCCACCCCAACCATTCAGGGATTTATATTTCTCAGCTTGAAATAAATGAGCTTAAATAATCTTACTGCTCCAACTTGAAAAATCATAATTCTTCACCAGAGAAATAAGAACCATGAGCACCAATGCCAGTAAAGAAAGTTTTCAGTCACTAGAGGTTCATGCTGATAACAAAAGGAGGGGTCCTGTCTCTCTGCTCCTCTATCTTAGTTTTCCTGATGGACCAAGATAGTTTAATTTGCCAGTGGTTCACTGGAAGCTGCTGTTGTGGGAACCACTGTTCCGAGGTTGAGTTCCTGAGGTGACTGCTACCTGTAGCCTCCCAATCTTGGACTGCTTTAAATCAGAGAGAACAGTAAAAGTCCAATTACCTTATCAAGGCTGCCTCATGGACCTTGGATCTGTGCCAACCCCATGTCTCCAATCCTCCCTAATAAGTTTCTCTTGACTTTCCACTGGCAAGTGTCCTTTGCTGTGCAATGCCAGTGTCAAGAAACTAACACCCTGCTCCAGCTCCCATCAAAAGAATGGAAAAACTCCCACTCTTCCAGGGGGGTTTGGTCTAGACTCACAAGGACAGGTTCTTCATGCTCAGGAGCCATCTTTATTCCCAGCTAGGTGTCTTACAGTCAGACAGGTGCAACCATGCACTAAGTGAAGTCATCCTTTGGAACAGAGCAACCAAAAGCTCCTAAAAATGACACTTTCTTTCTTGGATTAGCCATTTGGCTTCATGGTGTTTATTGCATTTCCATCTTTCTTGTCATATTGAAGTAAACATTCTTTATTGCTCATGTTATGAAGTACCTTGTAGTACACATGCAGGGTGAGAATATAGCATTACAAAATCAACTCTAATATTGATAGATTTCCCTGGTTGCTTTTTTTAGTTGATGATTGTTGGATTTTTGTTTTCACTTTTGGTGGCTAGCAGTAGTTTGCTACCCTCAGTCTCCTTCTTTCAGCTGAGTGCCTTTTGTATACTATTGAAAATGTTTGTCTTTTGATTCTCTTTTATGGATTCTGTTTTTCCCAGTCCTGTGGTAGCTACTTGGTTTGCTGTTGATTTCATGCAGTAGAAAATACCTATTCCAGAAAGGCAAAAGCAGCCTGACAGTGAGCTTCTCTTTGGGCATGTTGACATCATCCTCCTCTCTGAGCTCTAATTCAACTTTCAGCACAAAGCCTAAAACCACTCAGCCTCTGGGCACAAAAGATGAACATGAGAGTAAACTTGTGCATTCTGTTGCCCTGTAAGCAAATTGCCTTGTTAACGAGGACTCAGTCAGATAATGGGTTTGATAGTCTGTGTTTGGATTAGGTAAGATACAGTGCAGAAGTGGCTTTTGGTGGATGGCAGACAGCAGCAGCACATCCTGCTCAATATTCAGGGCTGTGAAAGTCATTGACTAATTCTTCAACATCTCTCACAAGAAAAGCCAATGTGGAGCTAGTTCAAGTGTAAGAACTGCTCTTGGGATAAAATGAGGAAGGCAGGATGTTTTAATTTCACTGACAGGCCACACTGGAGCTGCACTTTGCACTGTGTTCATACACCTCATAAAAGATAACTCCTGCTTTCAGTTGTCTGTCTATATTTACATGGACTGTGCCTGGAAGGAGGAGAGGAGATTGTCATTGCTTTCACTGAATCATAGAATTGGTGAGGTTGGAACAGACCTCTAAGATCAAGTCCAACTGTTAACCTAATGCTGCCAGGTCACCACTAAACCATGTCCCTCAGCACCACATCTACAGAAGTTTTGAACACCTCCAGGGATGGTGACTCCACCACTCCCCTGGGCATCCCATTATGCTTAACTACTTAATCCCAATGCTTAACTACTCTGCCAGTGAAGAAATGTTTCCTCATGTTTAACCTATACCTCCTCTGGCACAACTCTAGGCTGTTTCCTTTTCTCCTATTGCTTGTTCCATACCAGCCTCCTTTCAAGGGAACTGTAGAGAGCTAGAAGGTCTCCCCTGAGCCTCCTTTTCTCCAGGCTAAACAACTCCAGTTCCCTCAGCTGCTCCTAGCAAAACTTGTGCTCTAGGCCCTTCAGCAGCTTTGTTGCCCTTCTCTGGACACACTCCAGCACCTCAATGTCCTTCTTGGAGGGAGGGGCTGAAAACTGAACCCAGGATTCAAGGTGTGTCCAGGGGCCCAAGGACAGCTAAGACTCCTCTCCTTCACTTCCCCAGAATATCCCCACAGGAACTACCTGCTATTTCTTACCTAAATCAGGGAGTAACTGTGCTACTTTGTGCTTCAAGCTTATGTATTTAATGTCATAGATAAGGAAAAGAAACTCTGTGAGTATGTGCATACAAAGAATGTTGATGGGGTGAACACTGCCTCCCCTGCTCATGATGATACCAAATCAGTCCATGCACACAGAGAAGCTCTGCAGATTGGCTAAGGTGCTGCAATTTGCTGCTTTGTGCTATCTAGTCACACATGTAATGATTTGCATCTAAACTCTCCCCCAGTAAGTAAACCAACAGCCTTTTTATTTCTGAATGCTCCAGACCCACAGTGTAGTTGGCTGGCTCTGCATGTCAGCAGTTGGAAGCTGATGGAAGAGAGGAGGGGGAAGGCATCCATATTGCTACAGTTTTCCTTTCTGAGCTAACTAGCTTGGATGAGAGAAGAAGGAACATAACTGACTCACTTAGACAATCTGTTCTTTCAACTGGTGGGGTTGGGAGGTTAAAAGATTTTTACAAATAAACAATAAAAAAGCAAGTATTAGTTTATGTGTTTGACAGGAAGGCTGTAATTCTGCTCTGCTCTGGACCACATAAAATACTAAGATATAGAAATGTTATGTTATCTACCCTTCTCTTGTAAAAGTAGTACATTCTCTTCTTATCATTCTGTCTCATCTGGTACATGATTCAAACTCAAGCCAAAGTATTCCACCACTTGAGATATCACATAAACAAAAACAACATGAAGAAGCTCATAATAAACACATCACAAAACCCTTCCTTTGCTTTGGCTGGCTTTGCTTTGCTTTTCTTTTTGCTTTTGCACATCAAACCTGCTTGACCAGCTTTCTCACTGGGACACAAGCTGAAAGTAGACCATGTCTTCCACAGGCAGCTTTTTGTCATCCTCAGCCCATTTTCTTTAGTGGTGGATCATCTGGGCAAAAAGTGATGAGACTTATGTCTCTGTAATCCAGCAATCAGCCAGAGCTATCCTATATGCTGTGCCTAAGAGAAGTGCCTATGCTGTAGACCCACAGTCTGGTTTATACTGCTTTTCAATCTTCCTCCTTCTGGGACAAGAATGGTTCAGTGTTGGCACACTTCAGCTTCAGGGCTGTTATAACCTGTAATAGTTGGTGACAGCCATCAAGACACTTGTATGCCAGGCCAAAGACAGTGGTTGGCAACAGTCCTGACCATACTCACTCTTTCAGTGTCTTCACATGCTCTATAGTTATGACATGGACAGCAGAAAGTGGTTTCATAAAATCTCTGCCTGTAGGAACTTTGTATTTCATAGAAAACATAATATATAATCACCAGATTTTTATTGTACAGTGACAGGAAGGGAAAAGGATCTCACCTTAACTGATGAGGATCATTTGTTTTAAACAGACAGAGTAAAAAGTCTACCCATTCTCTCTGTCTTTAATGCAGTTGACCTGAGATTCACCACTGCATGCACTGTGATTTGAATCAGAAATGCACTGCTCTCAAGAGTGAATCTAAGCAGAACTCTTCTTTGCTAAATTCATCTTTGTAGAATCCACTCTACTGTTGTGTTTAACAGAGCCAGGAGGCAGCTATTAGTTATCTTTTGTATTTTGTTTTCTTTCAATAGCCCATTTAGAGTACAGCACACTGAAAAAAACAGGGCTGGAGCTCCCCAACAGATATTAGTTCTGGCTGTATTCTTCCTTTCACCAGAAACACAACCCACACAATCCTTGCTGCAATCAGCATGAAACACATCATGTTAAATCCCTCATTTCTTTAGCATAATCTGAAGTCTTTCTTTCTCTCACATTACCATTCTGGTCAGTCAGGTATGTGAGGGGTTTTTGAGGCAACAGGTGTTTTTTGAAATCAAATACAAGCCTCCCTTGAGCTCATTATGTGAAAGAGACAGCAGCTGCAAATATAATGCTGAGGACACATGGGCTAGAAGACACCCAGAAGAAAAAAAATCCTCCTTGTTCCACTGGTTAAGGTAAAGCACAGATGTTGCTTCAGTGATAAGCACCAGCATAAGGCAAGCACAGTCTGCTTCATGCTGTGAGTGCAGAAGCCAGGATGTCAGAATATATAGTAGGCTGCATTCAGATTCACTGCTTTCTTTATGCAGGGGAGAGTTGTTTGTCTAATCTCATAGTCCTAACAAATATACCTTAGCACAGTTTGCATGACACTATCATCAACAATATGCTAGGGACTAGCCAGAGACTTGGCAGATAAATTATTAATAATCTTTTCTATGGACTCAACTGTGAGTATCAGAGTGACAAATGCAGAAATGAATAAACTTACTGATTTAAACATTTATAGACAGTGTACATTCAAAAGCTGTAGTCATTTAGACTGTTAAGTGCCATTTTTTCCCTTGCTTAATGTTGGTCTTGAGGCTATTTCTGTATTTCTTAGATCTAAACTGTTGAGGAATCAACTGCAGAATAATGGTGTCTAAGGAATATAATGACCAAAGGTAGAACTGATAGTTTCCAGGGAGCAATTCTCTGCTACCTCCTTTCACCCCTCCCCTGTTTATTATTTTTAACTAATTTCTTTTAGGAGCAAAGAACATATATTGTAGCTTATACAATAACTGCTAAGATGAAAAGCCTTCTACAAATAAAAGGGTTTTCCTTATTAAAACAAAGATTCTCTAGAGCTGCCTGATCTCCTCACTCCCTCCAGTACTCTAGGCCTAACTAGGGCAGAAACTCTACCCTACCAATAAGAACATGTATCACCACAGTGAAAACAGAGTTCACAGGATAGTCCCAGAGCTCTTGCAGAATATTTCTGCTGGCCTTGCAGCATAAGTCTCAGTAGCTTGTAGGACTGTGTGCTTCTCTGGCTACAGAATACTCTGCCTGGTAAGATTTATATATTTTGAACACTATGGTTTTCATCCTTTGGTGCTGTAGAAGGGGAACACTCTCTTCTTATGAACCCACACAGCCTTTTGCCCTTCCTGAACCAACAGCTCTGGGGGTGTTAAACCAGGTTATCACTACTCCAAGAACTAATAATTCAGAGTACTGCTATTAAGATTCTCCTCTACTCAGCAATGGAGGCTGAGCACACAGATTCCAGGACTTGTATGCTTATATCATGGGGAAAAAATGGAGTAAATACTCACATGTGTCTTCACATCACCATCAAGAATCTTGCTGTACCTGAGAAACTCAGCAACACTTCCATTCAGCAGCCTATCAAAGGCTTCCACATATGGTGCTATACCTAGAGAAAAAGAGCAATCCATTGTAATGGGTTCATAAAGTACATAATGCACAGAACATTCCTATGTAGTAGATAGAGGAGAAATACCATAGAAACAGGGGAAATTGCTGTAACTTAATTTCTGCCATGCTCATTGATTTGTGAAATCAGTAAAAATGGATGTATAATGATTTTTTTCCTAGCTAGAAAGAGAAAAAAAACCCTGCTCTTGGTAGAACTTGGCTGGGAATATGAAGAGAATTTACTCTGTATAATGTAATGGGAAGCTGCCCTTGTCTTACAGTAACAAAATAAATAAGCACTTCTCAGCCCTTCAGAGGCCTAATTGTCTGATCATAGAATCATAGACTCATGAACTGGCTTGGGTTGGAAGGGACCTTAAAGATCATCCAGTTTCAAGCCTTCTGCCATGGGCAGAGACACTTTCCACTAGATCAGCTTGCTCAAAGCCCCATCCCACCTGGCCTTGGTTGCTGGTAAGCATGATTGTCTTAACAAAATTCTACTCTTGTACATAAACCAATTATTCTCTAAAAGGAATCTGCACTGTACAGAACAGCTCTTTCTCTACCATCCACCTGTTCCTGAAGATATTTATACTGTTTGGTGGCTTTTAATAGCAAGCAAGTCAATGTCCAGTAAGGTAGTCTGCAGACTGGGTTGACAATGGATTTAGGCAGTGATATGTGGCTTGGCTTTGTAATCTCCTTATTTTGTTGTCTGACCTTGTGAAACTGTCACTGGATAAAGCAAGCTCCAGTGAGTCTATATATATGCTAGACATTCTAACTGGGAATACAGAGCAGTTTCCAGATAAGGCAGACAATCAGAAATTGCAGATGAGACTCAGTTTCTTATGCACCTGGCCTCCAAATGGCTTTATGTTGTACCTTCTGAGGCAGCAAGAGTAATCTTTCCTTGGATGCTTTCCAGCCCTCCCTTTACTCCCTGACATATCCTCATGTCTTGTCTATGCCTCAGAACCTTTGCCAGGTCCAAGCATGAGCCACACACATGTCAATTTATGGCATCTGTAGGATCTGAGAGACCAAGGGTAAAATTCTTCCCAGCCTCTCTCCCTCATTATAATAAAGCCTGAAGATTGCTCTGAGAGGTACTAGGCTTTCCCCAAAGACTTTGTACTTTAACCTTTTGGCACTATCTGATAATTGTGCCCAAATTAATAATCTTGAAAGCCCTCTTCATTCCACCAAAGTCAGCTGGCTCCTTGACAGAGAAAAGAAAGGCTGTGGCACTTGGAGTTTGCAATGGTCTGTGTGAAATAAAAACAACCAACAAAACCCAAAACCACAGCTAGTCAGCTAGGTGGAATTTCAAGGCTCTTTTTGTTCTCTTGATGTCACTCACCTTTAATTCTGAGGAATTTCTGGGCTTTCTTCCATACTAAGTGTTTGTGTGTAAACCCCTCAAATGACCCTAGTGTACAAAAGGCCTTAGCTGTGGAGATACTTTCCAAAGCCCATTTATGTTCTTTGTCAAAATCCGTGTGTGTCTCCAAGAGAATCATTGTAACCTTTTACTTTAGAGGAGAGTTTTAAATAGCAATTCACCAAATAGCAATTGTCCTATGCAAAACTAGGAAGCAACTATGCTGGTTTTTTACTCCTCAATACAGCTAACTCCCCGGGGCATTCACTAGAATTTGCTGTGGGCTGTGCAAGAGCAAGTGAATGGCTTGTTTGCAATTCTGCTCTTGTCATGCCATTCAGGAAAACACCAAAGGTACAGTTCTCTCATCCTCCTCATTATTTTGTTGTTCCTGAAAAAAGTATTAATGTAAAAGTCAGGCTTATTTTTTGGAATAATTCTAATTATGAAATGGCTTGTTAGAGCAGGGAGTCATGGTAGAAGAGAGCCATGTATCTCCATTTCCACTAGAGACTTGGAAAAGGTCACACCCTGGCTGACTGTCAGTTTTAAATGAGAAAATGAAAAAGAGACCTCTTCTGTAAGACTGTCAACTCTGCAGTTGCTGGGGAGGTTCTGTGAACAATAACACGCACACAGAATGATGTTTGTGGCACTATGTGGCACTATCAGTCACCCAAACTGAAGAACCAGTACAGTCTTTCCTAACTGCATCAGCAGAAGCTAATCCCTGAGTCCCCATGTGAGACAGCTCTGCCTGGAGATGTGGTGCAGGCTGGCAAACATCCCACAGTGCTGCTCAGCTGAGCTTTTTACTGCAGTCTCCTAGTGGGTGTGTTTTATAATCTCACTCCAACAAGGTTTGCCAGTTGGTTTTCTTCTAGGGATCTGTTGGGGTTTTAGGGCTTGGCTTCCCCAGGGGGTGAATCTTTTCACCTGGCTGAGCTCTCAGGTTAGGCCAAGTACCTCCCATGGGGAATTCATCTCCTGTTCTGAAAGCAGCCCTGCTTCTGCAATACTGAGCTCTGGGTTAATATAGAGATCCACCTAAATGGATTCTTTACAGGATTGAAGCCTGTGTTTTTTGAAAAGGTAGATTTCCTAGTAGAGGTTGGTTTGTATGCCAATTTGTATCCAGATTATGTTTCCCCATGACTTTGCTACGGGTCACTAGCTGTCTAGGTTTTCTCTGGACTGTAAGCATTTTCTTATTGAAGCTTACTGTGACTTTTTAACTCATCTGCTGTGGGAGCCTGCTGGAAGATGCTCCCTTCCTGCCACAGAAACATGCTGCTTTCAGTCAGCTGCTCCACAGCAGCTGCCACTGTAGAGCTATGGCACGTGTGACTGCAGGGAAGGTTCCTGCATGTGTTGTCAGGTAAGGGCTGGCACACAGGGACAGTAAAGCAGCTGACATACACTGACTAGCTTCCATGTCAGTAAGGAAGCTGCCTGCAACTTTCTGCTTGTTCTGCAGCTCTGTGCAGCAGCTGAGTTCATTCTGGCACATGCTTTTCTCTGGAGAATGCAGGAAAGAGCCAAGAAATACAGAAAGCAAAGGATGTGAAGCTAATAAAGGCATGTATGTTAGGGTTCTGGGTGATAAAACAAACTCTGGAAAAAGGAAGGGGCACTCCTATTCAACATTAGAATTGGCACATTTATAAGGTTATTTCCCTTAGAAATTTGAGGAACAACAACAAAACAAATTAGGAGTGAAAAAATATGATTTGGTGATATGATGTGAATAAATGAATAAAGATTTTTGGGTGTGTTCACCAATAGAGTACTTTGGAGAGTCACTTGAGAAGGGAGAGCTCTAGAGATAATAAAATGTGGCCATGGATGTGTGCCAGTGCTTAGTGCACAAATGCTTATGAACAAACTCCTATTTGATTAATGACAGTAAACAATTAAATGAGGTAGGACCTCACTGTGAAATTCAGAGAGCTGGCAAATAATGTTTATATTACTGGCTTCTTTTGGAATAGTTATGCTGTAAATTTTGGGGACGTCTCATTTCTTCTGCTAATTGGGCTCAAGCAAACATCTTCATCTGGTGAGTCATCTAAAAACCATAAATGCTAAAATGGAAAGAGTGATAAAGCTTGAAATATGGCCAGTATATTTAAGAGATTAGTCAAATCTTGTACTTCCTAGGCTGTATTAATTTAGAACTAGGCATACAACTAAGCTTGTCACATGACATTGCTGAATTCATTTTTTTAAAGTACTACTTTCTTTTGCTATGGAATTAGAAGGGGTGGGATTCCACTCCCTCTTAGAAGACAAAGACATGTTCTACTTGCATTTTTTTAATAATAGAGAGATGGTACTTCCAAAAAAGACTTACTTCCATTGACTCCATTGATGGCATCACACTCCATCCCACCAGCCCTGTGTGAATCTGAAAACAAGGATTCGAGCCGAGTAACTGCTTTCTCCAGCCTCTCCATCAAACCATGTGTCTCTGCCATTCTGCAAAAAGCAGTAAGGATGGAAACAGTGTTAGAGCTCTCTGAGTAAAGCTCACGCTTTACTTCATCTTACAGTTCTGTTCATCTTGTGGCTTTATCTTGTATCAGCTTTTATGGTAAAACTCCTATTTTGTATGGATTGCCTTTCTGTCATGTAAGCAGTTGCAGTGAAGCATCTCTCATGGTAACTTGCTGCCTTGTCAACAGGGAGTATGATCAGTACTTGGCCCTGGTTTTTCATTGTAAAAACAGCAGATTCAATCCACGACTTATGTAGCTTTGTATGTGGACAATTTATGACAAATAGATATGTATGCTCCCAACCAGATACTGAGATGACTGGAATGTTTATAAATGGAACTGGTAAAAACTTATGCCTACAATGATTTGTATCAGCCATTTACAGAGACAAAAATACAGACCCAATTAATACTTGAGTGAAAGCCAGACTTTAAATGTATAACTCCTGGCTTTTGAAAAGATAAAATTCTGAAATTTGCCTTAGACTTTTATGCTTTGTAGTAAGTCTCAGACACTTTATTGAAGACTACACAAGAAGTCAAGGAGATCTTCTGGTTTTCTTCTCATATGATTTCCCATCACTTAATGATGTTCTTCTGCAGTAAGTGAAATGTGAACCCAATGTACCTGATGTGAATCAGTGTTTCCCAAGCTTTTTAAATCAAGCACTAATGAACCTTTGGAAAGAGAAAAAAATCATAATCCAGGGGCCTGTTTCTGCAGTACTGCTACAGTGCTTCTGATTTAACATGAAATAGAAATTAGGTTAAATTTTTAACAGCTCAAAACACATTACTTTCTTTCCCTACAATGTGATTACCTGCTTCCTTACGTGTGAGGAAGTGTAGGCACTGACATTTTGGAACACTGGCAAATGTCAGGGAACACAGTGCTATATACATTTCAGAATGAGGAAATGGTTATATAAGCAAAGACAAAGCTATGTTTGAATCCCCTATAATTTAATATAACAAGTTTAATGTGCATGTTCCTTACTTAAGGTTGTGAGTTTATTCTGCTAAGTGACATACAGCAAGAAGGGTTGGGGGGTGGTGATCTATGGCTCTACATTAACATGATCCTTGTGGACAGCTTCCACACTGGGCTACATCCTCTGCCCAGCACTGGGCTGTGTAGAATTAGGGGCCATGGAGCAACATCTCCAGTTGGGGCAAGCAGGTGGCCAGCAGCTCTCTGTGCTCCTTACCTCGTGGCACTCTGCCACAAGGCATTGGTTGCTGTAGGACTTGTAGACTAGAAAGGTTAAGCATGCCTGGAATATATGTGTAAATGTATTCACTCCTAATGAGCTGCCTGCTAGAAGTGCTAGCATTTTAGAGATACCAAAGCATACTGTGGGTTGCTGGTAGACAACAGCTGAACATGAGCCAGAAGAGTGCCCAGGTGGCCAACAGTATCCTGGCTACTATCAGCAATAGTGTGGCCAGCAGGACTAGGGCATTAGTTATTCCTCTGTACTCAGCACTGGGTGAGGCCACATCTTGAATACTGGGTTCAGTTTTGGGCCTCTCACTAGAAGGAGGACACTGCGGTGCTGGAGCATGTCCAAAGAAGGGCAACAAAGGTGATGAAGGGTCTAGAGCACAAATCTTGTGAGGAGTGGGCTGAGGGAACTGGGGATGTTTAGCCTGGAGAAAAGGAGGCTCAGGGGAGACCTTCTCACTCTCTAACAACTACCTGAAAGGAGGCTGAAGTGAGGTTGGAGGGGTTGGTCTCTTCTCCTAAGTAGACAAGAGGAAATTACCTCAATTTGCACCAGGAAAGGTTTAGATTGGATATTAGGAAATATTTCTTCCCTGAAAGTGGTTAAGCATTGGAACAGGCTGCCCAGGGAAGTGGTGGAATCACTGTCCCTGGAAGTCTTCAAAGTACATGTAGCCCTACATGACCAGGGAGCTGGAACACCTCCCCTATGAAGACAGGCTGAGGGAGTGGGGATTGTTCAGCCTGGAAAAGAGAAGGCTTTGAGGGGACCTAATAGTGACCTTCCAGTACCTGAGGGGGACTTACAAAAATGCTAGAGAGGGCCTGTTTACAAAGGTCTGTAGTGAAAGGACAAGGGGTAATGGTTTTAAATTAGAGAAGAGTAGATTTAGATTAGCTATTAGGAAAAAGTACCTTACCATGAGGGTAGTGGAACACTGACACAGGTTGCCCAGGGAGGTGGTTGAGGCCCCGTCCGTGGAGGCATTCAAAGTAAGGCTAGACAAGGTTCTGAGCAACCTGATCTAGTTGGGGATGTCCCTGCTCACTATAGGGGAGGCTGGACTAGATGACCTCTGAGGTCCCTTCCAACACAGATGATTCTATGATTCTGTGATTCCAACTGTAATGATTCTGTGATTCTATGATAGCAGCCTCTGCAACACTAGCAACCCAAACAATGTTGCTTCAGTGTTCCCATAGCCAGGGGTGAATGCCTAAATGTTAGAATTGAAAAAGAAAAGTAATGTGAAACAAAAGGTTTTGATTTACAAATGAATAATTCTTATGAAGAAAAAGAATAGTATTTTTATTTCTAAAATGTGAGAGAGACAATTAGCTCCTAGGACACATGCAGAGCTCCTGTGCTGAGTCATGCTGCCTGTCAAACAAGGTGGGACCTTCAGACTTTACCCTATAAATACAATGAGATTTGTGTCTGACCTAAAAGTGAAGCAGAAGATTTGACAGTGAGAAACCCTCAGGAGAACTGTTCTCATGAGAAAGTTCTGTCTGGAATTTATGGGTTTTTCCTATTTACACTAAATAAAAAAGGAAACCCCCAAAAGAAGATGACATTAGACAATGTGCATATAAACTCTGTCAAAAATCAGAGAAGCTCTCTTTGCTTCTACTGAAAATGCACACTATTCTGATTGAAAGATCAACAAATTGTTCAAACAAAGCCACCTAAGCTTTTGGTGAGGTTACAGGTATCTTGGCAGGACAGCTTCTGCAGCCTTCAAACTTTTGCAAGAAAGTTCAACCTCCATTAATCCTCAACAATATTATGGACACATTCTTTTCACATTTTACCCTTCTATATAGAAGCCTAAAATTGTGTCTCTTTTAAAAGTTATGTTTTAAACAAGTCTAAAGTTAGGCTGGTCTAACAGCATAGTAGGAGTCACCTCATCTCATCAGTATTTTAAAGTCTATTTCCAATATAGTTCCTGTTTGTCTTTATTTGAAGATACAGTCTGGTAGGTTGGGTTTTGTTCATCTGCCTAAACATTTTTCTTGATGACATGTACATATTTCTTCGAAAGACCTTTTACTTTTTGGCCTCCTCAGCCTCCTTTTGCCTGTGGAAGGACCTCATTGTCTGACTACAAACCCAACATGACTGACTGAGCACACCTGGAGGTTTGAGGAATCTCACAAATGAACAGAAGTGGATCAGACTTGTAATGTTCTACCCAAAAAACTGCCCTCTGTAAGATACTAAGAATATGGATTAGGTGTCAGAAGCTTAACTCAGTAACCCTATAGACATTTTAATGCAATGCTTTCCAGCTGCAACATAGTCTTTTGCTCACTATATTCTTCACAGCTTTACTCTATTCCCATTAGCTGGAGAACAACAAGGTTGTTCTTCCAAAAGCAGTTCTCACTTGGGAGGCAATAATAGAATAACATCATGCTATAGTCCTTTTAAACAACAGTAGGAACAATTTTTATCATAAAGTGAGGGATGCTAGGTTTTTATTGGTTTTATAAGGAATGTTCCACTTAAGAACACCTCAATCATTATGTTTACACTGACCCTACCTTTTCATCTGTGGACTCATATACTCATGAGTACATGCTATTGATATCTAGACCTACATATATGTGTGCCCATAAGTATACACACACAGGTACCCTCTCATGTATCAATGAAGTGCAAGTGTACTTTTGCCATTATTGTACAGAAGATGAGAGCAAATCAGGTGTACATACAATAACCTTCTATTTGCACTTTACCATCAGTTGGTTAGCTATCTACCTTACAAACAAGACTGGAGTGAATGTTACTGTTCTGAAGTGAAGACTCCACTGAGCAATGGCATGACATCTCTCTTCATCCCTACTCAGTCTAAACATTGATATCTGCACCTATCTAGGGATTCAGGTATTTGGCTCATCTTATGACAACCTTCAGCATTTTCTTGGCCTATATTCAGCTGTTCATCTGATTCCTTACCCTTCCACAATGCACTCTGTGGGGTCAAACAGACACCACCACCAAGCCACAGCACAAAAGGAGTCAGATCACAAACAGTACAGCTTGCCTGTGAAGATAATGTCTGTGATAGATCATCAGAGCTTCTATGATAAATAAATAATAAGATCAGTCTGCTTACAGTGCCAAATAAAATCTTTGTGTGCTAATGAAAAGTAAAGAGGATGCAAATACATCTGTGGGATGCTTCCACTCTCATAAAGGACATTTTCACATCAAGACAGATTCTCTATCTCATCTCTACTGGGATTTAAATTAAAGCTTTGATCTTGAAATGGATTATCTGGGTTAATAATTTATCTTTTCCTGGAGTTAATGCTGACGACCTATAAGGAGTTAAAAACAACAGGGCTGCCGTTCCTCTGGCATCTTGTATCCAGTTGCTCTCTTGGTGGAGAAGTATGCTGTCTTTCACTGAAAATAAGGTCAAGTAAGAGCTAGGAAAGGTGTTAACCTACATTTACTGACAGGCACATAAATGTTGACTTTGTTAAGTGTCTCTTGTGCACAAAAAAAAATAAAATATGAGGGAGGCTCCACAGATCTGCTCTGTTTACTGTTAGTGATAGCTTTTTTGGGAGTGCTAAAGGCACGTGGTAGTTCTACCATCTGTTGTTTCTTCCACAAAAGAAGTGAAGGCAAAACCAGGTAGAACAAGGGATGCTGAAGACCAAAAAGCAGATCTCTTTTTTAAACACAGGCCTTGGGAGATGACTGCTTTTTTCCTCTATTTGGTATCTGTTTCTAAGCACCATTTATCTTTTATCAAGGGATAAAACCTTGTCTGGAGACTAAAATTCCCTGATATACTCATCCCAAACAGCAGTCAAACTGGAAGCCAAAACATACAGGTACTCTTCCTGTTACCACTGTATGTAACTTATGTCTGAGGACCATGTTGCTCTATCTCAAGAAGAAAGAAGCTTTAATGAGCCCACAAGGAAAATCAGTATAGTAGCATAAGTGGAAAAAACCCAAACATATGATGGCTTATCAGGCATGTAAGCATGGCAGTTTTGAACACAGGAATGGTGCCAACCTGTAAAGTATGATATTAGCCTGATAAATATCAGCAAGGGGGAGTAAAATGGTTTGTCTTACTTCCTAGCACTCTTTTAATGCAGAAGAAAATGAAGACACATGTTCATTTATTTGAGTTTTTTCCCTTAATACTGCTCCTTCCAAATCCACCTAACATCTGAAAAATGAAGCCAGATCTCACTCATGCTCATCATCTAAGATGCTACAGGTCAGATTTTGCTTTTCCTCTCTGTGCTAAAAAAGGGCAGCTGCCTAAAACAGAATACAGGCATCAATGAACTATTTTAATTGTAGGTAACATTCCTACACTGCTTGGAAAATCAGAGTCTTATTGAAAGAACAGCAGCCTGCACATGTGCTTGCTCTCATAGCCTTTTAATAAATTGCTACTGAGGTATGAAATCAAATATGCAAACCCCTCAACTGCCAGCTGGTACTATCAGAGAGCCAGCCATGAAGGTTTTAGAGACCCTAAGTACTGTGTCCTCAAAGAGTTCTTCTGTACAACATATATCAAGGGAGGGGAAACACATACACATTCCTCAGTGTCCCCTCACATTACAAACACATCTTATGGCACTTCATTTCTGAAAACCCCCCAGTCAGCTGGAGCTTGAAGTGCCTGGGTTTCCTCCACTACCATTTCAACCCAGGTACCAGCCCCAAGCTGTGTTGAGTGGGCAGTCTTTTTGCCACCTTTGGCTTCAGACCCAGATTCCTGCTGTGTCCCTTTCTGCTCCAGACAATGAAAACCCCCTGGCTTAGGACCTCAGGGGTTGTTCATTCCCAGGCAGAACTCAGAAGCAGCCTGGTACTGGCTGAGTAGCTATGGAAGAGCCCCTGAAGCTATGTGGGTTACTACTATAAAAGATTTTGGGTGGAGAATGCAAAGCAAGAGAATATTGTCTAGATAAAGTGTGTGTTGGTAGCCAGACAGGAACATTTCCTTGTATGGTTTGTGGTTTGTTTCCCATTAGCTGTATGGGAGGAATGTAAACAGAGGCTTGTTAAACTGATGTCAAATTGGATGAAACCAGAAGACCTCTCAGTAAAGGCCTGGGTCAGGAGAATGATCCAGGTTTCAAATTAGAGCCTCTGGTGACCTTTTTTTCTTGTTTTGCCCCTAGATCTGCACAAGCTCCTTTGGGAGCAATGCTCTGTTAAGCACAGAGAAAACAATGCCTTTTTTCTCCTAGTAAAAGATACAGTCTTGTTCTAACAGAATCCTGACACCTGTTTGTTTGTTTGTTGAAACAGACAAGTGTTATACCTGGAAGAGCAAAAAGGCAACAATGTCTGTGTGACTTCTGCTTTTTGGGGCTGGATGTGCCATTTTGACTGCTAAGTTGGTTTGAAGTCTTGGCTGTCTCTAGTATACTCATCATAAAATATTTCTGTATGTGTGTTAAAACCACTGCTATGCTATGAACAAGTTCTCTATTGCTGTGCATGTCTGCTACCTAAATTATCTTGTCTGTAGACCTGGGCATACTCTCTGGGGTTTGAGAGGGTTATTTTTTTGTAAGCAAAAAGGAATTTTGTGTGGAAGAGGAAAAAGCAGCTCGATGGAGGCATTTTTGTATCCCACTATTTAAAAACCATTACAAGACTGCTTTGTAAACCAATCTCTGTTTTGACAAGTACCCCTAAGACTGCTGATGCATTTTAGATTTCTTCTCCCATCCCAGTTTAGTCTCCTAATTATGGGTGAGCAACTGCACATGTCAAGCTGTGTGTCTACAAGTCAGGTAGCAATAACATGGACTGTGCTTAAGCCTCTGATAATTTAAAAGGAATCCTTTAAAATATGTCATGTGTTCATGTATGTGCTTAGTATCTCCTGGAATATCAGTTCACTTTCTAATTATATGTAAGTTCTGTGAAGAGCTCCTGTCCCTTGTTGACTAATTGTGGCTGTCTTATCAATTTTGTGATCACAAAGAACAAGTTCATTATTTAATGATATACTGAAGCAGTCAAGACTTGACAGTCTGTGTAAGCATGATTGACTTAAAATAACCAAGGCAACCCAGTTTCTAAGTACATTCCCCTATTCTTCTTATGCTCCCTTTTTATGTCACCACTGCTCCTAGTCTTTTGTCTTGGTTGTATTTTCTTCTCTCCCTCCAATGAAGTGAGAGAGCTTTAGTCTCTCTCCAATCAACAAGACAAGGTTCTTAGCCACCTCATTTACTATGTATTAGTGTAGTGCTCTTCATGGAACATCCTAAAGACCTTAAAAGCCATTTAATTACCTGTCATAAGTCCAATTACTGTATGTAAGCAGACCAAGAAAATACTGCATGCAGGCATTGATTTTATTAAAGTGCTTCAGTTCAGTTCAGAGTAACTGAACAGTGAGATTCTTTATGCTACAGTTCCAACCAAATTGAATTTGCACTCTCTGAAAGGGTAAACTCCCCAAAGTACAAACCTTTATGGAGTGTTTCAGTACTTCTGGGATGTGAGAGGAGAAAAGCAAAGAGGAAAAGTTAAAACTAAGCAGATAACTATTGCAAGCTCTAAAGACACAAACTATGAAATGAAGTCTGCAGAAAGATGAGACTAGAGTTACGCAGTACCAAAGTTAGCAAGGGGTTTGTTTGCTGTGAGGGTGGCCTTTCACATCACTTCCACACCCTACTTCTCATGCATATCCATATTATGCCAAAGCCTGAATAGCTGGACTTGATTTCAGCCAAGCTAGCTACTGTTCTTGCTCTTACCAGAACATCCTGCTGCAATTATGACCTCAACACTGTGGCTTATGGTCTCAGGCTCATTGTGGCTGCCCCTCTCAACCTGCAGCCCGTGGCCCTTCTTCAAGCAGGGCAGCAGCAAGGAGGGCTGAGGCAAACTTTTTGCCATTTAACTACTCCCTTTGCTCTGCAGCTTATTTGTGAACTTTATTGATGACAAAACCACAAAGCTTCACCCATTCCAGCCCACTGGCTCTCCAGTATTACTATCATTGCAATGGCTTGTGCCTTTGCTTCTGATTCAGGATGAAATGGGCCACCTGCTACTATAAAAGACCTTTCTATTTCCTGCTATAACCTGGTTACTACTTAGAGGTCCTGAGTTTTAATGATAATCCATGCAATACTTGCTCACTTACAAGATCTGAGACAGTCAGCTGTTTATCCCTCCTCTGTTAGGGTCTCCAAGTATTATGTATGGTTAATAAAAACTATACACTGATATTAGAAAATGTAATGAGGGGCTGGGGATTAATGTATCTGATCTTAGTACTCTTGCTCCTTATAGCATATCAAAAAGCTATTGTGAAGCCCATAAATATCCAATTGGACCCACCTTAGAGGCTAATAAAGTTAGCTTTAGAGGACACAGAGCTATTAGGTGGATTATTCTGCTGTTTCTTCTTTCTGAACAATGACAGATTACACATGGAAATGTAAATCATTCTTTGCATTCCTTCCAAAAAGCAATTAATAAAGTATTTAAACTAATACAAAACATAACTGTAATGCATAGGATCTCAGCATGTCCTCTTGGAAAAATACAGCACTATTCAGTTCTGTATTTAAGCATTTACCTGCATTTTTTAATATATATACTACAAAAGCATTTAGCCTTTGATTCTTAGCATACTGCTACTGGTATTTTGGATTTTACAAGCCATTTCCTTAGCCTGCTATTCTCTGAAAAATTATGGGTCAGACAGACCGATTTTCATTAGCATACACTCAAGAAAGTAGTCTCAATGGGACCCTTTTTAGTAACAAAAAGTCCCTGAAATTTGTCATAGTCAGAATACCTCACAGACACAGGTGATATGAAGGCAACAGTAGTCAGTATGTGTATGGGCTAAGGCCATGTCTATGCCATGAAGTCTTGCTAGCATGGTGACAGAGATCACAGAGGTTTAAGAAACCCCCAAACCCATCCCCGTGCTGAACCAGCAGAACCTCTGCCATAGATGCAGCTGTGCTAATGTGTGCTTTAGTCATTTCAGTGCACACTGTTTTGTAAAGGTGTTGATACTCCGGTATAGCTGTAGAGGTGACATTGTGAGGAAAAGCTGAGCCTTTAGAGTTCAAAGCATTTTGTTATCTGAAGAGGCAGTAAATTATATCTGCCAAAACTACTCATTTTGCAGAACTATGTGACTGGTGCTGACTGCACCTTAGGAAAATGGCAAGTTCCCAATTGCCCTCCCTATTGCAAAAGATGCATTTCAAATTTTAGAGAAAGGAATTAAAATTACTTCTACATATTAGGTGTGCTTCACCAAGCAAAACCTTTTAGCCAGTTCATAATAAAACAGCTGTCTTAATAACTGCCATCATTTATACCTGATTTATCCTCTGTGTTTCTCTGCTTTTGCCCCAACAAGCATGATCACAGAATCATAGAATTATAGAATCATAGAATGGTTGGAGTTGGAAGAGACCTTGAATAGAATCTAATTCCAATCCCCATGCCATGGGCAGATAAGTAAAGATAAGTTAGCAAAGTGTTAGGATGGAAAGTGTAAGTTAAGAATGTTCTCTATCATGCAGTCAGATGTCCAAGTAGGCAACAACAGCAACTATTGAGCTTGCTGCTGTTGCACATGATTTTAAAACTCATGCAGAACCACAAAGAGTATTTCTTTAGCATATTTGGCAGTTCACCATTTCTCTCTCTAGAATTCAAGCCACTTGCAGCCTTACTGTCACTGAGAGGCCACAGATTGAAACATGGAAAGATTATCTGACTTGCTCCAGGTAATGTTGCAAGTCAGTGTCAAGGCTGGGAGATGAATACAATCCATCTGCTTTCCAGCCCTCCTTGCTCCACTTTTACTTCTTTTCCAATGCCTGCCAATTCAGATTTCCACCAATTCTAGTCCTGGGAGAATTTCCATTCTTTTTTTATTCTTTTTTTCTTCCTCTGCTCCCCTTCCCCAACCTACGGGTCCCCAACTTAGAAAGTATTTTAGGATCCTAACTTAGGGTCTCCAAGTATTATATATGGTTAATACAGTTAATAAAAACTATACACTGTAATGAGGGGCTGGGGATTAATCTATCTAATCTTAGTGCCCTTGCTCCTTATAGTACATCAAAAAGCACTTTTCTCCACTGAAGTGAGTGCCATAGCTGACAAAGAAAAATGAAAACATGTCGTAGGTTGCTTCTACTATAACAGTAAATAATGCACACCCTCTTAATTTTTATTTAATTGAGAAAATACATTTTATTAATTACATTTGGAGTTGTGCCTGTCCACCATGTAAGCAGCATTCATTTGAGGGGGAAGATACAAATGAATCATAAGAATATTCTGAAGATTAGCATTGTTGTGATGCCCAAGACCAAAATGGGCCCTAGTGTTGTAGGTGCCTGGCTTTGCTACCAAGTGGGTTGCCTTTGTTCTTGTGCAAACTTGCCCAAACTAGAACTAGAGTCATGAATCCTTGTGTTGAAAATGTGTAGAATCAGAAAAACATTTATTATCATTTGCATAATCAGTATTTAAAAAGAAATGCTAGGATACAATCTGCATAAAATTAGGCTATCTGACCTCCAGTAATGTCCTAAAAGGCCAACCTTGAGAGTACTGAACTGAGTTTTAACTCATTCTATCTACCTATTCTAAATAACATTGAAAGTTACATTTCTGAAATAGACTTGTTTCCTGATTACAGTTTCACAGGACAATGAAACATGGTAGTCCATGAATCACTGCCACTTTTGCCTGGCTTAGAAATAAAACAATACAACTGTACAGTGTTGATCCCACCCAGCCCCCTGCTGCACAGCCTCCTTCCAACTAGTTCTGAACGGATTGGACTCTGCTAGGGTTTTTTCTGAAAACATTCTCCATCATTGGTAAACAACCACATTTAGGGAATGGATATAAAGAAAGCTTTCATCCCCAGATGGTCAACCATGTTAAGGTAATGCATATAAAGAAAGCTTTCTTCCCCAGATGGTCTTTGTTTCTAAGACAGCCTCTATGCATTACAAAATCTGATTTTTACTTGATAAAAATCCTCCCTGTTGATCCTGTAATGCTAAGATACAGATTTACGGCAGTCCCTGAAGCAAAGGCCAGATTTCACGGGTTTAGGTGGGGTCAGGACAAGTTCTCCTCGGCTTTGTGCAGGTTCTGGGGGAGTGCTCCTTTCAGAGGTCAAGTTACTGCAAAATGCAGCATCTCAGCTTCACAGCTTTTCATTCCTGCTTTCCTCCAGCCCCCTCTGAACGTCGTCCTCTATTGAAGAATCCCTTCTGTATTTTTCTATAAAGGTATACAGTCTGTCTTCAGATCCCTCACCCTTCTGGGCTAAACGTGGAGGCTGTTTACTGTTGTCATCCCCATCCCCACCTCTGCCTGCAGGCGCGGGGGAACCCACCGGCACTACCGCTGCCTCCCTCCCAACTAGATCATCTTACGCTGATTAAGAGAGTTCACGACTGGCATCGCTGGGCAAAGTCAGGACTGCATAAAGGAGCGTTGGGCACCGTTAACCGGTGCCGGGATGCGGGGAGGCGGCCGGAGCTCGGCCGAAAGCACTCCTCGGCAGCCCTTGGCGGCTGACCGAGGAGCTCCGCGTTCGGCCCCAGTGAGGATCCCTCATCCTCTGGGGTATTTTGCTCGAGTTTTTCTTCCCCCTCTCTACGATTACTCTCCCCCTAGCCCCACCGCAGCTCTTCGCACTTCTCCCCCGGGGGGCGATGGGGGAGCCTTTCCGTACCGCAGCCCGGCGCAGGTGGCCGGAGGGCAGCCGAGGGGCAGAGCGGGGCCCTGTGACCCAGATAGCGTCCAGGGTACTGCCCGCCCCACGCATCGCCCCGCAGCCCNCTTTCATCTTCTTCTTCTTCTCCTCCTTCTTCTTCTTCTTCTTCTTCTCCTCCTCCTCCTCCTCCTCCTCCTCCTCCTTCTTCTTCTTCTCCTCCTCCTCCTCCTCAGCGGGAGCCGGTGTCAGTCAGTCACATCAGCTGCCTGGGCAGGCAGGGAGAGAGAAATGCCCAGCGGCTTCCGGGAGTGCCAAATAAAGCCAAGTCCAGAAAGAGAGAGAGACGGTGGCAGAGATGGAGAAAGAAAGCAAAAGTGGGTGGAGTGTGAAAATAGAGGGAGAGGAGAGGGAGAGGGAGAGGAAAAGGTATCTCGGCGGCAGCGCGGCGGCTCGGAGCGTGAGAGGAAAATGGCAATGGTGGAGCATCGTGGAGGAGCAGGAGAGAGAGCGCTCAGACACCCAGGGAAGGGGCACCCACGGCCGCAGGTGGAGTGGGCCTGCTTGTCCATCGGGCACAGCTCGGTTGAGTGGGAATTGAGTACCTCACACCACGCAGGGCTGGCCCACCCTGGGAGAGGAGAGCCAAGAAAGTGTGGAACCAGCACACCCCTCATATGTGGCACAGGAGGCTGAGGGCAGCCTCGTGTACACCAAGATAACGTTAGACATTAGGCTCTGTAGCCTTCACACCAGACCATACCCCATGCCAAATGAGAGGATATGTGTTTTGCAATTATATGTTGTTCATCAGAACACTGTCCCGAAGGGCATCTATCATCCCCCTGAAACCTGCTTCACCTCCAAGTATCAAAGGACCTGGTTTTCTGCACAGAAGTCTTGGAAGAAGACCATGAATTCACAGCATTTAAAGGAACAACTTTTCTTGTATAGAAAAGGAATTAATTAGTTAGTGATAATAAAAAAGGTCACATATTTTTCAAGTCAACCATGTCTGGAAAAAGGAGGCTCAGGGGAGACCCTATGGCTACCTACAACTACCTGAGAGGAGGTTGTGGTGAGGTGGAGGTTGGTCTCCTGCCCCAAGGAACAAGTGATAGGACAAGAGGAAATGGCCTCAAGTTGCACCAGGGGAGGTTAAGGTTGGGTATTAGGAAAAACTTATTCCCCCAAAGCATTGACAAGCTCTGGAACAGGCTCCCCAGGGAAGGAGTGAAGTCATTATCCCTGGAGGGATTTAAAAGTCTTGTATATATGGTGCTGAGGGACATGCTTTGGTGGTGACCTGGAAGTGTTAACAGTTGGACTTATCTTAAAGGTCTCTTCCAACCAAAATGATTCTACAATTCTATGTTGTCATGCAAAACTCGGTAGCACTTTTCCCTGTCAAATCTGTAGCTTATCTTAGAAGACTTTGTCTTTCATGTCTCACTGTTTGACAACACTATTGTAAAATATGGGACATGAGTTTGTTTGAATTGTGCAGCAGTTAAATTGGGGTTCAGGAAATTTGTATTTTAGCAAAGATACCAGAGCTAACAGCAGCTCACAGACCTCACATACCTAAGGACAGCATTATGCAAAAGCAAGCTGACTGCAGTGGAAACTTTAGGATGCAATTGAATTTCTGTAGAATATCAATTTAGTTTGAGAAAAATGTGGTTTTAACTTATGAAAAATGTTACAGCTCTCATTAGAAGAGCACAGTCAAGCACTCCACACCATCCCTTTACATCACAGGCACACAGAAAAGAAGGAAAAAGCTATTGGGCATTTCATTTCCATGGAAAATCTTCTGAGGCTACCAAACTGTCAGATGCTCTGCATCTCTAAAACAAGTTCCCCATAAGACATCTTCACTCCTGTGTTCTAGTGCTTTCTTCACAAAACAAACAAGTGCTTTTTCCTCTTCCCCAGGAGAATTTTGGCATTAAAAGGCTAATACTAAGGTAAAAGGAACAACATGAAGTAATAAATGTAGCAAGGGAAAAAAGGGAGATTCAGGAATTGTAAAATGACCTCATAGTAGAGAGGAAACCCAGTGGCAAGCAAAGATGTGAGATGTAATGCCTGAAAACATTAGAGAGCCTTCCAGTTTCTAGGTAAATAAAGGTAATCTTAAAAGGCAGTTCTAGAAAGAGATTTGTAGTTAATGACTCAGGCCAACCAACAGCCACCTGAAGAGAAGAAAGGAATGAGGGACATGCAAATGAGGGACTTTGCAAAATATTGTATGTACAAAACCAGATGCCATGCTGTTGTTTCATCCCATTAAGGAAAAACAAAGCAATAAAACCTGTGTTTTGAGAATGCTTGGCATTGGCATCAAGTGAAACACTGCACAAGAAATGACTGGAAGGTCAGAGTTTGAGGCTGAATGCTTTGCCCTCTGTCTGACAGTGCATTCTTATGGTGGCTTAGATTTGTACACAGGAAGGACATTGATGCCAGTAATTGCAATATTAAAAGCTAAAGGTTTTTATTTGTATACCTTTTTTTTTTAGTGGGGCCAAACTCACCAGCTTCAGGCTCAACACATTCAAAAACCCCTTCCAATTGATGCTGTAGTCCTCCTGAAATGATGAGGAGCTATTCTTAGGCAAGAACTGCAGTAAGAATTCTCCTGCAGGAAGTTCCCCAGTTAAGATGTAGCAGCTCTTGGAGCAGTCTATGGCATTTATATTTTAAAAATAATTTTACTTGTTGTCTTTCTTGCTTCAGATAATCTATGCCAGGGCTGGCATGATTTATTCCCTTTCAAAGGAGAAAGTATTTCCCAAGTTGTGCAGGGATCCCAAAGCACATGGCAGAGGCTGGAGAGAGAGACTATCAACATCTCTCCAGAATGACAGCACTGTAACCTACTTAGAAGAAAATACCCTGATGCATCTTTTCTTTGCATGCATGTTTTTCACAGAAGAAAACTGTTGAAGATATTAATGCTTACCTTCTCAGTACTTGTTGAAAATGGACTTACAGTGTGTATTGTATCATTGTGAAATTTCCCTCTTGATCTAAGTTGCATCTAACTGATTCATAGATGAGTTTGGAAACAAACAAAAATGTCACTTGTTTCCTTGCTGGGGCAATGCAGAGAATATTAACATGAATTAAAATTGCACAGACACTTACTGATGTGAAAATCAATTGGGCTATCGTGGGAAAATCTTGGTAGTGTGACTTGCTAGATCTGCTTAAATAATATTGGAGTGTGTTCAGGACAGGTCAAGATGCCTTCTGCTTCCCAAAGCTGCTGTTTAGTCTAGAGAATTTGAGGAACAGCATACAGCTGATTAGCTAAATGGATCTGTGAAGAGCACTTTGTGGGTATCTTGTACAGATCAAGTGTCAAAACAGGCAGGAGAAAAAGGGAAGATTCTGCCAAAGAAGTGGACTGTTTCTCCTCTTTCAAACTAGTGTGGAATTAGGCTGAATCTGTCACCAGTCAATCTGATCACCTTTAAAATAAGATTAAGGCAGATTCAAACCATTTAGTTTCACAAATGTCAACTCTACTGCTTTTTGATCTCTGCTTTGCATTTTCTTTGATGGAGTAAGCTCTGGGGGAGGTGGACTGTCATTTCATCACTGTCCATTCATTAGTTGTATGCTTCTCTTTAGACATGGCAACATAAAAAGTTCCCTAATAAGCACGTGCTGATCCTGCAGTGTGTGAGCCCTGGCACCCCGTGGAGGAGAGCACTTAGGCATTCCAGTCGTATTTAAGCAGCTTGTGGCTAGGGAGGGGGTTACTCCCTTGTTTACCATTCAATATATGTTTAAGGGCTTTGCTGAATCCAAGGGGAGAACGTCTTGATCTCAGAAATACTAATCTTTGTGACTACTTTTACTAATGGTAGTTTTGTGGTTTAATGCAGTTCTGTGGAGCTGTTCTTTTGGGAAAGCTGCTCAGTGAATATTTGGAGGCTTGGGCCTCTGTTCTGCTGAGTATTTGCCTTGCCCCACCTGGTTATTATCATGAGATACAGGCTTGTGCTGCGTTTTTGCTACACATCCTGGTTTATATAAACTGTGTTTTGATCTGGATTTCAAGTGCAGTTTGATGTTTCTCATTTAATTGCAGGTAGAAATTTGCAAGGAAGTTTTAGTGAGGATGATTTAACAGAGAAGAAGGAAAGCAACATTTTCAAGCGTGCAAGTGTAGTGTTACCTTGTCACCTGGAGCTGCTTTTTGCTCTGTAGGAAGCAGTCAGAAGGAATGATGAAGTCTTACTGACTGGCTAATGTTAATTTTCCTGGTTTAGAATCATTAGATTAGATTCATTTAGAATCATTTCTGTTTGAGCTTCTTAGTTCTCTTTTCATCTTTCTTTCAATCTAGGCTGCAGGAGGCTGGCAGTGTCCTCTTGTTATGCATGGATACAACTAAACAAAGTGAGGTGCTGCTTCCAGCTTTGTAGTTGAATATACGGTTCTGCTCTGTGTTTCAGGACAGCTTTACTGTGACACTGGGCCAGTATTCCAGCCTCAGCTGTGGGCTGGGAAGCATCTCAGTATGATAGTTGCACCTGCTGAAATGTCTCTGCTCTTGACCTTGTCATTGTCAGTGCTCTGTAATCCAGCTGTATCTGAGGAAAAGGCAAGTGTACCCAAACAACTACTAAAAATGCTCTGTGGTCTTCTTTATGCCACAGCTTCTTTGATCCATTCAAAATGCCCCAATGTCCTTAGAAACTCCAGTGACTTTCAGCATGTGGTAGGTCAGGCATGGAGGTTATAATCTGTGCTTTCTGGTGGCTGCAGTTTTCTCTTTCTAGATGACATTCTTTCCCATGTTGTCTGCTGTTATGTTTCTTTTACCCCCATGTGTATGATGGCATCAATGTCATGTCAAGACTTGCTGCATCTACATCATCAGTACAATGCATCAGTTGTCTTCATGTACTGTTCTGCTACCCTAAAAAGCTGGGGATGTTTGAGATTCTTTTTTGTTGCCTATTCTGAGATGTTGGGGAATAATCAAGTAATGAATTCAAGGTTTACTATACAACCCACTAGGTTAGAAACTGAACTTTTCTTAGACATAGTTGCACAATCAGCAGGTTCTAGGAAAAACAGCTTTAGGGAAACACCAAATTGTACAAAATTTGGGGTAAAATCACATTACTTGATAACTCGGTGACATAACTTTTTTACAGAGAGCACACTTTTTAGGATATAATCAAACAGCAAGGTGGGCAGATAACCACAGAGTCATTAAGGTTGGAAGAGAGCTTCAAGATCATCAAATCCAGCCAATGTGTATTCTGACAGTTACAGATTCAGTGTTGTTCCAAGCACTTAACTAGACTGTGCCTTTATTCAGACAGTGACTCATAAGTAGCATAACCCTAATTGCAGTAATTGCAGGCCAAGTAAGCCAAAGAAACCTCCTTAGAGACAGGATTCCTCTGTTCTTTCACACCAGTGAATTAGCTACTGGGTGGCATTGGCTACCCTCTTCTTCCAGTGTTGTACTTAGCTGGTTTTGTCCATCTCCAAGCTCCTTTGTGCTGGATGGGTAAGGGAAAAGTGAGATAAGCCCTCAGTCCCTGTTAGATCAGTTCACTCAGGTGGAAAATAAAGATCTTTACCTCACCATATTCACTATGCTTGTGCTGGTCCTGTAAGGATCCATTTAGCTATTGACAGATATCTTCTGTAAATGCACTTAATACTGTACTGTAGAACAGAGGGGGAAAGACCATGAGTTTTGAATGTAAGTCTTGGAAACCTTCTACTTAGTTCTTGAAAATACTGAGATGATTTATGCTTTTCCCATACAGAACCAGAATGCCAGGGGTGACAGTTTTCTTCTGCTCCTTCAACCTCTCTCTCAACCCAGGACTTGAAGAGTGAGGATATCTCAGTTTTATATCCTCCTGCAAAATGAGACTGCTGGCAAGGATCCCTAGGTACAGTACATTGCTTATATTACTATGCAGTTTTGTCAGCTTAAATTATTATTTTACAAATGATGAGTACCTAGATTAGGTCCAAGGAGCTGATCAGGCACAGAAGCACAGAGCACAGCACAGTCCTTTACCTTTCCTATTCTCCATGGCAAATGAAGTGGCATCTTTTTATTTTGCAGTCCTCTGAGAGCTTTTAAGATCAGCTTACTTCTACACAAGACATGTTTTTCTCATACAGCTGTGGCAGAAGGATTTCCTCTTTTGAGTAAAGAAGAGTTGGTTCATTTATAAGAATTTTGTAGGTATAAAGACAAAAAAAGGCTGTAGGATAAATTAGGCCAAGTACTGGAGTAGAACAGAATTGAACTGAATAGATTATTTCAGTTGGAATGGCCCTACAAGGATCAGTTTATCCAAGTGGCCAAATTATCTTCCTGTCTTCCTTTTTTTTTTTCTCCAAAAAGGGAAGGGGGAGCAAAGAAAAGGAACCAAATATATTTAAATGTAATGCCTCAAATGGATTAGAAGGAACTAAGGAACTATAAATATTTCACACTGCTGGGATGAAATCCTGATTCTTCTCAAGTCAGTGAGTGTTCTGTTACTAACAGGGTCAGTACTTCACCCTACATTTCTGGATTCATGTTTCATAGAATCATAGAATGGCTGAGGTTGGAAGGGACCTTAAAGATCATCTAGTTCCAACCTCCCTGCCATGGGCAGGGACGCCACATGCACTAGACCAGGTCATCCAGGGCCACATCCAGCCTGGCCTTAAACACTGCCAGGGATGGGGCCTCCACAACCTCTCTGGGCAACCTGTTCCAGTGCCTCACTACCCTTTGGGTAAAGAACCCCCTTCTAATCTCCAGCCTAAATTTCCCCTCCTTCAGCTTGTAGCCATTCCCCTGTGTCCCATTGCAATCAGACCAGGAGAAAAGTCTCTCTCCTTCTGCCCTAAAAGGCCGCTATAAGGTCGCCTCTAAGCCTTCTCTTCTCCAGGCTGAACAACCCCAATTCCTTCAGCCTGTCTTCATAGGGGAGGTGCTCCAGTCCTTTGATCATCTTTGTGGCCCTCCTCTGGACCCGCTCCAAGAGGTCCACATCTTTTTCATGCTTGAATATTCACTTGAATAAATGGAGACCAATGATTTTGGCCTCAGAAATCATCTTTTTGTTTCAAACCCACTTGTTTATTTCATTCTTGTCTTCTTGCTTTCCTGTATTTCCACAGGCTCTGTACATACCATGCTGTATTTCTGAAAGCTTAGCATTTTCTTTAGAGCTGAATATTGTTTGCTCTCCTGAATAATTCATCTTGGAGTTCTCTTTTATTCCCCCATCAAATGTGCCATTCTTGTATTTTCATCAAGGAAAAGAAAGGAAAACAACACTCTGAGGCTGATTTATGAATTAGACCATGAACATTAAAAATATATAAAGCCTTGATATAAATAAGAACATCAGTTTAGATTCTGGCTCAGTTATGTCAGTACCTCTGAAACAACACTGCTGGTTGTATACAGGTATCCAGTAATGTAACTGACTTACCAGAGTATGAAAAAAGGAGCATAAGAGAGAAATAGGATAAAGATTTGGTATTTAGCCATGAGCTAATAGAGCTGACAATATAAGTAGGGTTTAGAGGAAAATAGAAATGCTTAGAGTACAACAGTAAATGCAATGCAGTTTATAGTATTTGTAGTTGATAAAGGAGCTTTTAATTCAAATTCCTATATATCCAGCTAGGTTAAAGGATTAATTTAGATGCAAAGGAAAGAACCCAGAAGCACCTTCACAGAGAACCTGTGGCCCACAAGCACTTGGCATGTCTTTCATTCCATTACTGTTAAACATTTGATGCAAATGCCAGACTAGTGAGAGATTTTTCAGCATCCCAATGAGATTCAGCTCCATCTTGTCCCTCTGACCTCTAGGAGGTCCATCTGCTTCTGTTGCCCAGCTGCTGAGCTGGGCTAGCTCCAAATCTGTGTTATAAGCAGCCCCGACTCATTTTCCCAGTATAAGACAAGACTCAGGCATTGCAGTTTGTATTGTGTTGTTTCAAAGCTCTGTAACTTGTGCTGTTTAGAAATCATGAAATGCTCATAACCCCAATAGCTGTGTATTGCCATGAAGAATGTCTTTACAAAGTATTAAAGGCAGTATTCAATCAGTATTAAAGGCACACATCTAGGCCCCAGCATATAAAAGGTTGCTGTGTATATCTGAGCTGACTGATCCTGAAATGTTAGTCTCTTCCAGCCACCAGCTTCCTTCAGGCTGTGAGAATCAGCCAAACCTGTTTGGTTTACCTGCGCTTGGTTGCCTCAGCATGGCTGAGTGCTTTGGCTTTGGCTTCTGGGACCTCCTGTGTGTGTCACCTTAGTGATAAAGTTAGAAGCTACACTGGGGGACCTCAGGGATTGCATTTCAGCAGCAGCAAGGCATGAACTGCTGAGAGTTCTTTTGTATAGCAAATAGTAATAAAAGGAAAATGAAATGTTTTGAGGAAATGAAACACAAGATGATCCCCACATTGACATTCTTAGAACCATAGGCTGATCTGCATTAGCAGTTGTGGTGAGCAATGCATATAACCCTCTCTTCCTGAGTCATCCATCAGTATTTAGAATGGTTCACAAGTGCTAATGTGATAATGTTGAAGAAGTTGAAGAATTTCTCAAGTATAGTTTTCCCAGGAATCCTCATGGTATTAATAACAGATCTTACTTAAACCCTTTTTTACTGTTATTGAACAAATTTGGTAAAGGACCTATTGTACCCCACATATGGGAGCTGTTTGAGGTTGATTTGGTGACTGGTTGTTCTGATTTTTGTGTGATCCAGTTCCTCAGCTAAAAGGCTGTATGTCTTATATGGTCATTTATTGTTCAGTTCATAAAAGCAGAGCAGAAGGGATTATTATTTGTCACTTTTTACCAGTTAGTTTGATATTTGTTACTACCTTTTTCCACTCTCCTGATGTCATTTTGGATGCCAGTTCTGGAACATAACCTTTTTAGTGTCTTCATTTTCTGGAATGCAAATATTCAGGAGTACAACCCAAACTTTGGGCCAAAGTCATCATGTCACATTTCTGCCCAGCAAACAACAAGCATGGGATAATAAAAATACACCTAGGGATTCATGTTTCTAACACTGACCAGGAAGAGGGTGATGAGCTGAGCTCCTCAGAGGTGTTTAGATCTCTTACAAGAATCCATTTCCCTAGAGACACTAAAGAGACTATTAATAGGCAGTGCCAATGCATGTGCCCTGGGGCTGTTTTTAGCTATGTAAGCTCCTATAGCAGCTTTTCTGAGCAAAACACCTGCTGATTTTGGTCCAGTTTTGTTTGGGGAGAGCCTTAGGTTTAAAGGTCTGTTTGTTCCAGGATGGTTGAAGTCAGTAGTTCCTTGTCTCTCTTGAGCTGGGGAGCCCAGAACTGGACACAAAACTCCAGATATGGCCTCAGTAGGGCAAAGCGCAGGGGAAGGAGAACCCTTGTCAACCTGCTGGTCACACTCTTCTAATATAGGATATCTATATTCTAAATATATAATATAGAACATACATATATCAGTATCTTCCAGGGTATCACAGAATTGTTCATGTTGGAAGGGACCTCATGAGATCATCTAATCCACCCACCCCTAATTTCTTTTTTCCAAAATGAGTTTTCATCTCAGCGAGGAGCTCCTTTTATGCAGTTCCTTCTGTCTTATTTAATCCATTTAGATGATGTATCCTAAAAAAAAGGAAAGCAAAGAGAAGTATAGACAATTTCATCCAAAAGAATGATCACAAAGTTCAGCAGTGTAAGCTGCTATTGCTCCTTTGGCATTAATAGCAATGTGATGATTTATAGCATCTACACCTCTACGTCTGAGTTATTTTATGATCCTTTACAACGATCGGCCTAATGATGAGCTTTTACCTCTTTAAAAACTGGTTTGATCATTCCACATGTGAACCACACTCTGAAAAGCCAAAAGGCTTTGCACACCTAATTGAAGATTTAACCTAGTATCGGCATGAAACCTGTTTCAGTCTGTCCTCCTCTTGCCTAAAATGCTGTGGAGCTCAAGGGTTTCTGTTTGCTTCTTTAGCAAATCAATGTATTATAATTTGACATGACTTAGAACTGGATTCCTCCAGTCTGAGGTGGATAGTGCACTTTTCTTCCCCTAAAAATGGTTGGGGGGAGGGAAATCAGTACATTGAATGTAACAAAAATCTCCAGCTTGATAGCACTAGAGGCTAAACTCTCAGAATTGAGCTCAGAGCAGACATTCAGACCTCCTCCCATAAACCCAGAAGCCTTCAGCCTTTCACCCACATGCAGCTGGTTTGATGCACTCTTACTGAGGTTTTCAGCAATGGTCATAGTTGCTGATCACCAAGAAACTGAACTGATAGCACTGCTGATTGCTCCTAGGCTTCTGAAAGGTTTTGTGGGAATTAAAAAAACCCAACCAAACAACAGGCTTCTGAATTCATGTTGCTTTAGGCTATCATGATGCTACAGTCTAAAAGATCCCAAGCTTCTGAGCTGCACAATCCCTGGGAAGTTCAGGAACCTGACTCCACAGTGACCTTTGCTGAAAAAGAAGGTCATCATGCCACAGCCAGACTTGCCAAGTCAACTGCTTTCCCTCTAGACTAAAGCTTTGTGGTCTTATCCACAGATCTGTTAGGAAACTTGGCCAAGCTACTGCTTTCTGTTGTTTCAGGCACAGTTTGTGTGTTGAATGAGTTTCATACTGAGAGTGATTTCAGTACAATGGAAGTAAACTTAGCACTGGAAGTACACAAACTTCATCCTGTGGCTCCCTCTACATTATCTCTAGGTTTTTTTATGGTTTGAATGCAGATCTCCTAGATTCATTCCTAGGGTTTGGTTCTGTACAAATCTCACTCTCCCATTTTCATGCTTGTTCTTCCTTTGTTCTCTCAGAGTTAGGAGGAGGTGGCACTTATTTGATCATTAGGGAATGATCTTCCAATAGTTTGAATCAGCTTGGGATCAAGAAATAACCTCATTACTGCCACCTCATTATAGCTACCTCACTATTTCCTATGCCAAAAAGCTTTTCAAGCATGGGGGTTTATTTCCTTTATTTTAGGGTAGCATTTTGGGGATACAAAATCTGGCCAGGCCACTACCAGTTACTTTAAACATACTCCTAGAAATATTTTGACAGTTGAAGGAGACTTGGGGTGGCAGTTTTGCTTTGAGAGTGGCTTGGGGCTTTCGGGTTTAGCTGAAAACAAAATTTGGCTCAGAACAAATATATATTCTTCCCATCTTCTTCCTTCAGATCTCTTTTTGTAAGAAATGGGCATTAATAGTGAAAAGACTGCAAAAGCTGAAGATTTTCTTGTATTAAATCTCTCCAGTGTCATACTTTCTCCTATTTTCCTTTCTCTCTGTTCATTTGTGCCTTAGATTAGGGTACCTGTTTACTGTCTTTAGGTGGTATTAATCAGCTAATATATCTCTGGAGATAATTATGTGTATTCTTCTGTTGATATTTTAGAAGTAGACTCTTAACTTGTAACAGTTATTTTTACCTATTCCATGTTTCGGGTTAGATTCTCTGTTCTTCTAGATCTCCAGACCAGCACAGAAAGCTGCAGAGATCTGCTGATTTATAGCCACTGCACATCTGAGCCAGCATTCACACAGTTATTTCACCGAAATATAACCTGAAACCAGGAATGTGTGTGCTGCTAATGATTTCAAACTTTATTTATGTGACTACTGTAGCAAAAAAAATCCATGCCAGTCACCAGTGGCATCTGTATTGATTACTGGCAGGTCATTGTCCACTCATGCCCACACAAACTCCCTACAAGACCTAGAATTCAGACACTGGACGCAGATAGGGCATTGGAAAGTGGGAACTCTGAGCTTGCACTGGCAGGGGGCAGTGAATCATGGACAAATCTGAGTCAAAGATATTACTCTCTTAATTTTTTATTGACCTCAGAAGCCTCAATCAAGGTACTTAGGGGAGAGTAAAGTATGAATATATCAAATTCCTAAGTGAGTCACAGAGCAGCTGCTGGGGATCAGAAGCTTGGCTGGTGACCTCTGCACTGGGCTTCCTAGCAGTAACTCGCCCATGGGAATACCTGTTACTGCTGGAGTGTGTCCAAAGAAAGGCAGTGAAGCTGGTGAGGGTCTAGAGCACAAGTGTTATGATGAGTAGATGGGGGAACTGGGGTTGTTTAGCCTGGAAAAAAGGAGGCTAAGGGGAGACCTTCTCAATCTCTACAACTACCTGAAAGGAGGTTGTAGTGAGGTGAGGGGTGGTGTCTTCTCCCAAGTAACAAGAGAGATGACGAGAGGAAACAGCCTCAAGTTGCACCAGGGGAGGTTTAGGTTGGATATTAGGAAAAAAGTCTTCCCTGAAAGAGTTGCTAAGCATTGGCAGAGGCATCCCAGGGAAGTGGTGGAGTCACTGCCCCTTGAGGTGTTCAGAAAATGTGTAGACGTGGTGCTTAGGGACATGGTTTAGTGGTGACTTGGCAGTGTTAGGTTAACGGTTGGACTCACTATCTTGGAGGTAATTTCCAACCTCAATCATTCTACCTGAGGCATTTGGCTTTGGAGTTTTGCAGTGACCAACCTCTGGTAGGTATGTGGCAAGGCCACCTTGTGCATTCCAGCCATTATCTGGCTCTCAGTCCTCACACAGATACATGCATGTGTATTCAGGGTGCAGTGAGCAAACATCATCAGACAGAACTGATGCACTGGGCAACAAAACACAGCAGGAGTGTTGGGGAAAAGACTGTGTATGGAAGTGGAAACAGGCAACTTTTCCTTGACAATAGAAGAGTTTGTTGAGGAAAAGAAGATAACCTTATGCACAAAATATGTTGTATGCATCAAATGGATGTGTTAGTATTCCATAGCATATGGGAGATAAAATGCAGTGTGCAGTCAGGTGAAATTGTTTACTATACTTGGTTAATTCTTCCCATTCTTTCATACCTTAGTGTTCAGCGATAGGGATTCAAGTCTGTGACATCTGTTCTTGATTTGCAGTCTGTGGATGTTAGAGTTACAAATATTCCTTTGCACAAGCACCATGTCACATAACTGTTGCACAGCCTCCATGCTGCAGCAGCTCCCTTAGCTGCAAGCTGCCACTAGATTTACTGGGAGAGGAGACTTGAAAATTAACCAAAACAAAAATACAGTCCTTCTTTCCAAGGACTTAGAGGTGCTTCTGCACCTCTGTTTGCTCTAATAAAAGGACATTTAGAATCATAGACCTCCACCAACCTGATAATGCTTTTAAATGGACTATGTAGTTATGGAATTTTGGTACAATGATTTTTTCCAGAGCAAATTCTGCTTCCAGCAATGAAAAGTGCTGTGGAAGATGTTCCTTCTGGTTTTCTTTCCTTAGACAGTTTTTGTTCTTTCATGAACTATTTACTGGAAATGCCACTTTGTACAACAGGCATTTTGATCATTTCAAATCCCAACAGTCACAAAATCATCTTGATTTTTCTGAAGTGGGCATCAGTTGAAACATATTGTGAACATTTTCCTCCCATGGTTTCAAATGGTCTAGCTAAACACAGCCCGTGCTCATTATTGTTCCTTACTGCCAATTTTGGATATCATGGTTAAGGAAAGATCTTTCAAGCTGATGGTGATTCTTCTGTGACTTAGCAGCAGAGTATCATTGCTGTTGATGCAATAGATTCATAATTTATTGTGTTGCTATATTGCTTTTATGATTGTCTCTGTGAACTGTTTTCAGGATTTAGATCAGTTTTAATCAGAGAGGCAAAGGTAGGCAATCCTTGCCTCATATTTCTATTTCAAAACCAAAAAGTCAGCAGAAAGCATTTTACATAGAAGAAAATAAAACTGGGTGAAGAATCTACAAAAGCAAGCTTTATTTTAAGTGAGCTAGTACCCCTTGCATCCTTTTACAGGCAGCAGAAAGAGACTCCTGACAGCCATTTAGGAGATCTCTGTGTCTCTTGACCACAGAGAAAGACTAGGGAGATTAATTCTTCTGAATGAAAGTTAGGCCTGTGGAAGTAACTTTTCATTTTCTCTACTAGAAACAAGCTCTGCTTTGCACCAGACTACAGCATTCAGCATTGGGAAAACACAAGACAGAGAATTAGTGTTTGGCATCATCAGATAGTGCTTGTCTAATTCATTGCAGGAAGGGCAGAACATATCTCCTATGGAGTTTTTATTTGTGTGTTGTTGGCTTTTTAAGAGGGAAAGTATTTGAACCCATTCTTGCCATTTAACTTGATGCAGCCCTAGATATAGCAAGTGATTCTGCATTTTGTATCCTGCATGTATAATCCCATTCTCATTTCTCCCTGTCAAAGATATCCAGTGATCTCATGTGGAAAGTTCAGAGTGCTGTGTCATGATCAGCATATTTGGTTTCTTTGGAACTAGGCAACCCCAGGTTAGTCTATTCCAAATGACAACATTTCTTATTAATAGGCTTCTTTGGAGAGTATTGATAGTCCTTGGCAGGTATGGAGAGCTGCATGTGCTAGATGATGGCCTGGTTAGTTGTGGAGTTTGATTCTCCTTTATTTCATGAGCTGACTGGAAAATTCTTTCTCTTTTTATCAGAGAAGCTTTTTGCAAGCACCAGAAAGCAAAGTGGGGAAGAATCTAGGAGTTTTGTTCTGAGGCCTGGTGAGAATCTCCTGTGTTGCAAAGATGCCAGGGCTGTCCTGGCTTGAGGAGGGTTTGAAATCATCAGTCAATGCACTTTACTGAAACCATCTCATCTGAAGACAAGACCACAAGACCTGACCCAAAGCTCTCTGAAGGTATCTGGAGAGCTTTCAATGATTTCATGGTGCTGTGTAGAAGGCCACTAGACTGTTTGAGAGGGAAACAGGTTTCAGTTAGTATGAAAGTGTCTGTGATTCTGTTTAAAACCTCTCTGCCAGCTTCTCCTCTACTTTCTCCTGCCAATTCTGTGCTTGCTTCTCTCCTGAATGCTGTAGTGACCAAACTGGTTTTTAAACTCAAATTGCAAGCTCCTCTTGGTGTTTTTCCAAGCTTTGGGATACAGTTCCTTTCTCTTCCTAACAATTTTAGGATGAGCAGGCAGATCCAGAAATCCTTTTTCCTCTTCCAGTTCCAGGAGTTTCAGAGAGGAAAAGGGAAGAGGATGAAGAGAGGAGCCTCCCTCCACAGTGGTAGGGGAGGGTTCTTTTCTCAGGCCCTTCCAAACATGTGTCCTGTTCTGCAGCCTGGTGCAACATTTCTAAATGGATTTTCTGAGTTCATGACCTATTTCAAAGCAAGTGCTGGATGCCAATGTGTTTTCTCATGGCTCATCTGTGGCCAGTGGGCACCTGTTGCAGAGAAGGTTCTTCACCCAGGCCTCTCCAGCAAGTGAATCTTAGCCTCTGTCTGGATAAGAAAAGGTCTTGAATAAAAACCAACAGCCCTGCATGAATCAGATAGAGTTAGAGGATGTCCAGATAAGTTTGTTCTTTGTTTTCTTTTTTTTTATATTATTATTCTTTTTGAATCATTCAGCATGGTTATTCAAGTGACATGGTGAAGAGGGAGGTTACAGAAACCCCAGTTAGGATTCCATAACTTCTAAGTGCCTCACATGGCCAGATTTCATTTTACTTTTGCCAAAAGATGGCAAAAAAGGAGACCAATAGCTTTGAAATTTAAAGAGATGGCAATTACATTTTCCTATAACCATACATGTTTAGGGCAAAATTTCACAAAGCAAACAGCAAAGCACTACCTGCTTCTGAAAGGGCAGAAGAATACATGAGAATAAGCAGCAGGTGTGTGTCTAAACTGTCACACAGATGAGAGGAATTTGTGTATGAAGGGGTTTTTTTGACCATGGAAGTCAAAAGATCAACATATCCCAAAGTAGGTTTCTTAAAAGTACATGCAGCATCTTCCACAGCAGTTCCAGAGGCTGAAGTCTGCAAGAGTAGTGCAAGGATCAGGGCCACTGTGGGGCTATTGATTCCAAACTGTAAGCTGAAATGTCTTCACATTTTTGGAGGCTTTACACACATTGTGGGAGATTGGGCAGTGCTTCTGAGACCAGAGAACAAGAGATGTGAGATCTGTGAGACAGCAAGAGATGAGATTTGATTATCTAATCATGGCTCCTTGTATTTTTACCACTTTGGTGATTTCACACCTCTCTGCTTCCCAGCCTTCACTGAGAGCCACAGAAAATGTTCAGTTGGCTACTTGAAAATCTTGAAAGAACTTGGATAAGATTCCTATTAGGGCAGAAAGAAGCTTTGGAAATCTGCTGGCATTCCTTCAGCCCACAGAAAGACTCCCAACATTCTATATTCTAGGGGAGAGAATGGCAAGTATCTAGAGCACCAAATGTGGCAGCTGGAAACCATTAAAAAAACCTAGGCAAGCTGGGTTGGCCAGGCCTGTTGTGAGGAGTAAGAGAGGCAGCTGGGAGATTGAAAAGGGAAGGCCTGAGAGCAGCTGAGAGGTGCCAGCAGTCTTTTAGTGAGAGCATTTGAGAGTTAAGTGGCTGTGTGTGATGAGAAAACATGCTAACATGAGAAGAAAAACAGCTGGAGAAACCCAACATTTCAAAGCCTCTGCAACAGGGATGGGTATGCAAATGATCCTAGCACTGTTGAATAAGAAAAATGAATTTCTGTTTGGTTTCTCTCTGCTTTCCTAAGTTCCTCTTGCTTTCACAAATCAGGAGTCTGCAAGAGTTCTTTCCTGCTACCTCTTCCTCCACTTCATAGTTTGGTTTGTAGTTGTTTCTTCCACAGAACGTAGGTAGCTGAACAACACTGTCCACTTATTAAATGTCTCCTAAGCCAGTATTTTAACTGTGTGTTTCTGAACCGTCTCAAGACTTCCCCTGGTTATCATCCCAAATGTGAAAATCCCTGTGAAGAAAATGTGCTGCTAGCAATTGATTTTAGTGGTTCCAAATCTCACTCTGGGTAGGACCTGTAAGATTTAGGCAGTGCTGTATTCCAGAAGGCTAGCTGGAGGAGTTGGCAGCCTTGAAGTGTCTCCTGAACAGTCTCTAGAATTTGGCGGGGTCTAAACCAGAATGTGGTGACTTTGAAAAGTAAACTATAAAAATGCACAATGGGGCAGATTTTCAAGGCTTTATGTTAACAATTGCACCTGTATTTTTGGATGCATTTATGATACATACAGCTTATCATGTACTCCCATCTGATCACATATTTTAATCTAGTCTAGGTGTGTGCATCGGTGATGTGAAGACAAATGCCAATAGCTATATGCAGTAGAATGTTCTTTGCCTTTGAAATTGTGGCTCTGCTGTTTGTCAGCTGTGAAAGCAAGAGACAGTATCTGTGTCCTTTTTTTCCCATAGATCATAAGGAACAAAGAGCTGTGTGAGAGAAGAATACAGGAGTAGATCTTAACAGATTTTGTCTCATCAAAAACTGAAACACAGCAACATGAAAAGAGCAAACATGTTGTCTAGCTGTTTGCTAATGACCCCCAATGAACTAGAAAGTGTTAGAAAGTGAAGCCTGAGAGAATCAAAAATAGCAAGCAGAGAGAAGGATGCAAAGAGAATGAAGGAGGGAGTAGAAATAGTCCATAATTGTTTTCTGACAACAAAACTCTAATGGGGCAGCAAACTTTTGCTAGCTTTCATGCTGCCTGACCTACCCTGTTATGTCCAGGCCAAGAGGAAAAAGCAGCAGCAGCAGTTTTGGAGGGCATGAAAGTAGACTCACAGAATAATAAAAGAATAGAGTGAATTGAAAAGAGGACAGAGTATAAAAATGCAAATTAAAAATGTATTAGACTGAGCATTTTATGAAAGACATCTAAATGATCATAACTTATTGGTGAAATAAAACTCATTATGTAGCATCTAGTAAATAGATTAAATAAAGAAAAGAACAGGATCAGGTCAGAAGCCAGTCTGATAAAATACCAGATGAGACAAAGAGAGCTAGAGCATTTGCCAGGGAAGGTTATGCTGGTCTGGCATAGAGGAAAAAAACACTTGGAATGAGTGAGAAAAAATGTTTGTGGTGCGAATTAATTGTTTTGAAAGAAAGCATTTAAATTAACTTTTCAGGTACCTGAAAGCCTTTGTCTGTGTATTTGAAAAGAAGATGTTTTGTTTGGAAACACTTGACATTCTATTCCCCTAATAGGGATGATTAACCAAAAAGCATAACCATCCAAGAAATTTTACCTACAAGATCTAGTGTGGCACTTTTTATGCATAAGTAAATTTCTCCCTTGGAATAAGAAATGTCAGCTTCCCTTCCTCATCTTCTCCATGATTAGCAGCAGATTAGGCAAGTTATTATTCCTCCTTCTGGTGGAAGTGTCAATGGGCTCTGGTTTGTATGAGCAATGAGTGCAGGTGCCCTTCTCTGCAGAGAAGTGAGATAGTGCATTTGAAAAACTAATGGGGAAGCACTGTCCAACTGTTCTTACAATCCATTGCCTTTGCTAGTTGAAATAGCTTTGCCTTCTGCATGTCCTGCTTTGCAGCCTGTAGTTTAAGGAGATCTTTCCCAGAGGGTTGGCAACACCTTGTGATTTAGGAGAACTTCCCCCCAGGATGGCTGTCCAGGTTCATGTAGCAATAGCTCTTGAGAAAGGAGGAGGATTTCAGTTGCAGAAGGAAGAAAGGTTTGGTCAGTTCTGTTTTTAATTAAAAAAGGGCAGTGCTGGGGAGACTGAGTTTACAGGACCCCCTACAGCAGGAGCATGAGCCTGTAAATCCAGACAAGCTGCTGTTAAGTCTACAAACCCCTTTTAAATGGAGTACAATACCTCAGGTTTGTAGTTGGAATAGTTCCCCCTCATGCTGCTCTTTGAGTGATCTTACTGTTTCTCAAAGACTCCCAAGGGGAGGTGCTCTCTGCCACTTCTCAAGGATAAGAACAGCATGAGAGATTCCACCACTGATCATTTTTTCAGACTGGGGAGCAAGCTGAGTGTCACTTTAATATTTCTTTTTCCCTTCTCTCTCCACCAAGTCATTATCAGCAGAGGACCCAAAGTTCATCACAAATGTGAACATGTACTTACCCTTTTCTTCTTCCTACCAGATCACACTTCCCAACAGAATTATCCTTCCACTAAACACATAGAGATGTTGGAGTGTGTTCCCATACTATAAATTTCAGAGCAAGTCAATGCCCATTACGGCAAAGTGCTGTTTGGAGGATTTACAGGCAGCCTGCTCTGCTCAACAAGGAGACCTTTGTGAGTTGTTCTCTGTGATCACCAAATGTTCTTGCAAACACAGGTAATCCTCTAAATACCAGGATCTGTGAACAGTGCAGTAAAACAGTTATTTTCTTGAGATCATTGCTGGTTTAGGAACTAGAAGTCAGTTAGTATCATTAAATCTTTTACCTTGTATGACTGACAGAACCTGAGACTTTGCAGGTAACCCTGTGTAATAACACCCCAATGGGAAACAATTTAGTTTTAAGTTGGCACAGGTATGACTTTGACCTCAGGATTCACCATATGGGCAATAACTACCCTCATTCTCAGCCAGTTAAGACCCTGGAAGATCCACTCTTAGTTTTTAAACTCCAAACAATTGAACCATCCTCATAAGCACTTTTAATGCTACAGTAAATGTCAAGAAGCCATGAAAATCTTTTGATGTTTGCAAGTAATAGCACTTTAACCACCACTGAGCAGACTGTATTTCTGACCCCTTGCGAGAAAAACTCTCTGGCCTTCAGCAATTATTTCAGGGCATATTCATGCAGATCTGCTGTTTCCAGTCTGGGCCCTGGCTCCAGCCACTGCATATCAAGCTCATCCTGATTGTGCCCAAAGCTTTCTATTCTGTTCTCTCTATAGCAAGGGCTCCAGCAGTTAGCAACCAAGCCGTCCTGCTGAAACAAACTATCATTAATACAGTGCAGCTGAAACCATGTCTTAAATGCAATAGGTTATAGAGCAGAGACAGTGCCTGCTTCTCCTAATATTGCCATTCCTTGAGTTTAGGAAAGCCAGATTCCTTGAGGCTCCTCCACACGCTCTCTTTGTATCTGTGCCAACCTGTGTTCTTAGAGAACTGCTGGCCAGCACTATTGCCATTGTCAGGATCAAACCAAGGAGCTGCAGAAGGTTTGCATTATATTGAAGACAAGATAGAAGATCTTTGAAGCCAGCTTCATTCTTTGAAGTTTCAGTGGGCACCAAGACTTTCTTCCCCTGCAAGTCACTACAGTACTGCTTTGTCTGCCCTTTGCCTTGCCTTGACTGAGCTAACCCAATGCATTCACACAGCAAAGCCTTCCAGCCGTGGTGTGCCCTTCTCACACAGCAGGGGCAGCTCCCTTCTGACACAAGCCTGATGGGCACACTTCTGCTTTCACACTCAGCTGCTGCTCTCAGAGCTTTATGTTAGATTTTGATCTCTTTTGGCAAGATCCCAGGTGTTGGTAGAGTAGTCAGGAAAATTGATGTTCTTGATAAGGTCAGAGGAAAGCCAGTTTCAAGCTACAGCAGTGTATGTGGAACTGATGACATTTACAGAAGGAGAAAGCCTGGAGATCTTTGTTCTCTTTCCTACATGAAAATCTGTTTCAATTATGGCCCTCAGGTTAGTGAAGGATGCACTTCACAGAAGATGAGAAAAGAATTTACTTGATAAAGTAGTTCTCTAAGGGAAAAGAGCCAATATTGATGAAAATCAGGGAAGAATAATGCATGAACTTGCCCACTGTGATATCTAAGACTTGGTTGATGAAGATCACATTTTCCTTAGTGTTCATAACACATATTCATGCCAAGGAATGAGCACTACTCCCTAACTGAATACTGAAAAAGAAAATGTGGACATTCCTTATGGCACTGCTGTGCTACTTGCCATCTTGCAAGGCTAGGAGGAGAACATACTGGACAAAGAGAGCAGCGTTTGTCCTTAAGGTCCTTCATCACATGTGATGAAGAAACTCCATTCTAATTGAGACTGACCACCACTTAACAAAGCTTTGGACATACCTTGAAAAAAAGCCTGTGCTTCAACTTGGTTATGCTTGAGTAGTCTTCTTGCCCTTGTTTATTTGTCTGCATAAAATGTTCCCAAATGATCTGATTATCCTCAGTGAAAGCAAGATCTGCCTCTAGACTTTCACTGTTTCTATCTTCATTCAGGAATATTACTAGTGAACAAATTAGGAGATGAATTCCAGCAGTTTGAACAGATAGCCAAGGAATCCCCATTTTTGGCAACAGTAGGGTATCCACTAGAGCAAGTAATCAGTCCTGCCTTTGAAACAGCTGGAAGAAGTTTGATATGTTTCTGTTGAAAACCACTGAATTGTGGTGGCTCTTGTCAGGAAAAACAGAACATTGTACTCTGGTACTTATTTAGTGCAGGAATATTTAGGGGTTTAAACAATGTATGATTTTATTATTTATTTAAATGATCAAAGCACAAAATGTTTTAAAAATTACTTGTTTTTTTTTTTTCTGGGAGGGAATTCTGTTTACTGCAGTGTTTGAAACATTAGCTTATTTTTGTCATCACTAGAAATCCAGATGAAAAAACCCCAAACAGTAGAAGTTTTTCACAGGGTAGCAAAATTCTTTCTCTGCAGTGCTGGATAAATATGTGTTCTGTTCTTCAGGTATATAGTAGGTTGATTCCTGTCCTTTGCAAGTGCAGTGAACAAACTCTTTTAACAGCTGAATGACAGATGATGGATTCACTGAACTTTGCTTGTGATCTATCTCTGTCAGTTTGGGTGTTTTGACATCTTTGGCTCTGGTTCAAATGGAATTGGTGAATTCAGAAGAAGGTGAGCTGAAGATAGAAAGAGCTTTTGTGAAGTGTTTCCAGATTTCAGAAAGTGTGGGGTGAAAGACTGTGAGGTTTTCTTAATGTAACTGAAACATTTGAATCAGTTGAAGTCTTCAGTAGGAAGTGAGTTGGCACTTGCAAGAGCCCTGGCCCTGTATAAAAGTGGGGAACACATCACCCACAATAGCCACATCTAGAGAGGGGAGAAGCAGCAACAGGCACAGTGAAGTCTGACCCAAAGACTTCAGTATATTATCAGTATTAAATCTCTCAGAGGCCTCCCACCAATTTATTTGGGTACCATCTTTTGACTTGCAGATGCTTAGTGAGGAAGGCTTTGGTGAGTTCCTCCCTATTCCCAGACTGTTTAGGTCAAAACTAATGATAGTGTAAGCTAGCCCAAATGTTCAGCAAAGTTGGCATATGGAATTAGGAAACATCCCAGAGCTAATTTTCTTCATGTTGAGAAAAGATAATTGTTCTATGTGCACATCTGCATGCTTGAACTCAGCTTAGTTGGAGTTCTGTCTCTATTCTTTGACACTATGGCAAGCTTATTTTTTCTCATCATTTTAGACTGGACTTTGGAGGAAAAAAAGAAGCCCTCAAAGCCCAAGGATTGGTCATAGAAAGCATTTTGTAAACTGACACATAACCATGCATTATTTGCAAGGTCCTTCCAAATCTCCAGTTGCTGCTCCTGTCAGGTGTTCTCTTGGGTTTGCTAACTGTAGCACAGAACAAAAGAATGAATCAGTTCCTTGGGATCTTTATGCCTGATAAAATGATGGCATAAATGTACTAAAGAAGCTTAAAAGAGCATTTCCCTGTTGTTTGCAGGGATATTCAAAGAACAGCTGGAGGTAAACTTCTAGCATGCATCTTGTAAGATAGCCAATAAAATGTCAAGTAAGGCTGAATGGCTTTCCTTTCCTTGCATCATCCCATTCCTCCCATTCTTCTGACTGTGTCCCATGCACAGCATTGTGTGTTTTGGTGATAGTTACAAGGCCAAGTTCCACCATATCCTCACTTCTTACTGGCTTGTAACTTTTTCATAGAGAGCTTCCAAAGGGCCTGAGACTTTCATAGCTAGACTTTGCCCAGAGCCAATGTTTTACTGCTAGTTTAAGGAAGTAGAACATAACAGTTTGAAGTTGAAGCACACAGGAAAATACAACCCCAAAGTGACATAGACCATTTAATGGTTTCTCCCACCTGTTTCACCTGTCTCCACGTTCTCAAGAGTTTTTCCACATCATTTAGAATCACCATTAAAAAATCTTCCCATCCAAATGCTTTCTCCTTGTGAATCAAAAAAACTATCACCAAACAAAACTGTTGTACCCATTAACTCTTTTCCTGCCATCTGAACACACTGCTTTCATGCTTATTTGTACCAAAAGCCTGGAAAAGAAATTGAAATGGACCTGAAGACAATTCAATTCATGTGTGCAGCCTCTTTAGAACTGAAACATAGGTTCAGAATAGAATGCTTTATCTCACAAAGTTCTGAGCATAACTAGGGAATTGCTTGGGCTGAAAGGGCTCAGCGTCTGCTGAACAAAACTAAGAGGTGCTTTGAATGGTTGCAGCAGTATTTGAATCCTAATAGAGTCTTTGTATGTGTTTGAAAAATCCAGTAAAAATGAGATATCATGAACTCTAGTAATGCCAAGTTATGTTCACTAGTGGATAGGAGAATACAAATATTAGGAAAAACTACAATTCCAGCAGCCAGGTTATCAACATAACCTTTTGGGGTATTACACCTTTTTAAATCTACAAATTCCTTAGCAATGGTTCCTACTTCACCCTCCTCAAGGAACTCATCCCTGATCACTTTTCAGTATAAAATCTCTTTTGAAGGTTTTGGAAACACAACTGGAAATTCCTGGGCAATTTACATCCATTCCATCTCTTCAGTAAAATGCTAACATTTTTGCTGAGTATTGACATATTTCACAATGAAGTGCCAACTATTTTATTGTAGTCCTAGGAATATCAACTATTGGTGTTTCAGTTGTGTGAGGTGTTACTGAGGTGTATTTTATGTTCAAAGGCCTGTTCAGCTACTCATTTAGCAAACCCCAGAGTTAGTGTTTGTGTTGTATGCCCCAAGCTAAGTTTCCTGGTGGAACTTGCACATTTACATTTTTTTGCTGAGGTTATTTAATCTGTCAGGTTGTAAAGCCTTTATAAACTAAATCATAAACTTTTATCCTCTTCTGTGGGTTACCACAACACAGTTCCCCTCCAGGGCAGCAAGCATTCCCCTTCATGCCCCACCCAGGGGTGTCTGTCCCTTGCAGATGGAGGCAGAGGAAGACCCAAGGGCAAAGAGATGCTTTCTTCAACCTGCATCAAATGTTACATGTTACCACGTGGTTTCCTGAGCCATCAGGGTCCTCCAGCTTCCGCTCAGAGGAACTTTTGGTTTTAATTCCCACTTCATACCATGTCTTGTAGGCAAACCTTCTGTGGGGAACACTAGGGTGGGGAAACAGGAGAACAGAGTAGCAAATAGCATTTATTATTTCCTACTCAGCTCCCTGCTGGGTGTTCTTAGCAGAAAGTACACTGCATTTTGCTTTGCAGGGTCACAGATCCTAAGGTCAGATTGCAAAAGGCTGTTCAGCAATAGCTAGCAGGCAGGCTAGAAGCACTGGTTGGGAACAGAGCATGACAGCATCGGGCCAGGGTGTTAGTGAACCACTGCTGGGCCACTGAGGCTCATAATCCTCCATGGTGAAATGAATTCTGACCTTGAGACCTGGAAAAGGCTTTTCTGTCATTTCAATTTCCCTTCTGCCCTCATTTGCAGATGAAAAAGACCACTTTGGTGGATGGCAGCTCAAATTCTGCAGGAAGGCCTGTCCTTCTGCTGAAGTCACTATAACAGTGACAGCTGCAGTAATGAATTTCAATCTGAAGATCATATGAACAGCCCCCTTGTTCCTCAAAGAACTGGCCAAGAGTGTCATGCATTCCACACAGGCTTCTTTCAGGCATCAGGTAGCAACTGCTTTTGGTCATTAGTGGCTTGGAGTGATATTGAAATGGTGAGGATTCCTAAAGATTACAAATTCATCATCAACTGGATCTAAGCAGCAACTTTAATGCTTCCCAGTTCAAGAACTGTATTCAAAAAGGTGTTCTGGCTTTTAGGTTTTTAATAACACCACTTTGTACTTATAGGAAGGGTTCAAGGACAAAAGAAGCTGCCAGGCGTGACAGGGGATTGATTCAGGGACCTCTTGAGGAATCTCAATCCACACAGGTCCATGGGACCAAATGAACTGCTCCCAAAGGTACTGAGAGCAAGCTGTTGTCATTGTTAGGCTGCTCACTATCATCTTGGAAAAGTCATGGAGACTGGGAAGGTCTTCTATGACTGCAGAAAAGCAGATGATGCCTCTACCCACCTACAAAAAGGGCAAGAAGGAAAATTTAGGGAACTTAAGGGGTGAGCTATGAAGAGGGTGGTGATTGTGAATAACCAGCATGGATTTACAAGGGTAAATCATGCCAGACCAACCTAATTGCATCCTGTGAGAAGATGACTTCATCTGTTGATGAAGGGAAAGCAGAGAATGTTTTCTACCTTGAGTTTAGCAATGCCCTCCCTGTAGTCTCCCACAGAATCCTTGTATCCAATTTCAGTTGGTCCAGTCTGATAGGCAAAAGACTAGATCATTGGTCAGAAGTGTCATGGCTCTGTCCAGAGGCTGGCTACAGTGGAGTTCCTAAGAGGTCTGTCCTGTCTGATATCTTTATCAGTGACCTGGGAAACAGGATGCAGTACTGATGATACTAAATGGAAGGTGTAGTTGATAGGCTTGGGATCAGGCCTGCCATTCAGAGGGGTTTACTTTTGCTGGAGGACTAGGCCAACTGGAACCTCATGAAATTCAGTGAGGACAGAGAGTCCTTGACCTCAGATGGACTAACCCCCTACATATCCCAAGGTGTGACTGGTTTGGTAGCAGCTCTGCTGAAAAAGACATGGGAGGCTTGGGGCAGGGTGAAGAGGTGTCAGTGGTAAACTGGCAGCAGTGGAAGCACATCAGAGTGCATCAGCAGGAGCACAGCTGGCAGATCAAGGGAGTGGTTATTCCCTTTTACTCAGCACTCATTAGACCACAGCTGGCACAGCAGGTCCAGTCTTGAGGCTCCAAGTACATAGAGCTGTTGATAAACCTCCATGACTCCATCTGAGGGCTGACAGGGTGGCTGGAGCTTGAAGCATGAAACTTATGAGAAGAGACTGAGGCATTGGGGTTTGTTCAGCCTGTGGAAGGGGACAGCAACTTCCCAGTGCCTAAGAGGAGGTTACTGAGAAGATAGGGCTGGGCTCTCTGCCAAAGAAGGAGAGATGAAGGTTACAAAGGAACAGGGGAAGCTCTGGCTAGACAGAAGGGAAAAAAAATTACACTCTGGGATAATTAGGTAGGGGACTATTTTACGCAGAGGGGTTGTGCAGTCTCCACATGGCAGATTTTAAGACTTGACTGAACAAAGCCATTAGCAAACTGGGATCTCCTAAAGCCCCTTCCACTATGGTAACTCTCAGGACGGATCTTCTCTGTAGGATTTCCTCCATGCAACGCAGTTCCTATCAGTCTATGTAGAAAGTTGGTGCATATGCTGCTATTCACCCCACAGACCAGGAAANCCCCCCCCCAGTTTTCATGTAACAAGATCTCTGACCATTTGAGCAAGAACATCACCAGACAGGATGCAACAACATTGTTTTATTGTTTTATTACGAGTGAATAGCTTAAGAGATCTGAAATGTTGTAAAGCAATATTCATCCTGAATAAATAAGATGCACAGGAGAGTCATGTCTACATTGTAACACTGGCTAGTATTCAGAATACTTAAAATAAATCCAGTGACATTGGATAAAGTCCATAAAAATGCTATCCTGTCTTCCCTTGTATGAAATTGTTCAAGTATAAAAAAATCCGCTACAGTGTAAAATATCAAATTCCACTTCGGTCAAGAATAAAAATTGCATGTATTGTAGTTTCACAGGACAATGTAAAGCAGCATTTACTAGCAAAGGGAGAAACAGGCTACATACAGATCAGTGAGAAAACAGCACTAATGGATTTGAGAGGTCTACATGAGAAACTAGGAGAGGGAAAAAGAAGGAACTAGCAATATTTTATGTAAAAACCTAAAAAAAGTGTTAAATTAAGAGTACTCTCATACAGTGCACATCCTGAATTTAAATAAATCCAAGTCAACATCCTTAGTTAATTAGGTTAATATTTAATATGCTACATCTAGAGCCTACTAAATAATTTATGCCATGAGATGAATACATAATTTTACAGTGTCACATCTAAAGTCACTTTTCTCCAGAGCGCAGCATAGTAAAACTTTCAAAATAAATATTTCCTTTTTAAATAGCATTAACAATTAAGGCACAGTATAAATCACATACCATTAACCCTTCCAAAACTGCAGTCTTGGTAACAAAAGATGCCTTGTATCCTGTAGGTTTGCTAATAAATATTTTAAATAGAATCCTGAAATAGATACTAAAATTGTACAAATGGTTTCAGAAAAGAAAATTCCCTTCAAAGAGTTCTTAAAAGGTTTGGATTGGTTAAGTTTATTCCTGCCTTTGTTCATAAGTTACGAATAGATGCAATAAATAGAAAGAGAAGGCTGTTGTAGTAAAGGGCTGATCCTATTTTAGAATCAGAATAGCTGACACCAGCAGTTAAAGTTTCCCAAAAGTGAAACAGGATGGGGCGAGGGATTAGGATGTGACAAGCTCATCACATGAGCACGAGTGATGTATTCTGTCCAGAACTGTCTGTGTTATTGATTGTCTCTACAGCTGTTGCACCCCTTACTTCCACATCACTTGCTCCATAGTTCCACTCATCCAGAGGACAGAGAAGAAAATAACTTTGGTGTCTGTCCGCCATCTTACTAGCCGGCCATCTTCCTTGGCTTGTTCGCTGCCCGTTAGTGAGACAGTGAGAAGGAACTATCTCACGGAGACAACTTCTGAAAGCTAGAAAGGACAATCAGTGCTATAAGCTCATTTCCTCTTAAAATGAATCAAGATTACATATTGCTGACTCAGGTTTTCCCTGCTTCAAACTTTTCAGATACCACTTTCTCACTTCTAAAAGGCAGTTTTGCTTCCCTGATACTGCAAAAAGTACACCTTTGCGCTTTTTGGTTCTGGTTTGCTTATTGGTTTGAAAATATCCAGTCCCACTGCTACTCCTGCCACTCTTTCAGGACAGTACAGTATTGGTTTTCCCCATTTTCTTCTGGCTTATTACTTGAAACTAGCTGTGGCGCACTACCCCTCCCCGCTACCAACATGATTCGGATGCATACTGTATGAAGACAGTGGAGTAAAACTCTTTCCGTTTCGCAATAGCATCGCTTTCCTTAAAGCTCCTTAGTTAATACCAATTGTCTCTGCCGAACTACTTATACTGGAAGGCTGAAAAGAGGAAGAGAAAGAAAGAGCTTCCTTCAGGAGTCCATCTGCTATTGCATACGGTCTGTCTGCAGCTGTTGGGGCTGGTACTGACCGAAAGCGGCGGCAGCCGCAGCGGCCGTCCCCGGCGTGGCTGCGGTGATGGGCTGCTGCACCGCATAGCCATAGCCCCCCGCCGCCACGTACCCAGCGGCGGCGGCCGGTGAGGCAGCGTACGGGTACTGCTCGTAGGCCGCGGCAGCTGCGGCGGCAGCAGCAGCCGAGTACTGGGCGTACGCGGCTCCGGTGTAGTCGATGTAGGGCGTCGTGGACGCAGCGGCTGCTGCGGGCTGAACGTGGGGAATTACCACTCCAGGCTGCACAAAAGCCTGTGGATAGACATAGTGAGCGGGTATCCTGTTGAAAGATGGGAGAGGGAGTTAGAGTCCGGACGCGAGTCAGTGCCGAAGCCTCACATCCATACTCCGAACTAAACCAAACTCAATTTAGTTGTTGTTATGTGCATAGGGTTGCCACAATAACGAGACTCTGTGGACCAATTATCAGTTCACTGGCCCGAAGAGCTGCAGCGCTCCAAAGCACAGCACTAGAGCCGATGTAAATAGGAGCCTTGTGTCTTGCTTGAGGATATTATTGTCAAGGCTATTAAAATCTCTAGAAGGACCAGGATTGCTGATGTCAATTTTCAGACAACTCTATTCCATTATTCTGATTATTCCATCTGGAAAATCACAGGATTTGGTTTTCAAATCACCTGTAAGTCATTTTTATTACCCTGCTTCTCACTTAACTACTCGACTCTTAGTAAAATGATTTCCTGCAATACTTCTATTCTTAGGAACGGAGCCGTTTGCCAGCATTGCTGTAAGGACTTTGAGAATAGCCAATAAGGCAACAAAATTGTTGAACCCTGACTTTATGGAAAGTCTTCTGGGGAAGGATGGGGGGTGAAGTGTATTGTGGCAACCCTACTTAAGTTGCTATGCAGACTCAGCACACATTAATTCCTCTGCAACCTCAGTCACCCTTATTAAAAATAAGGAAAATAAAAAAAAACCAAAACCAACACAGGCGACAAAGGAGTTTAAATAAAGTTCACAAGTGTGGTAAACACAGCAAGAATCACACTTTCCAAACCAATGATAGTGCAGCTCACTCCGTCACAAGAGGCCATTGAGGGGAAGCTACAGAGATGCTATTAAAATCCATAACAGTGACTCCTAAGTACAAGTGCATCACACTTTTATAAAAAAGTTTGTAAGGACACAAGGGTCAAACCTGTTTTGATTATCAGGCCACTGATGTCCTGTTTTGTGCCAGCTTGTTTATTTCTATGCAAGACACACAGCATAGAGTTTTTGGGAGGTGGGCACAGGATTAAGTCTAAATAGATCTAGTACTTAACAAAAGCAAAAAAACCCCCCAAATTTACAGCTTAAGAATTAACCATTCTGAACAGAGCAGTACACACACTCTCCCATTGTCTCCCAAGTCACAAAACTTTCTTCCTTGGCCTGTTTACTTAGCCCTTAGTCATAGTCGTTGTAGCACATGAGTGTACATACCAGTTTCTCTCATAATTTTATTTTATCATATAATATGATTTTAATAAGAGGATATACTCAGTGTAATTCCTATTTTAAATTCATAAACCCTGTCTTGCCTCTGGATTTCTACAGAGAAGTCCTTCAAATATGCTTCCAGTCAGCAAATCTATATAAATCCATGAAAAACTGTTCCTACAGATTTACTATTTCATACTGAACTTTACCTTCACAGACAACTCTAAACACTGCACCAACCTTTTAGCACACTGCAAGCAGAGATGCAAATTGCACCAGTAAAAACTGTCCTCTTTTCTCCAAATTCAAGATTTAATGGAAAGGGGTTGTTTGGTTCATTTTGAAAATAACTTCAGGATTTACTTTAGTAAGGAAACATTTCAATCAGGGGGGACACATCAACTAGATTCATAGCAAAACAAAGTTTAAAGTAAGGGACAGGCTTTAGAACAGCCTCCTTTTCTTTTTAAGAAAAAAAGAGCTCAGTTGATTGTACAGGAATATTAGCAGAGGGAAATGTTCAGTTGCCATGTTTAAGACATGAACACCACAATCATAAAAACCCAACGTGTAAATGAAATTAATTTCCTATTGTGGGAAGGAAGAAATTCAGGAGGGAGGGGAGGAAAGCGTGACAAATAGGGATTGGGAAGGGAAAGAAAACAGAAACCAAAACCATCAGTTGGGTTTTTAACACTCACCTAATTTATGAAGTGATTAGCCAGAAGTGCATTTGAAGCATGCTTAAGCTGGCTCTGTGCATTTAAATACACATAATTACCTGAGCTCTCCATACAAAATGGATGAGCATCAACAAGCATTTTGTATTGGTCACCAATCAAGTACAGTTCTAATAAATGTAACACCACAGTTTTTATCTATTAAAATAAAAACAAATGTGAAGTCAACAAAAGCCTCTTCAGCATCATTAGGAGTCCATTTAACACCACATCAAAGGAATCTTTACATTACCAGCATTTAGAAAAGAGAGTAATTCTAACAGCAGAGACAGTAAGCAAGCTTATCTGGCTGCTTGTGTTGATCTGAACTGATGTTCCTGAGATTTTCTGGAGACATTAGGACACTTGGCCATACTCTTGAAGGAGACAGAAAGATACATGTGCTCCCACTTACAACTCTTGTGACTTGTTTTATTTAAGCCAAGAAGCTAACAGGTGGTGAAGTTATGAAACATTATCTGTTTGCCACATCTTAGCCTACAATAAACATAAACCCCGTGCAGGCTCCTCACCACCATGCCATTTCACACTTGATGATTGACAGCATAAGCTGCAGTGGGGCTATTTTTGATCATCTGTCATGCTACAACTGGTTTGAGTCAAGTAAAATGGCTTTATATGGCCAAAGTAAATTTCTACCTACTGCAGAGGCCAGGACTTATAGATCTCAGCCATTCAGAAACCAACTGCTTTTAATGCTCTGCCAGGTCAAAAGCTGAAAAAGCAATTCCCAGTTATGCTGGATATCCTTAATTTTGAATGAAAGCTGCTGCTTCACTTTTGAGAGTCAAAGTGTGAGAATTTTACATTAAGCTTTATTCCCTGGTAGTAGTTTTTCTTTTGGAACATGTATTTACTGGTTTATGGTTTGGCAATAAAGGAAAAGGGAAGCCACATTTCACTTTTGCAGTAACTGCAGCTTTATCATATTTAAAGCTGAATCACATACACTCCTGCCATGTGCCTCAAGACTGTCATTGTTGATATAGCAGAAGATTTGTGTTTAACTAAGCCATCATAATCATCTTCAAAAATAATCCCATGAGCAATAATAAAGTGCAAGCTAATTGTTTCAAGGGAAAGAAAAGACTTTCTAGACTCATGCAGAGAGCTGTGGCATACAGAAATCCAGCAGCAGTAGCACATTGTTGACTCTCAGCATTACATTATTGGGAAAGTAGCTATTTAACTTTGAATGAAATGTTCTGCCCTTGCATGGCATCATCTGGATTTGTAAGCATAATTAAAGAGTAGATTTTCACCAATGCACAGAAATAGGTTGCATAAAGATCAAGACATCCAAGAGCCTTAATATGGTTCCTGTGCCCGATACCATGAAGAGGCTATTCGGCATTCTGCAGACCAAATTCTGATTTCTCTAGCATCATTCCCTCTTTCCAAGTTATCTGGAGTCTAGTATTAAACAAATCCTTTGATTACAAACTCAAGAGAGGGCTTTTCCTTCTCTCTTAAGAAAGAGAGAGCTGCCTAAGTCTGGGAAGGTAATACCAAACAAGTGGTAGCAGCTAACTGTTTGAGAATCACAGAATCGTTTTGGCTGGGAGAAACCTCAAGATCATCAAGTTATTAATGACTTAATAACTTTGGCTTTAACTTTCATCTTACTAAAAACAGTGGGCAGGTTCTCATTTTGATCCAGGCACAAGTTTTAAACAGGAAATAAAGGGGAAAAAAATCTTCCCAACAGAACAAGTCATATCCTATCCCAATACCTCTGTGTAACCCCCTATTTTCCCACCAATATTAATACAAAAACTACATAAGCAAAAATGAGAAAAGCTATCTTAGGAGGCAAAGTCACCTTCCCCCTCCATAAATTCCTACTGAATTCAGAGATAGTATTTTAATAAACAATCCTGAAAACAGAGCTGTAAAAATAGCCAGTCCTGTAATCAAAGAGCTTTCTACAAAACACACCAACAGTAAGACAGATGCTGAATGTACAGAGCAGGGAGAAATGTTATTTGGTGGATGAACTGATTGAATAAAGAAAAATTCCCAACATTGAATTGAAGCTGATCTAGTTTCTGACTCTCTCCAATCACACTGATGTTGTACTTAATTCATAATATTGTCCTTCTGCATCTTCTCAGTAAAAGTAATGTAATATATGCCAAGTATTTTCAGTTTCTTGTCTGATAGGTGTGGAACCATGTCAAAACATTGCTGATCCTACCAGAATAGGGCAGCATCTCACTACCCTGCACTCTAGTAGAAAAAAAGCAACCAACCAACCCCACAAAACATCTGGAGCTTTTCTGTGTGGATTAGCAGAGTACTGGTAGTGAATCACCACTACAACCCAGTTTACATGGCATATTAGTAAAGTGTGCTTTTAAAAAGTGCAACTGCATAGGAGGAAGAAAGGCTTTAAGGTGACTGCATATTTCAGGGCAATCCAGGGAATATCCTCCACGAGTAAACTCTTCCATAAAAGCAGATTCAAGGAAGCACTGAAACAACTTCTCTTATTGTTAAGGAACATAGTGAATGAAGATGTTCGTTCATCCTAATGAATGCTGTTGTTCTTAATCTGAACTACAGCCTTTAGAAAAGGTACAGGTCATTGGAAATTTTGAGGAGGAAGCAGGATTAGTTATCTCTTTTGTTATCACAAAGTAAAAGAAAGGCAAAAGCCAAGGATTAAAAATTACTTAACTTCATATATACCTGACCCTGTGACCAACACTGCATCAGAAAGAAAAACCTTAGTCAGCCTGCTGCAAGAATTTCCCTAAACATGATTTATGTGATCTATTGTTGCCTTTGGGTAAGGAAAGCAAGAAAGAGCCCTATATTTGCACAGTCCTTTTAGGAACAGATTGCCACAGGTCCTCCTTTTCTGTTGCGCTCAGCAAAAACTCAGTCTCTCCAGGGCTGATCCCCAGGCAGTTCACTGGTTCCTCTTCGAAATGAGTAGAGACAACATGCTCCACCTCCTGCCTACCTTAGTGCAGGCAGATCGTTGTGTCTATACACTTGTCCCATCCCACTCCAACCAAGTCAGACAAAATAGAGCAGATGATAATCATAAGAAGAAAATAAAAGCAAGCCAAGAAGTTTCCCACAACCTCCTCAACACTAACCTGGGTCTCTGAAGAATCAACTTTTGCTTTTCAAAGGACATAAAGTTTCTATAAAAACTTTTTCCTTCAGTTGTGAGGACAGCAACTGTTCCCTGCCATTTTGACAAACCAACCAAGAAGCTATTGGTGCTTAAGGACAGATTTTTCTACACTTATTCTAGTCAAAAACCCCCCAAATACATTTGTGACACGTTTTCCCTACTGCATCATTAGCTTAACTCATTCACTAGCAAAGTGCATTATTCAGCAATGAGTTTCTCTGTTAGTGAAGTGACACTGTATGGAAAGTTTAAAGCAGATTTCTCCTCCTCATGATATGCCTATAAGAAGCAAGAGTTAGATCTATTTAGGGATAGTGTACTGAAGTAAAGGAGGAATATGCTGTATATTAACAACAGAGGGACAAAGATAAGAATCCCAAATTAGAAAGCCCAACTGGACGCACATTGTTAATAAGGAGCTCCACACCCCTCCCAAGAACAACCCCTCCCCAAGAGAAATTATCAACATGCAAGCAATACTTTGCTTTACTTAAAACTCAAGAAGTCACACCATTTAGCACTCACTACAAAATATGGTTAAAAAAGTCACAGGCTACAGCTTGAAAGCAAGGAAAAAAAAAAAAGTCCCTTTGCTCCCCATGGCAAAGTCACTCCTCAACAACAAAACCAAAATTAAAAAGACACCCCCCCAAAAAAAAACCCCCAACTTTCACTACAGCTCTTTCAATTAAATAAAAGCACACAGTTTAGCTATCAACACCACTTCATTACTGTAATAAATCAATGAAAAAAAAAAACAGCACACGGAGGTCTATTTACTATATGAAAAAAACATACATGCATCGTTAATCACCATTTTAGCTTGTTTGTGTTTGAGTCTACTGGTTACAGAGTTTAACTCCAAACAGAACTATTCCACCTCTTATCATCATATCCTTCTGATCAGTTATCTTAACTGTAAACGATCCCTGTCAGATTAGAAAGAGATAAATAACATTGAGTCAAGCTGAAAAAAGAAAAAAAGAGAAATGGGGCACAGCAATCTTGCAGCAATTCATACCTCCTGGTTTTATCATAGGGTGATACAGGACTGGACTGCTTAGGTGGAAGGGACACGTCCCACACAACTTGACTCAGCTGCAGCATTTAGAACATGACCGAGAAGGTAAGCGCATTTACGGGTATGCATTTAGAAGTCTGAAAACTTCAGCATTGCTGTTGAGTTTATAAGGCTGCTACTGCAAGAGGCCTTCAAGGATCATACTTTTTCATTCCTTTTTTTTGTTGTTAAAAAAAAACCAACAAAAACTAAATGTCCTCCCCTGTTTGAGGTCCCATTGAACAGACTTACCCAAAAGGCCTCTGGATGAGAGCTGGATGAAGCTGCTGGACACCAAAGGCAAAACCTACCAACAAAACACATCACCTTCTCTTTATGGCTGTTCTTTTGGCCACTTACATATACACACTCACACAAACACAGATTGCAGCTTTCAATAACAGCCTCCAGTGACCACTGTCTGAAAGGCTGAAGACCCAAAACTCAGAAAGCAAAATGGATCAATCCATACACACACACATGCATAAAGAACATGGTAAAGCACACACTTTCCTAGAGATGTTTGGAAGAATTACTTTTTTTAATCAACAAGCACAAGGTTTCATTCACATTTCTCTCATGCTCCATTCTGGTCCCTAGCTTTAGCCTCTGAAAGACTGATTGTATGGTACTTTGTATTCACCAGTGTATTTGTGTACTTTTGACAGTCTTTAAATTCAAGCCATCTCTACTTATGAGGACTCAGCATGGGGGTCAAATCCTAACTTAATTTCTGTTATTCAAATGTCCCAGCATAAACCCTTTCTTTCCTTCATTACTTTCGTTAAGTGTTCCATAGGCGGATTCAGAGCAGCCTCCTTTAGATCACAAATGCACACACACACTGCCCTCCTGTCACTCTTGCTGCAAAGCAGCAGTTTGGAAAGTGGCTAGAACATCAGATTGTCTCAGATATGGTCTTAGGAAGAGCCGTTTTATTTTCAAGTCTGCATAATAGCTCCCATCTGTTTGAGGAGGCTGCATTAAGATATTGTTTGTATTAATAAGACCGCACACATTGGAAGTGATTCACTTCTAGACCAACGATACTGTAAATGGTCAGCGCCACCACATTCCCAGCAGCAGGAATAACCAATGAAGTGTCTGAGCTGTGGAAGGCTTCCTGGAGAACTGCAGATATTTTATCTATGATTACTTTGGGGTTTTTAAATAAGGCACAAGTACAAAACAGCCTGAAAGTTACTACAGGCTGCATTTAAAAAACAACCCCAAAGCACACTTGAACAATGAGTGTCCTTCAGGAAGTGCAGGGCAGCAACACCTTTTCCAAAGTTTTTTCTCTCTTCAGAACTGGAGGTACAGACAGACAGAAAAGCCGTTTACAGCCGCTTCCTCACCTGGCTGCATTATCCGCGGCTTGGCACCCAGGTATGCCAGGTTGACGTTGGCTTTCCTGCCATCGATGATGGGGTTGGGATCCTTACAAGCCCTTTCAGCAGCAGCTCTGTCAGCCATGGTGACCTTAACGGGCGATGCTACGCGTTAGATCCCATTCCGCGGGGAAAGAGAAACCTTTCGCCCACCACAACCCATACAAGCTGACATCCCACGGGCAGCGTTGGGGGGACCGGCCAGTCAGGGCGGAGAGTGGACTCCGAGACACCCACCCTCCCTTCGGGGTTGCGAGGGGCCCTTTCCCGGACCCCCATCTTCCCTCCGGCGCTGCAAGGGGCCCTGTCTCGGCCCGCCAGCCTCTGTTCGAGCGGAGCGGCGTGCCCGCGCCGAGGAGCGGGACGCGGGCCGATCTCTGGTCGGGGACAGATAACCCCCAGCGCTGCCGTATCAGCGAGCAACAGGCGCGCCGGCGGCGGGGCCAGAAATTAGCCAATTCCTCCCCTCAATCTCCTTTTTCAGTGACTCCTTCCCCTCCCCGCGCAAAAAAAAAAAAAAAAAAAAAAAAAAACCAAAAAAAAACCCCCAAAAA
>VWZX01001678.1:741990-900817 GCA_013399015.1 Galbula dea | reverse complement strand
CCCCCCCGCCACCCAGTTACAATGCAATTCCCTTTTGCCTTTGCGAACCTCCTTCCTCCTCCTCCTCCTCCTTCAGAAGCCGAGCCCCGCAGGCTCCGCAGGTTTTGAGGTAGGTACCGGCAGAAGGAGGAGGATGGGAAGGTCGGGCAGCAGCCAGCCTGCCTGGGAAAGAGCAGATGCAGCAGCTGGAAGAGAAGCGCAGGGCCTGGGAGCTAACAACTGAGTGGCCTCCCCTCCCCTAAAAGCCACCGGGTCGGGCACTCTCGGTTCCTCCTCCTCCTCCTCCTCCTCCTCGCAGGGGCGGGGACGGCGGCGGGGCGGACCCCGCGGCCCAGCTGAGGCTGGCACACAGCTGTTGTCAACAGCTGGATGCCTCCTGCCTTTCCCCTCCCTGTGTTCGACGGTAATAGGTCCTTGGAGCCGCCCGGGAAGGGGCTCCAGCAGTGCCTCGTGGGGAGGTTCGGTGCCTTCCGGGGCAGGTTTGCCCCCTGTGGGCTTGTGCATATAGGAAGTGCTGGNCCCCCCCCCCCCCCCCCAAAAAAAAAAAAAAAAAAAAAAAAGCCCAAACAAAACTCCCCAGTAAGGACATGGGAAAAAAACCCTAAAAAATGAGGCAAGGAAAAAGCCGACCTGCCCAACCCCACCTCCCGTTCCCCCCGTTCCCCACAGAAGTTTCTCCGCGCTGCCTACGCAGCACCTCCCGCACACCGGCCCCGTTCCCCCCTCCCCTCGGCCGCTCCTCGCCACTTACAAAGCCGTATCCCCGCGACTTGCCCGTCTGCCGGTCGGTGATGACCACCGCCTCCTCGATGTCGCCGAAGACCTCGAAGTACTTGCGCAGGCTGGAGTCGGTGGTGTGGTAGGGCAAGCCCCCGACGAAGATCTTAGTGTACGTGGTGTCCTTCTGCGTCGTGTGCATCTTGGGCCGGGCCCTGCGCGCCGCGCCGCGCTCTGCACCCACGCGTGGCCACCGGGGCGTGCGGGTCCTGCGCGGCGAGACGCGCTGCCGGGATCAGCTCTGCTCGCTCCCTCTGCCCTTTTTATTTCTGGTTGGGTTTTTGTTTGTTTGGTGTTTTTTTTTTCCCCTCCTCTCTGCACACACCCCCTNGACGGCGGCGGGGCGGACCCCGCGGCCCAGCTGAGGCTGGCACACAGCTGTTGTCAACAGCTGGATGCCTCCTGCCTTTCCCCTCCCTGTGTTCGACGGTAATAGGTCCTTGGAGCCGCCCGGGAAGGGGCTCCAGCAGTGCCTCGTGGGGAGGTTCGGTGCCTTCCGGGGCAGGTTTGCCCCCTGTGGGCTTGTGCATATAGGAAGTGCTGGGAGGCAGAGGGTCTGGTGGGATCACCGCTGCCCGGCCAGTAGAAGAGGTCACTGTCAACTGGAAGTCGTCAGATGTTTCAGTCCCTCCTCGAAGGCTTGTGGTGAAACAAAGGGTCTGGAGAATAAGTGTTAGAGTGGCTGAGGGAACTAAGGTTGTGAGGTCTCAGGAGTTTGGAGGCTCAGGGGAGACCTTATCTTTCTCTATAACTATCTGAAAGGAGGTTGGAGCAAGATGGGGATCAGTCTCTTCTCAGGGGTTGTCAGTGAGAGGGCAAGAGGAAATGTCCTCAAGTTGCACCAGGGGAGGTTTAGATTGGATATCAGGAAAAATTTCTTCCCTGAAAGAGTTGTTAGCCATTGGCACAGGCTGCTCAGGGAAGTGGTGCAGTTGCCAGAGGTGCTTAAAAACATATTGATGTGGTACTTAGGGACGTGGTTTAGTGGCATGGTGGTGATAGGTTAATGGTTGGACTTGATGATCTTAGAGGTCTCTTCCAACCTTAATCGTTCTGTGATTCTGTGAAACCCATGCCATCCTCACTTAACCTCTCTCACCAGGCTAGTAAAGCTATGATGCTGCAGCACTTGCATTGTTATTGTTGTGGTAGTAAATATGGTTGTGGTTCTCGTTATTGATTTGGACACAGGATGAAGAAAGAAAACAGGTAAAGATACTTGTTTATGTATTCTCTTGCTGTCTCTGTCCCATGCTGGGCCTGGGGGGGATGAAGAGAGACAAAAAGAAAGTAGCATCTGCATGACATGGACAGGCAGAGGACTGTGAGAATTGGGAGGAAGGGAGACTCACAGGGAGACAGGAAGGATGGGAGGAAGGTTAAAAATTGAGGAAAACAGATGTGCACGTGTGTAGACTTCTCAGTCATTCACTTGTGGTCCCGAAGTCTTAGTAAGTAGCAGTGTCTTTCTCTTACTTCCTTCTGCCTGTTAGACTTTCTCCTGAGAAGTCCTTCTTAGAAACAAGATCAATGCATCAGTTGCAGAAGGGATTTTTACAAATCTCTTCAGCCCCTCGGGTACCAAACATGAACCATAATGACAACACTTGGCCATGAACTTAGCTCCTGCTTGCTCTGTGTGTAACCTTGGCCACATTTGAATTTTTCAGCACTTTTTGACCTAGTTCTAATGGCCTGCACAACACTAGGCCATGCTGTCACTAAACTCTACCTGGTCCTTCAGACTCTGCAGATTAAATAATTTGGTTTAATAGGTTAGGACTAATTTAGGCTGAAGCCTAGCAACCTTAGCAGGATTCAGATGTAAATGTTGCTTTTCAGATCAAGTTATGACAAGCTCTTAACCTTGGCCTGAATCCAGTTAGACTACTTGTACCCCAAAATTGCATGACTCTCATGTTGGTCTGGAACACTGTGTTAAACCTTTTGCTCCAGTTGCTTCTGTTCCAAGGGCTAATCATGACCTTAAACTCTGGCCCAGTGACCTGAACTTAAATACTAACCCAGCTAAAGGTGTCAGTGCTCAGCAGAGCACTGCAGCACACAAACTGCTTAGGAGTGCATTCCAACTTCTCAGTCCCTTGTGAACCTGAGAGACAGACTTCACCTAAAACCAAACATAGCCCATCCCATCCTATTTCCTTTCCCTTGCTGTGCCCAGCACTCCTGTGAGTCTTGTGGCACCTGCAGGAACAGTGAATTAGCCTAGTTTTGCAGTCATTACACAGTGTCTTGTATTAAGGCCGGAAAAGCAACACTTGGCTATGCCAGAGCTAATTGCAAGCATACTTAGGAGTTTGTCTCTTTCATCTAAGTGGAAGATTGATGAGTTTAACAGACCCAAACCCTAGCCTTTTGGTCTAACAGCAACAGCAGGTCTTCCAGAATCCAGAAACAAAACCTAACTTTGCACATCTATGTTCCAGCAAAGGACACGCTTCTTGCATTTAGACAAGCTTTGTCAGGCAGCCCTTGCTGCAGTCTGAGTCCTTCTGTCACAAATCCAGACACAACCACAATACCATCATTGACTTGAGGTCCAGGATACACTTCTTAATCAAAACACCCACAGTTTATTTCCCTCAGAGGTCCTTAATCTGCTTACTATTTTTGCATCCTTTACAGGTTCTTGTAATGAAAAAACCTTTTCTAGTTCTTCTCTCCTAAGGCATGAACCTGATTCCAACCAAAGGTAGCCTTAAGCTAAGAAGGGAAGCCCCATGAGCAATAGACTAAATTTGCACTGCAACACTGCCTTCATGCCCAGAGGGGTTGTGGAACCCCAATCTCTAGAAGTTTTTAAGGCCAGGCCGGGTGGGGCTCTGGGCAACCTGATCTAGTGGGAGATGTCCCTGCCCAGGCAGGGGGATTGGAACTAGATGATCTTTAAGCTCCCTTCCAGCTCTTGACAATTCTATGATTCTATGCTACAGGCTTACAGACCCTGCAAGAACTGAAAACAGATCTTCAACCCAAATTATTGCCTGTGAGATTTTTCTGTGTGCCAGACCTCATCTTATTTCAGTAGTGCGTACAGGATTCACACCTGATAGCAGGATTCCTTGCCTTTCTTTCCCTAACCTTCAACTGAACTGTAACTGTCATTGGTACCACAGCCATTGCAAACCTTAATAGTCCTGGAACCACAATTCTGTCATACCTTAATCCCAATCTTGAGCCTAACCACAGTTCAAAGTTACAAGAGGTGACACTGCTGTCCTGTTAGCATCCTGCACAAGCTCTGGTGAGACTAGAGTTAGCTGTTGGTTGGATGATGTTTACCTGGCTATGTTGGATGTATTACTTAAGTTTGCAGTCAGTATGGGTTTGACGATTTAAAGGCATGGACTGTACAGCACCTGTTGTGCTGCAGAGAGGTCAGTGTGCAGCTTCACCAATCTCATTAAACCAATTGCTTGAGCAATTTTGTTTTGGGATGGGTCAGCAGGATGACTTACTGCTAGGGGTCTGATTGTGGCTTTGGAATGCTCATGTGGAAGGAAGAAATTCATTCCTATATCCTGCAAATTGTGCAGTAGTCATGCCACTGGTGACAGTGTGACAGGTCAGGCAAGCAGGGAGAACATGTGGAAAGAGGGGTGTGTAGTTAGGGTATTCCTGGAGAGATGTGCAACTGGGGTTCCTAAACCCATAAAGAGATTTGGAAATTGAACCCAGGTTACCCACATTCTGGTAATTACCACAAGCAGTAGATCAGTGTAAAACCTGAGGGAAGTATTGATCCTGTAGGCACCTATTTTGGCACTTTCAGGATCTCAGTTCTCAATCAAAGTAGAATGTAGGCACCTAGGTTGTGCTGCAGTCTTCTGTATCCCTTTGAGTCTCTCCCAGCTCTGCAGATCTTCTTGCTGAAAGCTGTTGTGGCTGACAATTACCTTCTCTGTAATTTTAATGGCTTTAAAAATATATCTGATGCTATACATTAAAAAGTGGCCTAATGTTTGTTTCAAAACCCAGTAAGATGAGTTAGCAGGAGGAAGCCCCAAAAGCTATCAGTTTTAATTAATTGTTTTTTCTGAGGGATTTTAGGGGGGTTAGCTGTCAAGGTAAGACAGACCAGACAACTTGCCAGCTTACCAAATGTTACCACTCACTGGTGTCAGTGTAACTGCAATATCATGCTTTTTATTTATTTATGAGCACCATATGCCTGTCATGTCAGAAACCAATGGATGCTATGTGTTCATTCATTAGGTTTCTGAGAACAAAGACCCCTGATTATGTTGCACAGCATTTGTTCTTGCTAGTACTTTATTTCAGTAAATAGTAGTGGTCTTCAGAACATTCAGTACCCCATCAGTTCAACTCAGTTGGAATTTCTCTGGTTGTTTGTATGTACATGTACATACACACAGATTTTATTTGCTGACACAATTGTTAGAATGCCTAGGGCCTAAAACTCCATGGTTTTTAGGTGGGGCTGAAATGAAAAGTAATTTTTCTGTTAGCCTGGTAAGACCATCAGTGTGGTCAGGAAGACATTTCTGCTGAAGTGCCATAATGCCATAGCTCTGTGAAAGCATTTGGCTAATAACATCAGGCACAGCTTTGTCTGCTAATCTGTGCACTTCCACCAAGTCCATCCCATTACAGAGAGGAGCAGAACATCTAACCTCTGCTCTGCTCAGCATGTGCTACATGGGCAATAGTTTGACTTTGGGGAAGCATAAAGTACAGCAGTAGGTAGTACACTAATGTTCTGAGAGAGAACACAATGTGAGCAGCTTAGAAACTTCATCGGCTGACTCTTCTTGCTGATGTACAATCTTGATCTAGGATTAGTTCTTGAATTGACACGTTTCTACTAAGAATTCCCTAAATGAGGAGGTTTCCACCACCTATCTGCTGATAGCATATTCCCATTATGGTTACTGGTTTCCAAAGTCCCTTTTGCTGTAGTATTTGAGCACTAATCTGCTTGATCTTCAACTATTGCAACCTCCTCATTCCCAATTACATCACCAGAAGTACACCTCCAAGGGTAGTTTCCATCTGATGAGAACGTTATTCCCTTTAGAGGGCAGTGGGAGAGGTGACACAAAATTTCAGTGATTCAGCAAACCAAATTCAAAGCTTGTGAAACTGTGGATGCAAGACTTAGTGCTTGTATATAGGAAAGTAAGAGGCATGTCAGGTGAAGCAGGGGTGAATGGTTAAATGTAGCCACAAGGCTGAATGCAGTCATAAAGGTTACAGCGAGCACATGATGTTGGTAGGGGAACACATGGAAAGGACTAATAGAAAAAAAAGGGAGAAGGTTTACAAATACCAACTCATGAGTGCTGTACTGAATAGTGCTTCCCAATGCTAGAACAGCCTCAGAAGATAGAGTGAGGCTAGTGCCTGGCATGAACTGAAGTTGTCCTATGATGCTGTAGTGGAGGGAGCACAGATCAACTGTGTTAGTTGTGATCTGTGTTTAGTTGATCTGGTGACAGTTATTATTACAAGGGATTCAACTGACAGTTGACAAGCTGTATGCTAGACATTAGCCTCATAGAACAGAGCACATCTGTTAGTAGCAGCAGGTTAGTGTAAAAGGAAAACAATGTGGAAAAGTGGATAGAAATGCAGAGAACTCCTTACTCAAGCACACTTCAGCCCCTCCAGTTCCTAAGCCACATCGGAGGAATGCTACTGGGGAAGATCCTTACTGAGCAACTACTTACCTGTCCCAGGAATATCCTAGTACTGAAGCTCTGGATTCAGGAATTGCCTCCTCTGTGGCCTTGTGTACTCACAACTCTCCAGAGAGGTGACTTACACTTTCCTATCAGAGAGCTGAAAGGCTGTAATTTATGGCCAGGAGATACCACATCTTCATTTGCTAGGTTCAACCCAATACTTGCTTGTTTTTAAAGGGCTTAGCTCTTCTTGCATTGCTTGTACTGGGCAAACTGAGTTTGCAAGCAGCTTGGCTTTCATCTAAATGCTGAGGCAATTAAAATAGAGTCCAAAATGTTCCCTTGCCTGCTTTGCATTAAGAGAAAAAGGGGGGTTTCAGTGTTCTTCAGTCCCCACCTAAGTACATGTCTAACAATCCCAGTGTGGGCAGAGAAAGAGAATCATAGAACAGTTTCGCTTGGAAGGCACCATAAAGATCATCTCGTTCCAACCTCCCTGCAGTGAGCAGGGACACCTTCCACTAGACTAGGTTGCTCAAAGCCCCATCCAACCTGGCCTTGAACTCTTCCAGGAATGGAGCATCCACAACTTCTCTGGGCAGCCTTTTCTACTGTCCCATCATCCTCCTAGTCAAGAAGGAGGGGTAGGGTGAAGATAGAAGAACTGCTCCACAGAACTGTTCTTTCCTTTCCCTTGAAGATATCCAGGGCAAAAAGGCACATAGAAGAAGAGAGGATGGATTCAATTTGTGCTGTCGTCTTCACCCAGTGGCTTTTGCTAGGGCTATGGAGTAGTCCTTTGTGTTGTAACTTGGACACTCAGACTACAGCTTGAGACATCCTGTGCAAGTGCTGGAAGAGAGTATTTTGGAGGGAAGATGGACTTTAGGCAGAAGTCATCCTATTTACATGCTGTTCTCTCTCAGGATAGACAGTACATTGCCAGTCTCACCCATAATGTGCTGGTGAGTTGTGCTGTAGGAGGATGTGGCTTGTTTACTAGTTCAACCATGTTTTCTGATCCAAAGATATCATATGTTGCTCTCAAGTATTTTTAGCCTGAGCTTCTTAATATCCAGTTTACTTTGCAGTCTTGGTTTCTTCAACTTAAAATAGCTCCAAAACAACAATAGTTTTTAAGGTGGTTCCATTGTTTTGGATAAGAAATGATTTGTTAAGAAAAGGAACAGTGTGTGATGGTAGTTCAGTGCCTTCATTCCAGAAGGATCTTGGAGAGATTTACTAGCCTGCACTGAGTCTTACCACCTGCTGCTGTGTTACAGCTAGCTCTCCACAGTGACACAGCACTCCCCTTCTTCAGGGACTGGCAGAGCAGATTATCTTTTCTGCTTCAGAGACATTTTTTCTGGTTGAGATTTCCCCCCCCCCCTTTTTTTTTTTTTTTTTTTTTGGTGGTAGGTTGAACAAGACAGGTTAGAATTTGGCCTGAAAGCTAAAGTTAAACAAACTTTCAGCTGGGAAAGATCATGGAGGCTTCCTTTGCACCCCTCTGAAAGGTCAGGATCTCTGTAGTGTTTTCTCTTGGTAAGGTGACACCGGCAGGTGTACAGCTCTTCTCCCATCTTCCTGTGATACCCCAACAGGAGTGACTCAGAAGGGAGGAGCTCTGCCTACACTGAATCACCACTGCTTGCTATATTTATCCTCCAAATTAAAAAGTCAAATTCTGTCAAAAACACTGTTTAACCTGTAAGATTCTAGCCCTGAGGGCTACAGCTTCAAAAATGCAGCAAGCTGTGGGGTTTTTGTTTGTTTGTTTTGCAGTGCAAGTGGAAATTTGAGCATGTTACTGCTTGAGCAGTGGGAGTTTCATCAGTGTGGCATCTACACACTCATTGCTGCAACCCAGTAAGGTAATGGGAGGTGTTTAACTATTCTTATAGCCTTTATTGCCCTCAGCTGGAGCAGACGTAACTTTTGCCTTTAAAAAGAAGTAAGAAAAAAACCCCTTCTGACTTGACAATGAGAATAAATATAGTACTGGTTGGCTGGTTTGTGATGTTTGTCCCTCAGTCTTGAGTTTCACAGCTCATCTAAGGTGTGAGGTTCTGAAGTAGGGCACAGAAAACGTGTCATGCTCTAATGCCTCCATTTTCACCCCTGGAAAGGACCTTTGCTAAGACACTCCAGCTATATGTTAACAGTTAGTGCTGCAGAAGAGAGATCACATTGCTCTTTGGTTAGCCAGCTACAAGGATCCAATGGGATTTAATTCCACCAGAGAACTCTCATGGCTTTGCAAAACAGACCCTGGTGACATGAAACAATTAAAATTTGATATTAATTGTGTATGAGGCTTGGATTTTCAAGACACAAAAAGGTAGTCTGTCTCTTCAGTCCTAAGATAAGCTTCCTGCCTGCCCAGTTAGCATTTGTCAAACACTGTTACTTTTCACTGAGGTTTACCAATTCATGACTTCTTCAAATTAGGCTTTTCTGACAGTTGAATATTTTGCCAAGATCTCTTAAGGGGTTTAGCAAGGTTAAGGAGGCAAGAATCAGTCCCCTTGCTGACCTGTATCTTGCACATTGCCTTTCCACTGGGAGCTGCAAGTATGTTGCAGTGCACTGTCTCCTAGGGAACTGGGGAAAAAGTAGGAAGCACTGGATCTGCTGCAGGAAGATGTCTGGGGCCTTGCTGAGGTCTGTGGAAAGATGACTTGCTGTCTGATCTGTGCATATTCTGCCATTTGAATAAGCCTGGACTAGGCAGGATTGCCTCACCTCAAAGCACAATAGTAATTTGGGAACCTAGAATGCAATATCATTAAACCAGAATGACAAGAAGAAATTGGATTCCTGCACATTGATAAACTGGATTTTGCCATCCTGGATTGCTAGCTACTGTCATGCATTCCATATTGAAAGCAGGTGTATTAAATGAAAGGAGGAGACAACAAAATCTTCATATGAAAGCATAAGTTTTTAACCTCCCTGGGAAAAATCTTTGGTCATTTCAGCCCATCAGCTGTTTCCTTGCTATTTGTTTTTCTCTGTTCATCTTTGAAACTCAATAAGGAAATCAAATACCAACATAAATAAATGAAGAAGAAGGTTTCTCAACACCAATAAGCTAGACAAAAGAAACAGAACACTAGAGTATGTTTACTTATTCATGATGTCTTCATGAATGCCATGCTTTGGAGGGAAGAGGAGATTTTTGTTCATGTTTGACTCTCACACATCTTAATCAGGTCTTATTAAAATGGCAGTGGAGGACAGTTAGCTTGGAAAAACTGGAGAAGCTAAATGCAACTGATGAGAAGTTCCTGTGAAACACTAGAGAGTAAGAGGAATTCTTTAAAGTTGAAATCAGCTAGAGGAGGAGAAGAAAATATTTTGATAATGTTATTGAAATGGAGGAAGTCTTTGTGAAAGGATGCATGGTTGTGTGGTGGAAGCAGAGGCTTTGTTGTGGGGGATTTGTTCTGTTCTCATCCCTGTTCTGTTGAAGCATCCTGTGGAAGTTGTAGTAGTTCTGTGTGTGCCATCATCCTGTCTGACAGACATCTTCTTAAACATGTGAGAAGGCCTCTTGAAAGTAGTGAAATCCCTGACATGAATGAGTTCAGTTCCTGCATAAGGGTTTTCAAGCTTTCAGAGTATGTCTGGGGTTCAGATGCACACTGCCTGCCTCTCTCTGGGACAGTTTTGTTTTGGAGTGTAGGCCAGGGAGTCTGGGCTTGTTTTTTCTCTGGGCTGCTGTGAGCCTGGGAGTGTCAGGGGAACAATCCTCCAGGTGAAATCCAAGTATTGCACTACACTTTTCTCATCTACTTAGCTGAAAATTGACAGCTAACTCTAAGACTGTAGGGGCAGGGAAAAACAATCCCCTGGCAATTGGAAGGTCAGATCAGTCCTCATCATGTGCAGTTTCTCAGAGCTCCACCTTTGTAATGTGCTGCCTAACTTCTCTTGCCACAGAAGTTCAGGGACCCTAACCATCTTAAAGTCTATGTCCCGCCTTGTAGGGCTGGGTTCAAGAATAGGGTTACTAGAGCCTGCCTGCTCTTTGCATGGGCTGTCTAATGTCATTTTAAGTTATCTGATAGCAGTTGTTCAAATGCTGGCAATTTCCACATTGTTAGGCAGCTGAGGCTTGGAAGAATTAACATATATATATGGTCAGTGACACAATATGGAGCTATATATGTATTGTTCATGAAGTAGTTTCATAATGGGTCTTCTTTTATCCCCAGGATTCCTTTGCATTGATTTACATTTTCATTATTCATTTTCTTTAGGAGACAAATGTCTGAGACATTGCAGTTGGCACCCCCTTAACAACAAAGCCTGCTTGGAGAGGGGTAACCTCTCACTCCAACCATAAACCTCTTCAGGTCTTCATGAACTCGTGGGGTGAAGTCAGTTTTTTCTTTAATATAGAACAAGTGTGGTAGCATTTAATTCTGCTAGAAATATTTGCTTTTTGAAAGCTGTGTTAATAAGTCAGATCATATAATGCAATACTAAGCTCTCAGAGCAGCCTGGGCCAATGCACTGGTACTGCTGCTGTGGGTGCCAGTGTGGGTGAGAGATCTTCAGTTCCCTTTACTCTTTCTGCTGTCCCCAGAAGGTGACTTGTGTCAGGAGGGGCTTGAAAGCTGAAGATTAGAGGGAGAGTAGTCATGTTACATTACTGATTTGCTATTTCTACTACAGGTCTTTTGCTTGCATTAATTTCTTGCATTGATAAAAAAAAACCCCAAGGGTTACAAATCAGAGGCCAACAATGTGTTGTTTTCTTTGCTCCAGCACCTCTGTACAGCTCCACTGCAGTTTTGGTTGTGTGGAGGGTGTGGCTTGAGCTTTACAGACCTAATGCTTCTCTTGCATAAGCAGATTTCTCTCCTGTTCTCCAAAATATCACATGGTAATTATAATAATTAATGAATTTCTGCACTGGGAGTGTGATCTCAGTCTAAACCCACAGATCTGAATAGACACAGGTAACTGTGAAGAGGCAAAGATCAATATTAACTAGCTAATTGTTCATGTAAGTGTGGCAAGGTCAGGCACACTGGGAGCTGTGCAGGCTGGTTTCACAGAGCCCTGATTGATATCAGTGTTTGAACAAGGTGTCAGCTCCCACTGAAGCTTCTCCTATGACTGGGGCAATCATAAGCTTGTCTACATGTTTACCTCTTGCCCTAGCATAAATCCAGCTTCTTGCACAGCTGACAGGGCAGTGAACTAACTTTTCTAACAGCCAGAGCATGGAAAGGGACTCTTTCTTCTGCCAAAGAACTGTTTGCATGAAACTGATACAAACTGAACTGTCTTGAGAGCTGATCTCTGTTGCTGCATTTGGTTGACCCTACCAATGGATTTGCTAGTCATTAAAGGGAGGGAAAGAGCTAATGTGGACAGACAGACACTGCAACCACATCACTTTGAGGCCACTGTGAAAAACAACAAACCAAACCAAAACAGGGAAGTAAAAACAGAAGGAAAACAGATCTGGCCTGGAAATGCCTCATTTGGCAATGGGCAAGATTGCTGTTTGAAACCATTTTAAAAATGGTGGCTTATCTACTCGAGAAAAGATAAAGAGAAAAGAAAGCAAGCTCACACAACCCCTTGGTATCTTTGAGCTCCAGCAAAGTTCAGACAGGCTCAGAAAAGCCTCTGAGCTATCTACAGCCCACCAAACACTCGATCCACAAAGCATTTAATTTGCAAAACTCTGAGGAGGTTGTGGCCACATTTGGTGAGTTCAGAGACTGCATGGACATGGCTTGGACATTTGCACCATGTACTGCACGTAGGGCCTTGGTTTTGTGATTGACATGGCCAGGAGCAGATTGTGCAGATGGGGTCTGGCAAAGAGTCAGCACCTTGTATTTCCTATTTTTGCTTAGGGTGGACAAAGGGTTCAGACAAGACTTGTCTGTTGGGAGCAGCAGGTTGGTTTGTGCCATCATTTTCCTAGCCTTGCTTTCAGCTGATGTTAGTGGAGAAGGAGTTGCTTTAATATCTGAATTCAGAGTCAGAAGCCTGGGGAATTTCTCACTGTAGCAGAGGCTCTTGCTGTATTGAGAAACCAGGAGGGTGGTAAGGAGAAGGGAAAACAAGGAATCCCCATTTCAAGTTCTTCATGATTTTTAAACTAGTGTAAAATACTACAGAAAAGAGGCCTTTGTCTAAAATACTTTATCTTCTTACTCTGTAGGAATTTGTTCCCTACAGACAAACAAACCAGAAGAGCCTGACAACTTTTGTCATTGTTAGGAGCTTGGGGAGGCCATTGCTGGCTAGAAGCAAAGCTACATCCAGGAAATATTTGTTGCTATAGTGACCATATTTGGTAGCTTCCTTTTTCTGCTGTACAGATCTGATTTAATTAATTCAGATGTTTATAAATAGTTTCCCATGGGGCCCAAACTAATGGCTGCAAAGTAAAGTTGCAAAGACTTTGGATGTGCAGGTCTGTGTGGACAGGTGGAGACCTTAGTTCAGTAAAGCAGGTGAAGTGAGCATACAGTTTAAACATTGCATCTCATTCAACGGGATTGTGGGTGTGCTTAACCTCAGACACGTGCTGGAATAGTCTTCTGCAGCTGACAGCAGATAGGGAGCAGTTCTGCTTTAAAGTGTGTGGTTTGTTTTGATCTAACTTTCATAAACTCCAGTGGAAGGACGTCCTTAAGTAGTTAGACCATTAGTCATCCTAGGAGTGGCCAGTTGCTTACTCAGCAGCTGCTGTGAGCATTAGAGAAAGTATGGGCATATACACCTTTCATGGTTTCATGTTCCTGTCACTAATCCCCAGCCTCTGTGAGTTGTCCTCTGCAGCCTTTCCTCTTGACTTGTGTTTATACTAGTGCTAGGGAAGTGCTTGAAACACATGCACTTTACAATTGCCTAAAAGGGATTTTTTTCTGGAAGAGTGCAAATTGAGCATGCAGTATGTGTTATCTCCAGGAGTTCAGGTCTCTTCAGGAGAAGGTTCTCTTGAAAGCTACATCACAGTCAGGTGCCAAAAGTCTTGCAGCTACTTTGCATCATCTGCTGAGACTGTGAGTTCTACATCCATTGACTCTTGGGTTGTCCTAGGTGTTAATTCTGCCTTGTAAATGCAGTCACACAGTCAATTTGGGAGAGAGAGAGAGAGAAGAGGAAAAGGTTAAAAGATTTACCATTCCTGCTGCTTTTCAGAGGGTTTATCCCCTCCAGTAAAGCATGGAATATGCAAACTGGTCTCTCCACATTTGGTACATCAGGGGGCATTAGCATGTTGTCCAGCATCAGGATAGCAAGGCACAGCTGACACTGGAGGAACAACAGAAAGGGAAAGGTCCAGAAGCAGCTTAAACATTACAATGACTCAAATTGCCGTCTGCACAGACCAATAATCAGGAGACTGCTTAGCACCTTTAGTATCATCTTTGTCCCTACACCTCTCACATCTTTTCAGAGCACAGTTTGTATCAGATGTTTGGCATCTTTCCTAGCCTTCTGCTCTCAGTCTTTTCTAAAATTTGGCTTTTGCACTGCAAATCTGGTTTTGTCTAAGAGTCATAATCCACTTAACATCTCTACTAAAAAAGCTGCTTTGTTCTGGTTTTTAAATGCACCTCAGCTTCCCTGAGATGCCATCCTCACTTTCTCCATCCAGAAGTTACATGGGCTTTGCCATTTTCAGAGACTTCTGGAGCCCTTGACTCCAGGTCTGTCTGACTGCATACAAAGAGAGAAGACAAGTGAGCTGAGCTGCAGAATTCACTCTTTCACTGCACTGTGACTCCACAGGAGACAGTCAAGACATCCTGAGATTGTATCTGCAAAATCTATGCCACGAGGCCCCTTATTTCTTTGCACCAAGGCAACACCTGATCAAGGAGCTCTGTGGTGCAGAACGTCCCTCTTGAAGCTGTGCTGCTAGACTGGAGCAAGGTCTCTTCCTGCAGCATTTATTTTGGAGTATCCATTAGCTCTGGAAACCTGGTGTCTGGTTTCCTTTCTTTACCATGTGTGCTTGTGGTCAGCTTGCCCTCCAATTTACCCTGCTGAAGTATTCTAGGGTGGCTTGCAATGGTCTTCTGCCATGGTAGGGCTTTTCAGAGAGGAGCAGCAGTCTGCCCAGAGCTGGGGGAAAGGCTAGGCAAGGAGAGGTGCCAAAGCTGCCTCTGTCCCATTCTCTCCCATCTCATGGGAACAGGAACAACATTTTCTCCAAGAGCAGGAGCCTTTCTGGAATGATTATTTGATAGTTGTGAGTTTTCCTGTCTGCAGTGCTCACCGCAGTTTTGTGTCAGCATGGTTGTACTGAACTTAATGGGAGATTGTTCAGATAAAGAAGTGTCTCAGTTTTTAACCCAGTAAGTTCATGTCTCAGAGCAGGTGCTTTTGTTCTCAGTGTGATATTTATCAAAGATTTGGAACTTCTACCCCCCCAAAGCAATGCAATTAGTGGGGAAAGGAAAAGTCCTCTTCTCTGCATCTCATCACACCTCTGGGTGAGGAGGCCCATTTTGTGTCAGAAGCTGCAACAGGCAGAATTAAGTGAAGGAGGCAGGGACAGGCATTCCTCTGCCTTGGCAAAGACAGGGAAGAACATGCTGGAGAACCCCTCAGAGGAGGACCTAGACAATCCCAGAGGAATTAAGCTGTGCTGTAGTGTATGTGGTAATCAGAGCTGAACCTGGCACCATGCAACCCCACAAAGCACGGCTCCAGAGCTCTGTGTGCAAGAGGCTGTTGTCCATCAGCTCCAGCATGACCCTGTGCAGGCTGTTATGACAGCTGTTGGAAACTGTTATGTCAGTGTACCCTTTCAGTCTCTTCAGGAATAGAAGATGCTGTGCTCTTTTAGATTTGTTCATATCCTACTTAGTCTGGATCACAAGTTAGTGGGGCATTGCTAACACTGCAGTATGTTTACTTGTTCATGATGTCTTCATGACTGCCATGCTTTGGAGGGAAGAGGAGATTTTTGTTCATGTTTGACTCTCACACATCTTAATCAGGTCTTATTAAAATGGCAGTGGAGGACAGTTAGCTTGGAAAAACTGGAGAAGCTAAATGCAACTGATGAGATGAGAATGAGAAGTTCTCATTCTCATTCTCATTCTCATTCTCTCATTCATGAGAACTGATGAGATGAGAAGTTCCTGTGAAACACTAGAGAGTAAGAGGAATTCTTTAAAGTTGAAATCAGCTAGAGGAGGAGAAGAAAATATTTTGATAATGTTATTGAAATGGAGGAAGTCTTTGTGAAAGGGTGCATGGTTGTGTGGTGGAAGCACAGGCTTTGTTGTGGGGGATTTGTTCTGTTCTCATCCCTGTTCTGTCGAAGCATCCTGTGGAAGTTGTAGTAGTTCTGTGTGTGCCATCATCCTGTCTGACAGACATCTTAAACATGTGAGAAGGCCTCTTGAAAGTAGTGAAATCCCTGACATGAATGAGTTCAGTTCCTGCATAAGGGTTTTCAAGCTTTCAGAGTATGTCTGGGGTTCAGATGCACACTGCCTGCCTCTCTCTGGGACAGTTTTGTTTTGGAGTGTAGGCCAGGGAGTCTGGGCTTGTTTTTTCTCCGGGCTGCTGTGAGCCTGGAAGTGTCAGGGGAACAATCCTCCAGGTGAAATCCAGGTATTCCACCACACTTTTCTCTTCTGTATTTTTTAATGTCCTGGTTAGCCTGGGCCATAAGAAGTGAGACATTGATAGTTTTAACAGTGCACTTCACAGGCCTATTTGTTTATATTGCTGGGATGTGCTCTTTAGTTCTGGCAAACACATCCAGAGGCAGCCCATGCAGAAGGTGTCTAGAATAACTACTCTTTCCTTACACCTTTCTCTTCTCTCCTTCTGCAAAGCAGTCCTGTGTTATCCATGTATTCTTTCAAAAGAAACCTCTCTTTCTGAAGTTTCCTTCTGGCACCATGTTATTTCTTTGCCAATAATTTCATAAGTCAGTTTGGGTTTTACCTTCATAACAAATTCTTTACTGTTTGTTTCTGCTCTCCAACCTATACAAATTCACTCTAATGCCAATTTTACAATTGCATTCATTGCTTTTTGACCCCTGCTGCTATTTGATTTTCAGAGAGAAAGGGAGAAGCTAAATATTTATACAAACTGAATTTACATAATAAATAAACAGAAAAAGCAGATAAAATCCCCCCCTCTGCTCTTTACGTTTCAGCAACACTGCATGTAGGCTGTTTTCAAAGAGATGTGTGCCTCCTACCCTCATCCCAGGTTCAGCAGACATCCCTTTAACTCCTTTTTAACTCCTTTGCATAAAAGAAAAACTCCCATTGTGTCTCAGAAATGACGTGGAAACCTGATCTTTGTTGTTTGGTTTTTGTTTTTAAAGCAATGTCTCCTGCCCAACTTTAGTATGGCAAGGAAATTTGATTATCACTTGGTGACAGGCATGCAGGTCATGTCAAGTGTTTCTGACATGCCTATTTTAAGTTAAGCTAGAATTTGTGTTTTGATTATGACAGAGTAAAAATACTTGGACAATAGATAGTCTTTGCCTGTGAATGAATATTGTAATATGCAAGGTATGGTTAGACAGATTTTTATTAGGGAGATGAGGCTTTGCTTGGGTCACTGCCCAGATATCCTAATTAAAACAACAACAAAAAACCCCAAACCAAAAACCAAACCAAACCAAAACCCCAGATAAACAAACCCCCAAACCTCCACATCACTCTTCCTTCTGTTACTTTGAAAGAGAAAGATGGGATCCCAGCAACACAAGAGAAGTGACATGAAACTGGAGGTTTTCCTTCTGTGCATGTTAGTCAAATGGTGAAGTATCCATCTCCTTCTGCTTAACTGGCCTGTTCAACAGCCTGCAGTGCTGCAGCATCACAAGGTGGTTTCAGAGTTAAATACCCTGTGTGTCCTGGCTCCTTTGGCTTGCAGCAGTAACTAAGTCAGAGTCAGCAGCTGATCCCCAGAACAAAGGTGGTGTGTGATGAGGAGCAGAGCTTCTAGCTGGCTAGCCGGCATGCTGAAATTGCTTGGTTCCCTCCATGCCTTCGGGAGATGGCAGCAGCAGTGTCACAGCACAGCCCCCTACAAGCCTCCAGCAGCTGCCTGAAGCAAGCTGAAGTACTCTACATCCCCAGGTTTGAAACTAGGGGTCGTGTCTCTGTGTGGGGTCTGTAAAGTTAGCAGCCAAGTAGAGAGCCTAGTTACAGGCCATTTGTTTGTGCCAGTATTTGGGGTCAGGAGCTCACCAGAAGTGGAGTGCAAATTTGCAACGGGGTCATGACCAGAAAACATTCAAAGAAGGCTAACAAGGACAATAAGTATGAGAGTAGTCCTCAGTAGAACAAACTTCAAGTGTTTTCTTCCAAGCAGTTGTCATGTGAAGTCTGGAAGCAAGGGCTGTGTTGGTCAGTATTCAGCTCGCTCCTTTTGGAAGCAAAAGCTTGTCAGAGGATGTGAATGTTTCTGAAGAGGGGGATGCAGAAATTGTGCTGGGTTCAGTGCCTGTTTGGTCTTTAGCCAAGCTCTGAGCTCAAAAGCAACACTTGTGATAATACATTTTCTTCACCATAGAGACAAATGCACCTCCTGAGGGAAAAACAGTTGCTTTGACATTTCAGGCTGGGAAACCTGTCCTTGACACATGCACAGGCCCTGCTACATAGTGTCTTGGCTTCGCAGGCTTATGGCTGTCTGGGAGGCTGGCACCGGCCCTGTTCGAAGGCACAGGCATGCCAGTGCCGCAGTGGTGAGGTCCCCAATGGGGGTGTTTGCTCTGGGAAGGCAGCAGAGCACAGCAAATATCATCTCTGTTCTAGAAGATGATGTTCTCTGCATTAGCCATGGTGGTGTGCACTTGCTCACAAGTGGTAACATATTTGTGTTAGCAAAAGCCCCAATGGGACAGGGGGAAGAAAAAGACATGGAGCTTATGTCGTGTTGTGGCTGGCAGCAGTTACAAACTGCACCGTGGCAGGAAGCTGAGTGTAAGAATCAGCTGTGTTTTCTGACTTCTAGGAGCTGCAGCCTTGATTTGCAGAGCTGCCAAAGACCTGCAGTGCTCATACATTCTGTTGGATGGGGGAGAAGTCATTCTGGAAATCTGCCCAAGGGATTTAAAATCGAGCCCCTGGCTATTAACAGTCCTGTATGACTAAATTGTGGTGCCCAAGTAACTAGGTAGCACAGAACAAGTGGCTGGGCAGAGAGGTGACTATCCTGGAAGAGAAATCATTAATATGAGTGATAAGGTGAAGCACAAATAAGGGCAACATTCCTATTCCACAGTATTACTACCATGGTTCTGCATCCATAGTCACCTTTCATAACACTGGCTGGCCAAGACTACATAAAAACTTGACCAAATGTACTCTTGGCTCAGTGAAGGTGATGAGGCTCTGATAGTCATGGAGAATTCAGTACAACCAGCTTTACTGCCTGCTTGTGCTGTTTCACCATTATAACTCTCCTTCAGCAAAATAAGTGCTTTCTGACTAGCTGATTACAGAGCTGAAAAGGCATAAGCCCATAAAACTAGAGGACACTAGGAGATGATCTGTACATGTGACAGTAAGATAAGCAATCACATCCAAACACAAACTATGCAATTAGTAATGCTTACTTTTAAAGCACCATTGTCCCTGCATTGTTCTGTCTCATTGACAATTAGTCATTCAGGCCCTTGAGAACTTCAATATAATAATCCCTACAGGATCATCAAGCAAGTCTCCCCCAGTTGCAATGTTGCATACAAGATTTATAAGAGGGAAGTGGCTGGATGTGAATGTAGGAGTAATGGGCCATAAGCAAATGTGAGAGAAAAAAAAGTCAGCCAGGAAGCAGCCTCCTGAACTCAGAAAGCCTAGCTGCAGTGAGAGACACTGTTATTTCAAAATAGCTTTCGTCTTTTGGGGTGGAAGGGAGTAATTTTGTCAAAGAAGAAGCAACTACATGATGTCCATGGCTTCTACAGTCAGTCCCTGGTTTTGGAATCTTCTAGCTGGATCCATTTTCCATTCAAATGCTGCATTAGGAGAGCCTGTGCTCCTCCATTCCCTCCCCTTTCTTTCACTTCTCCTTTTCAGCAAAAAGAAACCTCACCAACAAAGACAAAATAGATTGAAAGCTCTTGCATCCAGACTCTTTCAAGCAAAGCTTGTGAGAGACTTTGGCACATAATGTCTCTAACATTATGTTCACTGCCCTTAGAAAGCAATAAGCAAATACATTCTGCTGGCAGTTAGCAAGAGCAGTGATTGCAACACAGATGAGGGAAAAGAGGACAAAGAAAGAATATGCTTAGAGCATCTCTTTCACACTGAACCTATGGGCCAGCTGGAGTGTTTATAAAGCTCTAAGGCCAGCCAGCAGGGAGTTGCAATAATCTAATTTTAATTATGTGACAAAAGCATGAAGAATCATTTCAAGGGCTAACAGAGGAAAATGGTTGCAGCCTGCCAATATTCCTTAGATGGTAAAAGAAGACAAGTTAACTCACAGAATTCAGTTGTTTCTCAAAAGACTAAATGGGATCTATCACAACACTCAGCCTGTTGTTGGGAGAGAACAAATTGGTTGCCCAGAAAAAGGCTTTAGATGTTGAAGAAGGTTCCCAAGAGGCATCTAAGCAGAACAGCAATACCTCAGCTCCTCTTCTTAAATAAAAGATACGCTCTACCAGTGTGAAAACAGCTCCAAAATCATGTTAAACTGGCTAATGTGAACTGCAGAGAATGCAAGTTGCTAGGTATAAACTGACAGATCCTCAGTCTGAGCTCCCCATCATCACAGCCTTCTGGCAGGGTCACAGCAATAAAACACCTGTTTTGCTGTGCCAGAGCAAAGCACAGTTAATGAAAGGAGAGGGAAGGAGAGGAAGGGGAAGGGGCAAAGCTCAAATCCTCCTGCTTTGCACACATCCCAGCCCTTTGGCAGAAAAGGAGCCTTGTCTCCTCACAATAACAGAACAGAGCTCACAGCAATGAGCCAAATCATTTTGACTCCTCTGAGTAAATGGCCCTAGTGAAAACATGGGGAAATGAGTTGCATTTCATGCTACCAAAAGATGAATCTACAGGTTCTTATTTTAGGCTTTTCCTCCTCTTTCTGGATGCACTGAATCCAAACTTTTGATGCAAGATTATATTTAATGTTATTTTTCAGTAGCACTTTATACTGTCATGGGTCTCTTTAACCCCCTGTTGCAGAGGGATTTTGTGCTTTGGTTTGATTATTGCCTGAGCCATCTGGTAGTGATCAGAGAGTCAGTCTTTTGCAAAGGCATTATAGGAAATACTGCATTTTCAAGCAATTTGCATTCATTGTCTTTCTTTGGACATGCTCCAGCACCTCGATGTCCTTCTAGGAGTGNCCCCCGCCCCCCGGAGGGGGGTTTGCAGTGTCCTCAGCTCAGGAATTTCAGGTTTCTTAAAGGGACAGCTCAGGCAAGGTGTGTATGTGGGGGGGGAATAACTAATAACAGTGCTATGTATGTGGTGGTGGAATATCTTTTAAAAAATACAGTTACTGAACAGAATTAATTCTGTTCTAATCCAAACTATCACAGGGGCCCAAAATTGAACCCAGTATATGAGATGTGGCCTCACCAGTGCTGAGTATCATAGAAATAGGATTTGTTTCCTGTTTAGCAAATGGAAAAGCATGTGAAAATGGTGCAATATTTATTGTGCATGTCCTCAAAACGAGTGTGGTTCTTTCCACAGAATCAACTAGGTCTCTCTGTAGTGTGACTTCTAAGTGAAAGGCTCTACAGAAGTACGAATTATTAATAATAAGGAATTGCACCATTATTAATAAAGTAACAAACTTAAACCTTTTCTCTGCTAATGTCCTATGCTCCTCTCTTCCTTAGAATGGGCTCAGTGATGATCATTGCTAAACTGAAGCTCACAATGATTATTTTCAACAATACTTCCAGCAGATATTGCCATCCGCAAATTCCTTATCCCCATTATGAGACAGTGATGTTCTCATTCTTCATCAACATTGTCAGATTTGCATAACTTGAGGTCTTTTTCTGTGAGTTTAGCCACTTCTGCATGGGATTTCTTTCCACCACCAACACTTTTGGCTCAGGTTAATGGTGCCTTTTTCTCTGGTACAGGATTTAAGCTGTGATGTTAGCATTCCTTTATTGTTTTCAAACTTTCCCTGGCCCAAGTTTTAATGCAGATATCTTGCATACACTTTGAAAATGGGTTTGCTGTCACATGGTAACACATACTGCCATCACACCTTGAATCAGGGCCAGCTTCAGGCACAAATAAAGAAGGCAAACTCCTCCAGGAGTCTGTCCTCCTCAGTGACTGCATGTGGTACCCATGCTGGAGGAGGTGAGAATGAACTGTTTGGCCACTGTAAGCTGCCAGAGCATCAATTCTTGTTACTGGTGACTGAAGCTGTCAGAGCAAGAAGGGGAACAAGGTGAAGGAAGCAATAATTACTGTTGTGAGGGCTGGCAGTGGTTCTTCCTTGCAGCCAGAGTCACTGATGGCTCTCTTGAGAGATGCTGCTGGGGCTGTTGGGAGATGTAGCATGATGCTACACTGGGTCTTAAAAAGTAAAATAAATGAGTTTTGCAGCTAGACAGCAAGCATTAGCCTTCTGATGCTTGAATTCAGCTAACTTCCAGTTAGATGTGGGTTTGAGTCCTTCAAACCAAGCTGTAAGCTGTTCCTGCCTCTTTGGACCAGGCACCAAGCACATAGTCAGGCTGAGGAATTCTGGGCAAATCATTGGGGGAATTTAGGAAGCATGATAGAAAAGGAGAGAGTGGAGAAAAGAATTAAGATGAAACTGTGGTTGTTACCAGCTTTCTGGTGATAGAGATGTTTGCATAAAGGTTAATGACTCCCTGCTGACAGGAATAATTCTTCAAGTAGCTCCCCAGCAAACATTTCATACTCTCCTGTTATTTTCTTTGTGTTCTGGAGAGAACCATCTGCAGTTTCTGGAAAACTGAAGCCATTTGCCTTGTAATTGGCAAACTAGGCTTGATTTTGATAATTAGTGCAGAGGGAGAATAACAAGGAAGGGTAAGGCCTTAGAAACAATCCAGTTTATCTTCTCATTTTAAAAGTGACCCTTTCTCATTTCTACAATGAAGTTGAAAATGTTGGATCTCAAAGCTACTTTCAATAACTCCATATCCAACCCACAGGATTTTTTTTCCCCACTTACTTGATGTGAAAAGTCCATTATTCAATCAGCTCCAAAGGGTGTGAGTTTCAGAAGCCAGAACAGGGAACAGAGTTGGGAGAGCAGGGCAGAGTGGAGGAGCGATAAGCTCAGCACTAGCTGTTGTTTGACATTACAAAGGTTGTTGTTGTCAAGGGGAGACATGAAAAATCCTCTCTCCTTTTCTGTTTTGTTGTTCTTTAAAGAAAGCTGCAGCTCACAATGGCATACCTAAATGCTTAAAAGCTATATACATCAGTACTCTCCTCTCCCTCCAAGTTACCTTCAGAATCAGGAAGCTGTTTCCTAACAATATGCTTTTTATGCTTTTCCCCCTCCAACAAGAGAACTTTTTCTCCAGCTGGGGAAATGTCTGGAACCCAAACCAGATGCCTTAAGAAAACTTTTCCCCCTCTGAACACATTCTGAGTTTTCTGAAGTCAGGGAGGCTTTTACATTGGAAATATTCCAACCTGGAGGAAGCCCAGAGTCTTTGTGCACTGCCAGCTCTGACAAAGCTGTGATATTCCTGTAAGGCAGACAAGGTGCAATGTACCATTCACAGCTCAATAAAAATGTCTTCTTTTGGTTTATGTTGAGTGAAGGCCTCAGCAGTCTAATAAAGTCTAGTGGGATCCTGTGGAATTCTAGATCCTTAGTGAAAATGGTCAAAAAGAGTATAGATTGGTTAAAACTGTTAGACAAAGAACTGTGTACAAACATCTAAGAGTATAGATTCTAGGTAACATTCTGTCTAAGGCTGTGGCCATCAGAATGTATACCAAATCCAAAATGTGGTGTGACATCCCCTAGCCGTTTCAGCCCTACACAAGGCTCGCTTGCATCTTTTCAAAGCACTGACCTGCAGTCAGCTTGAGAGCTCAGATTCCGAGTGAGCTATCTGGTAACTTCATGGGGTGAACGTCAGCAGGGAAAGAGTCCACAAGTTTGCCCGTTGCTCCATCTAGTGCTCGTGTTTAGTATTCTATAGGGCTGAGAAGTGTCTTTTCCTGAATGCTGATATCCTAGGAGAGGCAGGGATATGCCAAGGAGCAGCTTAGTTGCTGGAGAGCACTTGTAGTCCACTGACTTCTTAGCTCCTGAGGGTTATTTATTAGAAAGCCTTCTCTTTTGCTGGCCTCTCTTGTTACCTGTCAACCTGCTGTAGGGTACAAATGTTCCCAGAGAATGGTTGAACTGCCTTTGCAAAGAAGTGATCTTCCAGGAACTCTTCAGGTAGAAGGAATTTGTAAAGCATGAGGCTTACCAGCCACAAGAGCCATTGGGGTAATAATAACAACAATAATAACAATATTTCTGTCAAGCAGACTGGATACAGTTTAATTAATTCTATATTTAATATGACTGTTTATTAGCTAAAGTAGCTCATTTCTACTAGGTAAGTATCAAATTGTGGGATAATTAAGTATTTTGGCAGTGTACTTCAAAGGCACATAATATAGAGGATAGAAGATGAACTATTACACTGGTCAGAAAAGTCAGGAGAACATAATTTCAGACACACTATCACACAGAATCACAGAATGTTAGGAGGTGGAAGAGACCTTGAAAGATCATCTAGTCCAAGCCCCCTGCCAGAACAGGATTCCCTATGTCTGCTCTAGAAAGTTAAACAGTGTCAAGGAAGGTTTCTGAATATAAACACAATAGTCCTGAGTTCAGTTGTCAGAACAATCTGTGGCAGTTGTTACATTGGCTAACTAGCACTTTTCCAAGCAGCTCCCAGGCACAGTTCAGAAGATGCTCAGGATCTAGCACCATTTAATAGGCTGGCTGTTGGTGTTCCACACCACTTGACCCCAGGCATGTTTAATTTCACAGTGCAGAGGAAGTCCCGGTGTAACACAGTGTGTTACTGAGAATTTTGATCCCTTGTAGCCTGTGAGCCTTGGCTCTGTAACTCCCCTGTAGTAGCTCATGTTTCTAGCTTTAGGCATCTAGGGAGTATAACAGGAAAGGTAATGGCTCTCACAGCTAGGTGACAGTACAGCTAAAGAAGGAAGTTTTCAGTGCCTAGCAGGACTTTCTACAGTTTGCAATTCTGCAGCTGGATCTCACTCATTTGATTTTTAAGCATGACTCTGGTCTAAGCAATTCTCAGAGATGCCATTGCCAATGATGATCAACTTCCATAGCACTAGCTGGCGTTAGTATCTTCCAGAGTATAAATAGACTCAAAACAGTGGAAGCAGTTGTATCAGCATGCTGTAGTAGCCAGACATTACGCATTGCCACAGCACACTCAATACTCTCATGTGGAGGAGACAAAATTGCCCTGGTGCTGTCTTTGTAAATACATTTTTTTGTATTTGTTTGTTTCCCTTATTTATTTTCTTTCTCTCACTTTCCTCCAAACCGAGAGATTTCTTCTGCTAAAACTGTTAAGAGAGAAGGAATGGATTTAGGACCTGCCAGAAGTGTTAAAATATTAAAAATAAGAGTTGGCCTGTTAAAGCAACAAGAGAAAACAGAATATCAGTGGAGTGGGAAAGGGCACATTTATTCTGCTATTTATATATTAGTCAGGTCTTTATTTCAGAACAAATCAGAGCATCAAATCCCAGGCAGAAGGGTTAATGGGGAAGCTGTGAGTGAGGGCATGCAGGGGTCACACACTTGTGTAGGACATTCTAACTCTGCTGGGTCCTCACCCTCCCTGAGATAGTGTCTGTCAGCTGGAAACACAGCTCCAGAGCTGCCTGCTTTGTGGTAAGGGGAGGCTGTGACCGGAGCTTATGGATGATACCTTGGTATCTTGGCAGGAGAGCTCCATTAATATCCCTGACAAGATCTCTTTATCCTGTGCCTTCCTAATCTGCAAGAGGACAGGAAAAGAGGGAGTTCACTGTGCTAAATTGAATCCCTGCTGTGTGTGATTGGTACTGGGTTTACTTTGTAAGAGTTGCCTCTTGATTTTATCAAATGCTTAGTGTTTTGGTTTGGTTGGTTTTGGTTTTTTGTTTTCTTTTGTGGTTTTGGTTTTCTGCTTTTTTTTCTTTTTTTCCAAAAGGAGGGACATATTTTTGTTATTCCCATTTTGTGAAGGGTTGCATAGCAGAGACCTTTCTATCCTAAAGCATCCCAGTATCCATCCCTCTCTCCTCATTAACCCTGCCCTCTCCTTGCACCTTCTGCCCCCAAACTTTCCCCTGCCCATTAAGACCTGGGAGTCTTCTGCCAGTTGGGATTTCTTCAGTAATTATTTATACAGTCACTGAAGCCTCTTTTCAGGACTTGCTGATCCTGTGCTGGGAAGACAAATGATGGTTTCTCTTGATGTGTTGCCTGAAATAAGAACTTATTGGCTCTTGGAAGGAAACCAGCATTTCTGACAGCACTTGTAAAGCAGCTGAGTTGTTCTGAAATGTAAAATTAACATAGAAAAACAAAGGGAGGTTTAAGGCCCCTGATTTTTTTTTTTTTTCATTTAAGATCCCTCTGCACCCTTAGCACTACATGCAGTAGTTAAATGTAATGTTCTGCATATGTAGGAGGTCAGATAACATTATTTACTAGCCCTTCCTGGCATTAAGCTTCCTGAACTCATGCCAAAGCATCCCATTGTGTAGCACAATTGTACCCCCACCATTCAGTAATTTGGCTTGGTCTGGGGTACATTAACAAAGGCAGGCAGCTAAAGCAATGCTTAAATAAAGCTCTGAGGACTGAATTTAGTTTCATCACTCCAGCTAATATTAAAAGTGTGCACAGAGCAAGACAGGAAACAATGGAGCTTCACAAGAGAGAGCTCTCCAGATCTGCTGCAGCAGACTGGCTGAGCATGACAGGCTGTTTCTAAAACAGACTTACACAAGATATAACCCTTTGGATGTTGAGTTCAGACACCTCAAAATCAGAGATCCCAGTTCTTGCTATCTACTCCTGTCTATTGAATATTAGAGGTTTATTTGAGAATGGTCCTCTTGGTCTAGGTGTGTATTTTGTTTCTCCCTGGAGATGCAGGACATGGTGGTCAACTGTGTCTTGCTTTTTGTGAGAAAGCTGTTTGTCCCAGCTTGAAATGGGAGGATTTTGGTGGTCCAGCAGCAAGGAGCAATACCTTAAATGGAACAGCCTTCTTCAGTGTATAGAGAACTGCAGTGCAAGAAGGACAGGATAAAGGCTAGTGACTCCCCTGCACGTTGGAGAGAAGGCATACTGGGCCAGAAAGAGGGTTGGAGGAACAGATGAAAAAATCAGGAAAGCAAAAGAAAGACAAAAATCAGATGTGAGGGGAGAAGAAACACTCATGAAGGGAGTAACTCTGACCATGTTACTTGTGGAACTCCAGCAGCACTCTGACCATGTCATGCAGGGAACTCCAGCAGCTCTCTGACCACATCAGACAGGGAGATCCAGCAGCACTCTGACCTGCCCAAGAAGGAGCTCCACAGACAAATGTGGGCATTAACCTCAGGCAAAGGGATCTGACCTTGTGTGTTCACACCAGCCCAAGATCTGTGCTACTGCTTTTCCTTCAAATAGAAACAAACTCTCATCAGAGAAAAACCTGTCCCTGATCCATGGTTTAGTTTGAATATCTTTTTCTCTTCCTTTGAACTCCTCATCTCACCATCACATGGAGCATTGTCTTTCAACAGAGGTGTTTTGTACAGGAATAAGCTGGTAGGGAGATGTGCTTCCTCTGGCAGGGTTGTTCTTATAGTAAGAGAAAAAGCCAACTGAGGTTATGCCTAATTTTACATCCCTTTAACTTGCCTTTCTGTATTCTTAGAACTCTATTTTTTTCCCTTGGTTTTCTTCCTAGTAACAGCTGAATAGTTATTGCCATCTCTCTTTTAGCTAAGTATCTTCAGAAATTGTGTCTGGAAGGGACAGTAGCATAAATACTATGTGCACAGTGTGTTCTACCAAAACAAAACCCTCATGAAAAGAAATGGGCAACAATAAATACCCAACCTCTCCACCAGCAGTGCCCGGGCTTGAGGCCTGGAGCCTGAGGCCTGACCTTGGCCTGCTCCTCTCCCCGTGGCTGGGCCGGCCCTGCTGGATGCCAGCTCCTCTGGGCCTCCTTTCCCAAGTCCCTCAGTTTGGGGCCTCTCATTACAAGAAGGACACTGAGGTGCTGGAGTGTGTCCAAAGAAGGACAACAAAGCTGGTGAAGGGTCTAGAGCACAAGTCTTGTGAGGAGCAGCTGAGGGAACTGGGGGTGTTACCCTGGAGAAAAGGAGGCTGAGGAGACACCTTCTTGCTTTCTACAACTGCCTGAAGGAGGTTGGAGTGAGGTGGGTGTTGGTCTCTTCTTCCAGGTAACAAGTGACAGGATGAGAGGAAATAGCCTCAAGTTGCACCAAGGGAGGTTTAGCTTATATATTAGGAAAAAATTTTCCCTGAAGGGGTTATTAAGCCCTGGAATAGGCTGCCCAGAGAAACAGTGGTGTCACCATCCCTGGAGGTGTTTAAAAGATGTCAAGATGTGCTGCTAAGGGACATGGTTTTGTGGTGACCTGGCAGTGCTAGGTTAACTGTTGAACTGAATGATCTCAAAGGTCACTTCCAACCAAAACCATTCCATGATTCTATACCAAGGGCCCTGGTGAGGCCACCAACCTGCACGTAGTGGTGAGCTACCCCTGTGCAGTCAGCACACAGGGACATACTGTGCTGGAGCTCCATTAAAACACCAGAGAACATCCCTGTGGTAGGGAGAGGCAGGACCAGCATGCAAGTTGTACAAAACCCTATGCCCACAGGAGTTTGTCCAGGTGTTACAGTATCATACTCTGACCATTTTGTCATCATGTAAGCAGGCTCCAAAATACCTCCTCCCATATATTAACTGAGGCAGGGGCTTATAGCCTCTCACAAAGGCATCTGAAGGGCTTAGAGCAGAGACTCAAAAGAAGTCCCCAAATGGCAAGAATAGGAATCCTCTAGCCTCCACATAACCTGAGCACCAGGGTTGCTGGTGCTTGCCGGACTGGAATGTCTGTAGCTGTGTCTCTGTTCACCTTGTTGCTCAGCCAGTTTGAATTCAGTTTCAGAAATGGGCTGCCCACTAGTGAAGCTCAAGGGACCAAATTCAGGCAAATTGCTTCTATGGAAGTAGGTTCACATGTAAGTGTCTGAGGAGACAAAGCCCTGGCTGGTCTGGCCTACTGAGATGCTTCTGCATCCCCTTGTCTCTCTGCCCTAGCATGGGAGAAAAGGCATCTTTGTTCAAGACACCCTTGATTAGGCTTGTGTGTCTCTCTCCCTCCATTCATGGCTAGCAGGGAGAGATCAGTGCTGACAGGGAGATGAGCTCTCTCCTGCACAGTTGCTATGGTGCTGTGGGCTCCTACTGCCTACCTGCTACCTTTTCCAGATCTATCAAGGGACAAGGACTAATGCAAATGTGGCTGTGACACAAGTCAGTGGTACTTGGTTGTGGCCACTGCTGAACTGTGCACCAGGGTGTTTGGTAAGAGACCTACAAGTCAAAAAGGACAACAGTAAATACTTGAAGGTATTTTAAAAGCAGACACCTGGCACCTACTTGCTGCCCTGCTTTTTATGTGCAAGCAGATAGCCATGGCTAGGAGCCTTGCAGTTGTCAGCTATATCTCAGTGTAATTTTAGACACAAGAATATTCACAATGTGCTGTTCCTTTGAAGTCAGTGGAAGCAGCAGGCTGTTCCTTTGCTCAGAAAAGTAGCTTTGTTCTCCACGCTTAGCTATTCTCTTATGCATCAAGATACAAGTCCAACATCCAGGGAAGGCAATGGAAAGACATGGGTGGTTTTCAATGGAAGTTAGATCAGTGTTCAGATAAATACACAATTCAGTAAGGCAGCCTTTAACTCCCTCTTTTATTAGTAAGACAAACAGTAGTTTACTCAACAGAGAGATTTGATCTTTATTTTTAAATGATTTCCAAGTTCAGCTGTGCCCAGATTTAAACTGTGTGTCCAGCCATGAATTTGGATCTTCTATTGCAGGAAAAGGCTGAGAAGCTTACTGTGCCAAAAAGTATGATATTGTGTATGATATATAAAAGTATATCATATAAAAAGTATGATAAACAGAGGCAATCATTAAAGTGGTTGTGAACATTGTACAAGAAATCCATGCATTTTTCATGGGATTGCTTTCCACTGTTTGTATACAGTGTCCAGCCTCTTCCAACAAGCATCCTAGAAAGACTCAGAATGGTCTGATGGGGTCAGCCAGGCAACCCAACAACTCCTTGACCAAGCATACACCAGACTACCTACCCATCCTGCCCTGTGAAGTGGATGTGGAAGAGTTAACTGCTCTGAGCCTAGACTCTTGGATGTGCTCAGCAGGAAGAACCAGGTGTTTCTCTTCTGAAGTAGGTCTGTGCCCTCCCCAAGTCAGGCTAGACAGCATCACTTCTCAGCCTTCAGTTGAACTAGACTGTGCCACACCTTCAGCTTGAATCTTTGCTTCTAGGAAGTTTTCCTAAGTGGGCTGCTATCAGGAATGACACTTACAAAGGCCCTCTTCTTTCTTGTGGCTTTTTTCAGGGTGTCTTGGCTGCATAGCCAAGCAATCCCATCTGACATACAGATGAGCCAGGTAGGAGCCCATGAATGATCCTATTACAAAAACACACTTTTTCTGATGCTGTGCTTCTCTCTCTGTATCACAAGGGCTTATCAGGCTTTGTGCTGCAGGGGTCTAAGAGCCTCACCCAGGAAACAGTGGAAAAAAGTGGACAGGTCATCACTGATCCTTCTGAAACTACAGGAAGGCTTGGGGAGACTGTTAGCACTTGAGTAACATCACTGCAAATTACTTTAACTTGGTGGAACAGTCTGGATGGCTACCTACAGACATATCCACACCAGTGTTTATTCCAAGCCTGGCCAGAGAGCCTTAGCTACAGCCTGGGTTAACTCTGTGGTGAGAATGTACCCTCAGATCTCTTGCTTCTCCTAATTGTCAGATTGTTAATTAATTTTGAACCAGCTGTGTAAAGTTTCTCAGTTTCCTAAGTTTGGGTTTTGTTTGTTTCTTTTTTTTTCTGTTTTTCTGCTGTTATTTCTGGGCAACACAAGGTGATTTTGAGGTTTTCTCTATTTCTAATAGAGATTTTATTGTTCACAAAACCTGCAAATTTGGCCAGGCTTGGAGCTGGGCTGAAAAACGAATCTTTTTCTGGTGATCTGCCTTACTTAGCTCCTCAGGTGGGATCTCAGCTGCTCAGGAAACGAGATGAGCTTTTGCTCCTCCCCTTAGTGATTTAGTGCAAGTCTGGCAAGAGAAGAGAAAGCAGGAAAGCTTTTTCCTTCCTGGGAGTAATTGGGTGAACTACTAGAAGGCAGTAAAAATAGGGGTTACTTTTTCATCTGTTCTGCAGTGCCTGGCCTGTGATTTAAGAGAAGAGTGGTCCTGTTCTGCAGTTGAATTTCCTTGGTGTGGAAAGGAAGACTGTGTCCTCTGTAGCTGGAGGTAAGAAAGTATAAAGCCAGGGGAGGAGCAGAGGTGAGCACGGTGTAGGGTTGATGGGGAAGGGAGGTGGGTAGAGCCAATGGCCCAGATGGAGGATATATTTGGAGATGGACCAGAAGGGGATGGCAGGGAGAGTGTGGATGGCATGATTGCTTTACTTGTTGCTTGTTAAGAGCCAGTTGTAGTAAATATGTGCACACTGGAGATAGGGCATGGATTCCAGGTTCCTTCCATGTGAACAACTCACCTGTGCTTTGTGTATCTCAACCCATTAGTTTTCTCCACTGTGACTTCAGTACTTGTTCTGTCCTTCTCTCATATGAGCACTGTTTGCCAAAGAGATGTTCTTGGGGCCTGTTCTCACTTTACTATCTGAAGCTCTCACCTGTTTGCCAGTTGCTCTGCACAAAAAGTTCAAACTCTTTGCTCTTACTCTTAGGGTTCCACCATGTTCTACTGCCCCAAATGTCACAGCTGTTCCCCTGCACATTCCTGCTTTTGTGTCTTCCTGTGTGTATACAAGGCCTTGCCAACCTCCTGCTCCCTAGGGAAAGGGAATCTTTTCATGGAGCTATCCAAGAAGTGAGCAAAATTTAGTTAATATAATAACAATAAAGTCAATTTGATAGAATCCTGATAATGTGTATGTGGTGGAACTTAGTGACTAGCTAGTTAATAATCTCTTTCTGGCTTTTCTCATTTGTCTTGTTAGTTTATATTAGTGTGTAACAATTAAGGTTAGATACTGTTTTCCCAGGTGAGAGAGGTAGCAACAAGATTCAGCTGTGTCCCATGACAAATCATTTACTTATGTCTCCACAAAAGACAGCTGCAGGGAAGTTCTTAATTTTTTGCAGGACAGCTTAGATGCAGATTATTTCCTTGACGCAGGTTATCAGACTCAATGACAGAGTTCCCAGTATAATTGGTTGAGGCTTCTGCTGCAGTTATTTCCTTCAGGAGCACACCTGGCTTACCATCTAAAGATGATAGCTGGAGGCTGTCTGTATCTCCTTGACTTTCCAAACTTGGGCAGTCCTTTCCAGTCTCTTTNGGGGGGGGGGAGGGGTGGGGAAGTGATGTGCTGTGACATTTTCTTCAGTTCTTCTTCCTTAATGTAAAACAAAACAATAGCAACAGAGATGCTTTGACACACACCTACTTCTATCCTCATTACAAACACATGCAACAGTTCTTTCTAGTCAAATGGGATCAGAATGTTATGTAGTTAGCACTGAATTTAGTGAATTTATGCTAGTGTGATGGAAGATGCATCTATTGCTCTGTGGGGAGGGGGAGGGGAGGAGGGAAACACAGCTCCACAAGTTTGCTCTATGCTTATCTTTTAGAGTAATCTTCTAGGCTTTCAGTGAAAGTAAACCTGGACTTCCAACATCTTAGAGATGAATGATGAACACACTGTGTTGCCATGAATCAGGTGTTGGTAGCAGGCTGTACATGAACTGTCTGCATTGGTTTGATTTATAAAAAGTAGAAGTTTTAGATGATAAAGCAAACATTGCAAAAATACCCAGCAGAATTAGATGACCTGGTTTGGGTTTTTTGCTTCAGCACAAGTCTTCATGTCCTTAGCTGTGCAAATCATCAGCTTCCTTGGTTCCAAAGTGAATTTTTTCCAGCCTAGCTGGTGGTTTCTTCACTGTCTTTTCCAGGGCATATCCCTGTAGAGACATTAGAAGTTTCAGCAGAGTTTATTTGGATGTTGGGGTGGCACTTTGCTGCCTTCTGCATGGTTTTTTCTTCCCATGTGTGGAGGTGGTGGACTCTGACACCAATGAAAGCCTAGAAATAATGAAGTGCTAATAACCTCAGTGCTCACTCATGAGTGAGTGTTGTTTGCAATGAGAAGCCCCTTCTGCTGCTGAGTGATGTCTGTGAAGCTTGCAGTGTTGCTGTGCACCCAGCATATGTGGGGATTTGGAAATAAGGCTTTAAGTACTTCGGGAAGTTACTGTATTACTGCGGCAGAGTTTTAAGAATGGTTTTGTGAGAGCCTCATAATCACAATACTGCTGGCCTCTGCTGCATACAAATGAGCAGCCCAATCCCTGAGCTCTTGCAATCCTGGAGTACTTTCTTCTAGAAAGATGTGGTGATTATTTGATCATCCAGGAGGCTGAATTCTACATTTTTCTGTATAAGAAGCTGGTTTAGCAGTGTTAAACCCACACCAAAGACCTGGGGTTGGAATAATCGCTATCCTGTTACATGTTTCCTGAGCTATCTGCTCCCCAGACTTTTCTTGCCATAAATAACTCTAGAAGTCAGGCCTCACTGCCAGAAGTGGTAAGTGCTGCAAATAGTATAGGAGATGACTCATTTAGTGAAATGAAGGTGGGGCATGAATCAGTAGGAAGAAAACTGATATACAAAGGAGACATTTTTGAATGCAGATGACACAAAAAATCTGAACAAAGCAATGTTCAGTCATCATAAAAATGAAACAAAAGACTCTTTCAAAAGAAAGAAAGGAACTCAATCTTCTATGTAATGACAAAGGCCATTCTAGCAAAAGCCCAGAGTGGGAAGGTGTTGTATCTGAACACGTCACTCCTTCCCCAAGATAAACTGTGGACTGCATAGGAAGAGATGAATGGAAAATTCTTCCTGATATGGCCAAACTAAACCGAGTATTCAGCAAGCAGGTTGCTTTCCAGATTGTTCTGTGGCTGTAGGAGCTGAGGAAAGAACTTTGAGCTAAACAGTTTTGGGAGATAAGAATACTCATAGCTTCAGTGAGTTCACATGGGAATGCTAGAATAACCACCTGTGCACATCCCTTGTAAATGATAACTCATGGTAAGTGGCTAAAATTCCCACAGACTGTCCCATTTGAAACTGCAGCTTTTGGCCCTTTTGCTTTCCCTCTAGCTCATATATACCAGTGCCTTTCAGGGTAGACTTGGGGGAAAAGGTACTTGATAGATGATGTCCTACAGCTGTTAGTGTGCTAGGTGTCCAGTGCTGCCTATAATGCCACTCCTGCCACTTCTTAAGTGCTTCGTGTAACTCCTGGGGCATGAGGATTAAACATTTTGATGTTTGACATCAGCTAAGATTCTTTGGACATTAGGAAAAGACTCTTCACTGGGAGGGTGGCTGGCCACAGGAACAGGCTCCCCAAGGAAGTGTTATTGAGAGCTCAAGGAATTCTTAGTCATATAGTTTAATTTTAGGTAGCCCTATGGGGAAGAGGGATTTGGACTCAATGATCTTCATGGGTCATTTGCAACTTGTTATGTTCTGTGATTTTATAGAATCTTTTTGAAGCACTACAGGGGAAAATAGTTACTTCCCCCCACAAGTGCTGAAATGTTTCCCTGCCAAGAAGCCTAAATACCTGTATCTTAAGTGGAAGCTCTGGCTCTGCTAGAATTTTTTAGTAAGACCCACTATTAAAATTGTAGAGGCTGATTTATCCTTTGGTATTTGTGGCTCTTGGCTGATTTTGTTACACTAGACCCATAAAAGAGCAGTAACACTTAAACAGGTATAATAAGATGTCTTAACCTGTACTACTTGGAATTCCTTGGTTAAGGATAAAGTGAGGGACAGTCAAGAGACTGAAGGCTTCTAGCATAGCTGTTTCATGGTGTTGGCAATGGCAGGAAAGCTGGAGAAGAGGTAATGCTAACAAGGCTCAAGGGTTGCAGATACTTGGAGCACAAGTGTGCAGAGGAAGGGATATTTTTTGCGAGGCTATCTCTATCTCCAATATTACTGTAAAAATAGTCTCAAACCTGGCTTTGTATGAGAGGATGGTGCTCATTTGTTTATTGAACTAGACTGAATGGACATCAGTCCAGTAATGGACTGAAATTTGGCATAAAACTATTCATGGTTATTGCTGGTCAGTTCCAGAATTTCAGATGGGAATTTACACGTTAATGCTTAAAATCCAGAGCTGCATGTTGTGATTTGGAATATGTCTGGGTGATAAACCTTTCCTTGTGTCTGTGGTCAGTGCATTTAGTCCCTCTATTCATAGGTGGGTTTGAGCTCTAATGGAATAAATTATTCTTACAGGAGGTAGCACAGGCCAAATTTTCTCTTGCTGTTAAGGGAGAGCTAACAGTTAACAGCTAGTGATAGATTTATGTTTTCACTTTTAGGTTACCCAGCAGTGGGCTCAGCTCAAATGTAAAAGATCACTTGGGAAAGTTGGCTTTGATAGTGAAAAGGTTCATTTTTAAGGGCTGTACTGATTCTAAGACAATAAAAAAAAAAAAGTGCTTTCCTCCTATTGGGAGGATAGAAATTCTCTAAGGAGAAGCAGCACAGACTGAGTTTCTGTCAATAAAAGAGTGTGTAATTTAATAGCAGACAGCTTTTTAATACAGGAGGGAAAAAAAAAAAGAACAGACACTTGCCTGCCTTATGAAGGGGGAAAAATACAAAACCTGCCTTCAGTGTGTAACCTAAATTTAGTGAGAGGGGATAATCTTCTCAGATAGTCCAAAGCCTGAGGGAAGCAAGTGAAGGCTGTGAAAAAGCTGTACTCAGGGATCCCCCAGTCTCATTTTACCAAGTGCTGGCAGTAGGAGGTGAGTTAGGCAGCACCTGTGGCCAGACTGTAAGGGAGCACTTGCTTTTTCAGTCCTTGCAGAAGTTTCTGGTAGATCTTCAACAGCGTGTTTGAGGTTAGATGATGTCATTTGCCTCAAATGACAAAGTTACTTGGAATCATCCTTTGTTTGAGCTTGATATTTTTTCGTCCTGTGTTCAAACAGTGAGGGAATCATGCTTTGGACAACCCCTCTCCATAAATGTGTTCAAGGTCTTGCAGACCTTCTTCCTCCTGACTCCCTTATGGTACTTGAAACCCTGTCTGTTTTTGTCCTGTCCTTAACACAATGCTTGACAACAAAAGAATAAACTTGAGTTCAGAAGCCAAAATAAACCTTAGGTTATCATTTGAAATGAAAAGAAAATGGACACTAGTTTCTTAGTCAAATAGTAGTTCTATAAGGTTTTTTAAAATCCATTTTATAATGATTTCTTAGTCTGAGATCAAAGTGCATTGAAGATTTCTCAGAAGTGTGAATATTTAGGATTCCTGAAGTTTCAATTTAAGTGCAATTATAAGCCCAGACAGAAATATATCTTAGTTTTGTGGCCTTACACAAGTTTGTGGCATGTAACTTCCAATGAGCTTTTCAAAGAGCAAGTTGTTGGTGCTGTTGCTGTCTCATTTGTCCCCATTTGAAACAAGGTCAGAAGCTGTAAACAACTGAAAACTGTTGCCAGCTTCTGTTGTATTGACATTCCCATAGTACAGCTCTCTGTTTAACAACTTGCTTCTGAAGTCTTAGAGGAGATATGCTTGAATGCTTTGAGTAGAAACTGAATTTGGGGTGCTTGCAGCAGGGTCAGAGCTGCAGTAGGTGCCCTGTCTCATATAATAACACTTACCTTGTTTTCATTGCCTTCTCCAGTCCTAGCAGTGGTACTTTGGCTCTTGATTATTCCCTGTATCCTCAGCTCCTCAAGAATGTCTGATGATTTTTGCCTCTCTGTTTCCTGTAAGGGCCATGATTTACTGATGAACTTGCTGGTGAGCAGTATGTCTTCAAAAGATGAAAACATTCAAACTTAATACTTGTAGGGCACTTGGCATTCAAACAACTTTGTGATGCATTTCCAATGCTGGAGTTTTTGCTGAAGAGGTTCCATACTGAGAACACCCAGGAAAGACTTGTTCAGGGCTCTCTTCACTGCTTAAACTTTGCACTAAGCTTTTTAGTGGCTTTGAAAAAGGTGCAGGCACCTAGTTCAGTTTCTCACTGAAATCAGTAACACCCAGAAGAGCACATTCAGGAAGGCATGGAAGCATATGTGCAAGGTCTGTGATGCCAATTGCTGAGCATGTTGCCAAAGAGGGTCTGTAGAGAGTGCTTTACAATTCAAGTTCTCAAGGGTTCTGTGGTCTGGTGAGAGAAAGCCAAGCTGGGTTGAGATAGTACAGGCCTACTAATGGGCTGCCCTGTACAGATCACTGTGTTCTTCTGTTAAATGAACCCAAACTTTCATATGCTTTCATGGTCTATGATTCTGGTTGTAACAGTATTGCTGTATTTGAATCTGATCATAAGCATTCCAACACATAATTATATGTTTATAAATGACAAGTAAGAATAAAAGCCAAATTCTTTTGAAGACCCTTCCGGGTGGCTCTTTAGTTTCCACATATTAGACATGAATAAACAAGGAACAACTTTACTGCCAAGATGCCTCAGGTTTTTCAACTCTCAGCTGACAGTTCTACCATCTGCCCAACCTCTATTGGCACAAGTTAGAGATTTTCTACAAAGAATGCCTGGACTGAATCAAAATCACAGTTATTTGACATCTGCCAGTCTTGATAAGCAGAGTCAGTATGACAACATTGGTTTTGTTTTTAGCTGTAAAACAAACATCCAGAACATTTACCACCTTGTAGAAGCTGGTTTCTTACCTTTCCCAAAATAACTGAACCAGTCACCCAAAAAGCACTGGGGTTCAGCTGTCAGTCAGAACATGGAAATGTCAGAAGCCAGGATAGAGCAAAACATCTTGGCAAAAAATAAAAGCACAGTGAGTGGGCAATGCTGACAAGTGATGTGAATTTGTATTGGTTTTACTCATCTGCTCATTCAGGAGAAAAATGTACTTGAAATATCTTGGTTATGGTATGGGTTGTGTTTTATGGTCTGAAAATGGAAGATTAAAGCATGATTTTGAAAACTTTCTGTTTAGAAATTTCCTGTGAAGTTATCTTTTAGCAAGTGGGAGGAAAAGGAGCTTGGAATAAAATTAAATGTCATTTCAGAGCAAGCAAATGATTTTGTTCAATCTAGAATGAAATCCTTTCATCACGTCCTTCTGTGGCATTGGGAGTTAAGTCCTCTTTAATGAATAGCAAACACCAGCAATTATTCCTTTTGTGTTCAGTTTGAAATATTTTATTGCACTCCTTGTTTATTACAAAGAGTAAACAGCCACTGCAGATTTTCCATTTAGTGTGTTTGTGAAACGGAAGCTGTTTGTGGCACTTGAAAAACACAAGGGTTAAACTACAAAATTAGGGGGTTTAAATCACCAAAGATGCTGCTGCTTTTCCATTAGCAACTCTAACTACAGTGGTGTTCTAAGATTATAGAAAAGTTTGGGTTTAAGTGTTCCCTTCAAAAATTCTTAGCAGACCTTTGCTTTTTGTCCTGCCTGTTTCTGGCATATCTAGTTTCCTCTGTATGATAACTGGCCCTGCCACCTTTGATTGCAAATTTAAGGAATAACATGGTATTTATTTGGTCTCTATCAGATGCTAGTCAGGGGCATTGACCAGGTCTAGGGAATCTTGCTCTGGCAGGGGGGTTGGACTAGATGATATTTCGAGGTCCCTTCCAGCTCCTAACACTCTGTGGTTCTGTGATTGTATTGACCCTTTTGTTGTACAAATGGACTGGCTGGAAGAGCAGCCCGAGAGCCCTCGTGTGGGCACTGCCTCTTCCCAGCGTGCTGTCATCCCAGTGAGAGAGTGCTGCTCTTGGGGACAAGGCTGAGTTTGTTCTCCTGGTCTGTTCCAGGAATCTGCCAAGAAAAGTGTCTCTACCCTGCTGTCTGTTCTGGTAGTGTGTGTTGAGTCATGCTGCAGAACATAATCATCAGCTAGGAAGGTACTTTCTGCCACTATTGCATGGTTTAAAGCCGGTGCTGGGTGCTCAGTCCTTGTGGTGTCACAGCAGGAATGTTTCTGGGTATAGAGGTTGGCTGTAGCAATACACTTGCAAGATTTATTTCCTCTGAAGTCTCCAGTTGTGGAGCCAGTATGAGCTTCAGTCACTACTTACCTGTGCTCTGTGCACTGCTGCTTTTCTGAGATGCTGTGAATCTTTCTGGTAGTTCCTCAGGGGAGTCTTCCTCACTGGCCTTTTCTTTAAGGTTGGCTCCATCCTTTGAAGTGCCCATTGGCCAAACTACTCCATCCTGTGAGGGGACAGCCTCTGTTCCAGCAATGCTGTCATTTTTAGTCTACAACAAAATGAAGGAACAAGTAAGAGAAGCTCCTTGGGCTTCTTGACATTTAAGCTGATGTCTAGTATAGTCCCATAGAATTGGCAGGTTCAAAGTGTAATGGAAGACAGAGGTGTTCCTGATACTTATCCATGTTCTGTCACAGGTGGGTGTTGGTGGTGAGGAAAGGTCTCTTGGAGCATTTTGGAAAAGAAGCAATGACCTTAAGCCTGAATGTGTCCATAATCCAGTTGACTATTTTGGAGTATTGTTTCAGTACTTTCAGTGCCTTCTGTATGTGAATCACTGGTTAGAGATTTAAAACAGTTTTTTATTAGCATTTGATGAGGTGTTAACCTGTGCATTTTCTAAAGAGTAGCTTTGAACCTCTGAAGAATGCAGGACTAGAGCCTGGGTGTATTCTTTTCTCTGTAGGTTTGCTCTTGAGGCAACTCTGCTCTGCAAACATAAAGTGGCTGTGCACATGTATCCTATAATGTTTGCATATATCCAAGCCCTCTGCCTCATCAGTTTTTGAGGCAAGCCTCACCTTGCTGCAGGTGTTGTAATTCATCAGTGGTGTGGGAGATAAGTGCCTCTAGTTTTACCTTTAATGAAGCAAGTGGCACAAACTGTGAAAAGCAACTGTTCAGGTGCTATAAAATCAGATCATGCATGTGGCCAAATGGTGAGATTGCTTCCCTTGTAGCATAAGGGTTTTATTAAGCTGAATGAGTGATAACCCTTCTCTTAAAGAGCTCCCTGACAGAGCTACTGTTAACAGCAGCAAACCCATTTCTTCATTAAGCCTGTGTCCTTGTACACTTGCATGCTAAGACATCTCCTAACATACTGTATGCGGAGCCTGTTGGAAAAAAGTCACTACCTGGCTCCTGGCTTCCTGGTTCTTCTGTAGCTCCTCAGAAGACAGCTGCGTGGCAGCAACCCGGTTAGAAATATTGCAACCCATGGTGAAACTGTGACCATCTGCTTCTTGCTGTGAGTCCAGGGAGTGGGAATGCCCTAGTCTCTTCCTTGGGAACTTGGTTATTCATTATCACCATGGAGTCTAACTGTTGCCACAGTCTGTTGCTACAATAAAGAACACCACAGAAGGCTTTCTTCTTACTTCCTGACATGCAGACCTCATTGTCTTTGTCCAGGCACCCTCCTCTGAAGTTGAGAGGGAATGTTTCTTCTGTGCTGCTGGGAAGTTGGGCTGAGAGCAGCAGATCTGTACAGATAATTCCAGGCCTTAGTGAAGGTTCTGTGGGAACTTGAGAACATACTTGAGTATCTCCAGCCTTTTTTACATTTTTCTCTCTCCTTTTTATTTATTTTAATTTTTTGTTTCAGATGAGCACATTTCAGTCTCTGGTTGGATTTTTTAAGTATTCTTCAGCACCATTAGCCTATTAGCCATTGGAAAACATCAGTCCTGAATCTGGAATGCCGAACAGCAAGGCAAGCTGTTAAATAGGAGTCAATGTCATCAGGAGACAGGGTCAGGCTGTGACTTAGGGAAAAGGTTTTAAGCATCCTTTCAGATCCTGGTACAATTTCTTGTTTACTGTTTGGGTCTGTTCACATCCTTAGAAGTAGATGTCTGTACGAGATTTAAAAACAAAAAAGGCAGCCATGGTTTGCACTTCCAAGAGTGTGATATAAATGACTGCAGAGAAATGTTAAGGCAGTGCTGTCAGTTGAAGATCATGTCTTGGGTCACTTGTGCTGAGATCATCAGCTGCTATAGTTAGAAGAAATAAATTGTTTTTTTACAAATATTGACATGAAACACACTTGGTGTGAAATCAAAAGATTCAGAAACCCCAAGTAGTTCTACCTATGAGGAACTTCTTTTTAAACTTCCTGAGGCCCTGCTAACAAATGAATGTCAGGTTGTAACCTTACCCTGATTCATAGTGGAAAACTCTGTAAAACTTGTTAAATTTCTTTTCCATATATATGAAACAGAGATGTTGACATGACTAATGTGTCTGTCAAGTAGCAGGGCTGGTGGCCTTTTGGAATCAAAGGAACCCCAACATTGAGATGGAGTCATTCCAGCCTAAGAGCTCACTCTGGATGGATGGCTGCAGGCAGCCTTACGTGTTCCTCTTGTCTGCAGTCCAAACTCTCAGCTGGTCTGGTTGGGAAGCTGAATAAACTCATTTGCATGGCAGTGAGCCTAACGTGATCTTCCTTGCCTCATTGTGCCTTATTTAGTGCTGTGCTTTTCACAGTCAAGGTTACTGTAGGGCTTCCAGGTTGTAACTAGTGCCTCTCCCCAGCTCAGAGTGCAGGTGTGTGACTGTACCTACCTGTGCTGGCATCCTAGAGCTGCAAGGAACTCTCAAATGTGCAGCTACTGTCCCCTGAGAACAAGTATCTTCCAAGGAATTTAGTTCTTTGTTTCATCCCTTATCAACAGGGACCTGAGTCCTGTGTCCAGTCTGAATTCACATGCAATACATGCAAGTCAAAGAACCTCTTAGGTGTGTGGGTTTGTTGTTGTTCTGTATTTTTTCCTCTCTTTGGTAGATGTTTGCACGTTGTGTGTGACAATGCTGAAGTGTGATTGCTGCTTGACGTGTGGCAGAACGTGATGTACTGGCTGGGCTTCTTGTTTGCCTTTCTGATTAAATGCTTGCTGTGATGGTGCTGTTCTAAAGCTTGTTTATAAGTAAATAAGAGGTGAAATTTTAATCCTTGTAAAAAAGGTGGTTTTTATTGGTTCCTTCAAAGACAAAGAAGGTGATAAAATGGAACCTGAATGTCAGTTATCAAAGTAAGATAAGTGATTAAATGTAAAACCATAGGCTACAGCATAATCAAAACCCAGGTAAACTTTATTATCTCTGCTTTAAAAATTGATTATTGGCAGACAAAAAGAAAGGCAAAGTGTTAGTTTGGAGAAATGAGAATACATGGGATGGAACAAGTGGCATTAAACTTGCTTTCATTCATATTTACAAGAAGAATCTTAACAGGATTTGCACACCCAGAACCTGATCTTTTAATCTTCTATATCCATGATTAAATTGATGTGTTGAGCAGTGTGGTTTTGAACAATCGGAGCCAGGCTTTCAAGAGCAGACTGCTCTCATGCTGATGCTGACTGACAATCAAAACTCTCCCTCTCATTTTAGCAGCTTTTCATCAATCTGTAAAATGAAAAATGAGCAAGTTTCAGTACAGTCAAGGCACCAGGATGCGTGGCCTTGGTTAAAAAAAAAAGAGGATAATTCTTCATAAATACAAATATAGGATATTTCCCTTTAAGAAACCCCATATGTGAAGCATAAGGTTAAAGCTGGAGAGAAAGAGGAGCTGTGAGAAAGCTAGTAATGGTGGGAAGGGGAAAAAAGTCCAGGTCTCTTTATGCTTTGTCTTGTGTGAATGAAAACAAAAGCCAGTCCCAGGGATGTGCATGCTGATGGAGAAATCTCTACGAAATGAGAACCAGCTGTTTCTGTCATGGCTGGTAGAATGTGGAGGAAATTGAAATGTGTGTGTGTGTGTTTTCAAATGAGAAGACTTGTTTACAAAACTCCCAAATCTGAAGCTGTTTGGTGGCTTGCAGGGTGATCAGGAAAACTGCATGGGAGGCAGGACATCTTGGTGTCTACAAGCTTATCAGCTGTCTGATTTCTGCTCCTGAATGAGTGAGCTAATGCAGAGAGGTGAGAAAGGGACTAGCCGTGGAATGGCATTCCTGATACACAACACCATTTTGCTGGTCTCAGTAAGTGAAAGATTTCACATGTAGTATCACCAACCTGACACAAACACAGATAAAAAGCACTCTCCTCAGGCTTGGAGGCTGGCTGAAGTTCTTAACGAGACAAAGCTTGGCTGATTGGAAGGAGAGAGGCAAATTTTTGACATTTTTAGTCTGACTTCAAACAATAAAAAGCAACAGAATGGATTTTCAGGGACTCTAAGCAGCAATATTTCCCTTTGAAAATAGTGCTGAATAGTTGGGCAGCCACAGAGGAAGTCCCTTGACTGCTGGTGAGCAGAAGTTGCCATTTGGGAGAGAGTTTGAGGCCAAAAGGACTCCACGAGACTGCAGCCTATACCATGCCTGTGCTGTAGTAAATCTCCCCAAGGGTGCTGCTGCAGTCCTGGGAAGGAAACTGTCTGCTAGAGACATGAGTGACGGAGTGGAGGGGGAAAATCCACCTCAGGAGATGGGGGATGCAGCTGGGGTTGAGGCTGGAGGCTGGTGGGGGTGGAAGACAAAACAATGAACTGGGTTGTGGGGTGAGTGGCAGCGAAGGCATAAGGAGAGAGATGGGGAGGTGGGCATGGCTGCCTAAGGTGACTGGAAACAAGAGATGTTGGACATGCACCAAAACTGAGCATTTTTGTGATGGAAGTCAAAGCCTTTTACAGACCATGCAAGAACTGCTGCCCTTCAAAGACTGGCTGCTTGGCTAAAGCCAAGTAGACTTTCACAGGTAGGCACTACATGATGCTTCTGTCCCTGGGCTACTCTTCTAACCCAAATTTGAAATCTTACCTGGGTGGTAGTGGATGAATTTGTTAGGGCTCCCATCTCTAGCTCTTGCATGTCATGCTTTAGGTACCTCCCAGATGGGCTAAACAGTTTGCAGAGGTGGCCTTTAACGTGGAGCCTGAGTTTTGACATATAGCTTAATATATGTGAGACTGGGAAGGGGAGGATGGCTAGAAGGGGAGCCACTGACTGGTGGGCTGTAGTCCATGAAGAGCTGCCTGTTAGTTGTGCTTCACTAAAGCAGCTCCATTGCTGGCTCTTTTGTGTGTGTGTGTGTTGTATCTGAGTGCTGCATGGGATCCAACTGCTGTACGTAATCTCTCCATGGTGACTGCACACTATTGCTATTTAAGGAGAGAAAGAGGTTTGGGTTTTCTGCCAGAATTCCCACTCAGGTAATTACACTTCTGCCTGCAGAATATCCCTGTAGCTTCAGTTGTAGTAGTTCTTCACTACTGCTACTGAAAAGTGCAAATGCAGACCTGCTGCTGTGTGGTGAGAACGCAGCAGTGGTTGCTCTGCTGAAGCAAGTGAAGTGACCTTGCTGTGCATAGTTTATGCTAGATTTGCCCCTAGCAAAGACTGCTGCATCCCTTCATTCTGCTTTGCAGCTCTCCTCTCTCTGTGCCTGACTTTGGCATAACAAGTTAGTCTTGCTAGTGATACTGCTAGATGATAGTGAGACGGCCAGCTGGAAGGCAATGAAAAGATGATTAAGAGCCAAGAGAAAACCATATGGAGAGAGGGATTTCTCTTTGCAGAGTTAGAAGTGAAAGTGTTTATGTCTTTGGATCCCACTAATTGTTTTTTTTTCCCTTCTTTGCAGCAGTTTTATGGGTGGGAAGTGGTTGCAGTTGATTAGCAAATTCTACCAAATCTCTTTAGCTAGAACAAATGTTATAAACAGGAGATATTTCAGGCTCTGTCAATACTAACAATCAACACACCAACACTGTAATTGTAATAAATATTTCATCATTATTGCACTAATGTTAAGTACAATGCTATATATGATACCAACAGTAGATAAACAGTCTTGTTTTACAAAGTAAGGGATCTATTGAATGAGGGGCCTCTTGTCTCAAATTTAGATGATGTGGTGATTTTTTTGTTTCTTCTAAACTTAGAGTTAATAGTCCACGTCAGTCTGGAAAACACTTCTGCAGATGCTTAATTCTCTTTGAAGTCAGGGTTAATCCAGGCCTTTTTCATCCAGAGCTTTATACAGATTTAAAACAGAGGATGTCCAACATTCATAAGTTAAGACTCATCAAGCATAGTGTAGATAGTAAACAGAACCAAGACAACTGAAACAAATTATCAATTTGTAGGATTTTGTCTTTCTCTTTACAGAATGTTCACATGCAGATTGTGTTGCTATTGAATACAGTTCTTATTCAGATTTACTACATTAATGTTATGGTGAGTGTGTGGGTTTAAAGAAAAAAAAAATCTGTTAACTAATTCTGTATATTTCACATCCCGAAGACTCAAGCTGTTCTGCATATGCTATTGTTTCAGTTTCTCTGACTGGATGCCATTCAAGTGAGTAGCACTGAATCCCTGCTTGAACCAGTATTAGGAGTGGGGATGCTTCAAGTCTCTTTCTGGGGTTGCATGTTTCTCATGCACATGGATGGTTTCTAGTCTGACAATTAGGAAATGGGAATTTTGGGCAAAACTCTCTTCCTCCCTCTCCAATAAGAACAAGTTATTCCTACTACTTACTGTTAGTAGTAGAGTCTGGTGTTGTGCCTGTGAGTTGAGAGCAGGGTGTGCTAGGATGTTTTCTTCTTACTGCAGTTTTCAAAGCAGCTTTTGCCTAGTGCTCCCTTGAACAAGGATTTAGGTTGGCATTCCATGGGTTTAGCTGCAATGTGGAGAAATACTGTGTGTGTGTAGGTGGGAGGCACTGGTACCTGGCTGCAAGACTGCTGTGATGGTTTTGAAGGACAGATCCTCACAGTATTCAGAACCTCAGCATCCAATTCTGTACAGAACACCACTTGCCTGAGAGACAGGAGCTTTTTCTTTCTCTATCCAACTGGAAAAACTTCATGAAGTTGAAGGATGGTGCTTATCTGAAGTGTGTCTTTTGCCTGTATCCCTCTTTGTTCTTTTTCTCCTCCAAAGCAACAGCAAAAATTTCCTGCTCCTCTGTTAAATTGATCTCCATGGAAGCTACTCATATCCCCATCTTAGATGCTTTTGGTCTCAGCCCACGTACATCAGCCTTTTTCATCTTTGCTGAAACTACCTTTGAGTGGTTTAAGTGTATCTGTTGGTCTCAGCGGGATCTGTGTTGTCTCCCCTGTTTGAGTTGGTAGACGTTTTGGTCTTCTGAGAAACCCTGTGCTTCTGCCCCTGGAGTCCTTGTAGACTGCATGGTATGAAAGAGTCCTGTGCTCTGCATAGTAACTCTCAGGGGCATTTTTCTTCCACAAACACATGTGCAGATGGAAGGCAGCTTCTGTATCAGATGGATTGGGAATAGGCCAGAAGTCTTGTGTCAGTTTGTTGGGCTGAGCTTGCCTTTTCCCCTGGCCTTTTCAGACCTTTACCATTTTACTACTTGGAATATTTTGGTGCAGGGTTTGGCATCGGATTTGAAGCCAATGATACCAATGACTACATTCTCAAAGATGCAGTGGGAATTGCCAGAGGTCCTGCTTCTAAGCTTTTGGGCTAGGCCAAAATACGCTTTTGTGAGGGGACTGTAGGAACGTGGAAGTGCAAACCCTTGCAGAAGAGCAAGCTAAAGCCCTGGCAGAATAAGGGAACTCAGATGTGCGGCTGGAAGGGTATGCATAAATGAGGATCTCTTGACAGTATTTCTCCAACCCTGGGAACAAGCTATGTGAGATACTGCTAGTGGAGAAGGAAGTGATGGCTGTAGAGACAACCCCCCCGTGAGCTCCTGCTCATCACTAGGATAAGACTACAGTTATGGGCAAGTTACTCCCCAGGGACTGAAATAGGCTTGTGATCCCATGTGCTTGGAGTTGCTGGAGCAGACTGGGAATATTCTAGGCATCAGTCTCACTCTGTGAAGCAATGCAGGAGCTCCTTTCTGCTCCTGGAGGAGTGCTGTCCTAAGAGAGCTGGCTCCAAAATGATCTGGGATGGTGAACAACCCTCCAGCCTGGGTCAGCTGGTATCCTCACCTGTTCCTGACTGCAGCTTGGGCTTTGTACAAGGGCTCAAGAGAAGTGCCATTGTCTGGAATCTGGGTGTCTGGCACTAATACAGGGAGACTGCATGACTTGACTGCAACTTTCCTGTAGTAGAGTTAAGGGAGATTTGTGAAGCTAATTGGACTCCAGATTTGAACTTTTCTTGTGGGTGAAACTGGTATTTTCCTTTCAGCTTATCTGCACGTAGAGCTGCTACACATTGGGTTTAGGATGCTCCTGGAATGAGAAATGGAGCATATAACATAGCTGCTTTCCAGAGACTGCCTTGTCAGTGTCTGATTCAGCTCTTTGCCTTATGGATTAAACTTGGAGTATTCATGTACTTTTAAATTTCTTTTAAAGCAGTTTGCTGAGATGCAGTCTGTACTGTTAAGAGTTCTGCTGCTGCTCACAGAATGCTGGCTGTGCTGATCAAAGTTCTTTAAACACAGTTTTCCTGAATTTGAACAGGCAAAGCACAAAACATGGCCTCTCCTGCTCTCTGAGCAGGCAGCAGAGATGAGATGAGGAGCTACTTATTCCTGGTGGCATTTTTGTGCTGCTGGGAGACTGGCCATGCAATGAGATGCTCATCTTCTGTGTCTTTTAGGTGCATGGGGCAGGAATGGGATTCACTGTACTGTCAAATCAAGTCCATCAGTACTGCAAGCAGCACATCATAAAGATACTTTTTTGCAAAAATGCCAAAATACCATTTAGCAAATGTTTAATGCAGAATTGTCAGAGCTTCTAAGGAAGCTGTGCCACAGCTTCACCTTCTGCCCTCTTCAGAGTGAGGGACCTTTATGCTTTGCCTTGTCCTTGCACAGAGCCAGTTCTGTTTCATCTGTTGTCCTGTTTTGTTGTGGGACACAGGCTGTAACTTTCTTTGCATAAGCCTGGGTAGAATTGAGGTTGTCTTGCTAAGAGTTTTAGACATTCTTGTGGTGTAAAGTAGTACATGGGACTAAATTCCACATATATGAAGTCTAAGAATCAGCTAAATATTCCCTCTCCTTTAGCTGTTGTTCACACTCAGTTTCTGAAGTCCTCTGCTATACTTTTACACAGTGTTTTCAGTCCTAATGCAAAAGCTGTTCAGAAATAGACTGATTCTATTTTTCTGTCTAAATGAGGAATGGTCCAGATCTAGATGTGAAAGCTGAGATCGGAAACTTGTTGTTTGCATCTATTTGAACAAAATAGGATTGGTTGGTGGGGTTTTGGGTTTGGGTTGGTTTATTTTCTAAAAAAAATCTTCCAAAAAGGTTCCAAAATTTCTCCTGAAATATTTTTCACTTTTACAATTTGTTTGATTTAAGAAAGATTAGCAGAAACACAAAGCTACTTCAGCTGTTGTGGAGATTAGAATTAAAAAACCCCAGAAGTTAAAATACAACTGTTCAAGCTGGGGGAGAGGGGAGGCTGAAGAGAGTTTCCTAGGAGCCTACGAGCTGTGTAGCTGGGGCAGCTTTTAGGTTGGGGAAATATTACAAATCTATTCACTTTACATGTGGCCAAGTGGTGATAGAGCAGAGTACTGTGTATTGTGTATATACCCTGAGTGTAGAAATGCCTTGTTCTCAGGAAGCCTCCATCTCTGGAGTGGAAGGCAGCAGCTATTTTAAGGAGCATGCAGCAACGTTTCAGCAGGATCATGCTGCTTCCTCAGCTCACTTCACAGATCGCTTTACTAAGGAAGGATGACAAAGAAGTACAAGCACACAAGCATGGACATAGTTTCATGCTTATTTGGAAAGAAGTCAATAAGACTGTGCTGAGAAGCATTTTAAACATAACAACAAAAATTATTGCATCCTTATGCTGTGCCCTGGAACTGTAAGAGCTTGAAATACCAGCTTTGGAAATAAGTGTTACAGTGCAGAGCTTGGGCTGTTTCTGTTAGGTGCCTAGAACAGTAGGCACTGAGATGTAAGAAGCTGTCTGGTCTTGTGTCAGGATGGAAAATGTCCCCTGTGTAAGAGGACAGCAAGAGACCTGCATCCTGCTTCGGTTTGAACCTCTATTCCTGAAGATTTAACAGATTCTTAGACTAGATACTGTCTTCTATGTATGCATGAGACACATTCTGCAGTCCTAAGAGATAACATTAATCCATGCTGTTCTGACATGTGTGATCAATCAGAGGTTAAATCCTATCATGAAGCCATACAATAAAAGTTGGCAATGGGCTTGCAGAGCCTTTGGTGAGCCTTGCCAGCTTGCTGGAGTTTGTAAGTCAACATTTCGTTTGGGCAATGATAATGGGACTGGCACAGTTGCTCTTCTTTTGACAGCTGCTCTGCTGACTTCCCTCTGTAAATGACTTTGGGTTTTGGAAGTGTAACTGTTGAAGAGCCATGTGAGTGTGACAGAACAGTCTATTACTGCAGTGAATGGAAAAAGCAAGCTGCAAACACTAGAAGATCTCACCTCTGGTATTCTGATTGCTCACTTTTAAAACTGATTTGGCTGATGTTTGATAGAGTCTTTTTACTTTTTCCTAGTGTGCATTTGTGTATTTTTTCCCCACTTCAGACTAGGCTTATTATTACATAGAAGAAATTATGTACCTGAGAGCCTGCTGGTGGTGAGGGTTGTAACATGTGGAATTGTGTGAGTTTATAAATGTGTGGTAGTGATATTGGGAGAGGAGATGATGTTTCATTGTGCATTTGTGAGCAAGGACCTTCAGTTGTAATCACAAGCTAAAGAGGAAAACTGCTTTGATAGAATCATTCGGTCATGTTACGAGCTCTAGAACAAGAAAGGCTGCAAATGGATTTCAGTCCATTTGGGCCTGGGGTTTGCTTTATATACCTGTCATCATAGATCTTTAATGCTGTGTGTAGTTTAACATAATGGTACTAGTAATGTTTCTCTTTAGAGGAGATTAAGCAAATGTTCAGCCTTTAAATAGCCATGATAATTTCTCCTGTTGCTTACAAGGGACTCCCATTGTGGCCATTAAAGAAGAACATATGGCTTATTGATACGGTGTCAGCTTCTCAAAGCACTTCATGCTGTGCCTGCTCTAGAAGTGATGAGTATCTGACATGCACTCTGGAGCACTAAGAAAGAAAAATATCTTTAGATGTCAAAACCAGTTCCCAGGTGAGAGCCTCACAGCCAGGAAGAGTAGAAAGTGCCCTCTGGCTTTCAACCATCAATTATCTCCCTGCCTGCATGCTCTTCTTCTAAGGTATATTAACTTATATTTAGCTGCCTCTGAAAGGAATTTCAAGCTTTTAATGCAGTTTGTCATTTTATGTAAACCTTTTCAACGCAACTTGCCCCTTAGTTAGAGAGTGTCTGTGCTGGGTGGTGAGTGAGTGAGCACTATCTGTCCTTCATAAAGTTTATGACAGCCTTTAAAATAATAGTGCTAGAATAAACTTCAAAGTGTGGTCTAAGATTTCTGATAAGTAGTATGTGGCAGGTTTTGCTGTGATCTTTTACACCATTACACTCTTGTATACAGCCAAGTTCTTGCCATAAACTGGTTGTGAAGACTACATACAAGAACAATATTTTGCCATTCTTGTTGCAGGAGTAGTAACCTCTGACTGAAAGTAAACTGGAGAATAGAAGGGTGACAGTTTGGATTTACAGTGGCTAAAACCAGCAATGCCTCTTTAAGAGAGTTGTAAGCTTCTTGTTGGGTCATTCTAGATATGATATTTTGGTTTTGTTTCTGTAATAGTTGCTGTTTCCAATTCTCAGTATAGTTCTGCTTTTTCTTACCTAAAACAGTCTTGCTTCTGAAGCCTGGGAAGTTATTGCAGTCTAAGACTGGTCTGAGACTAGAATCCATGTTGGCATGCATAATGGAAAATATCCCTAGGCTTTAATTATGGAGCTGTAAGGATTTATTTTGTTACCCACACTATTTTAAAACCAAACAATAAAAGAGCAAGAAGTTGGGAAGGTTATGCTGTGTTTTATTTCCATGGGTATTCTTGTGCCTAAGCTGTTCTTCAGCTGGTTCAAACACTTAGACCTAGACCTGCCTGCCAGGGTGCAAGTGTTCTGGCATGGGTGACAAAAACTAGATGGAACAGCACCTTCAACTCCAGCTTAACCATAGAACTGAAATCAACTCAGCAGGTGCCAAGCACCTGTTTGTAACAGGGCACAAGGCATGGTCTTGTCAGAAAAAGCTGTGTTTTGTATCAGACCATTGTGTAAAGTTCTTGGCAGCCCTGTGGTGTGGGGGTAACCTTGTTTAGCCTTTTGGGCCAGATGTTAAATGAAATCAGCCCTAAGACAGGGCTTGTTTCCCTGAAGGAAGGGATTTTGGGGAAGGAAACCAGGTTGGCCTTGTGGATCTTTGTCCTGCCTTGCGAATGGTCAATGCATGGGGAACTCAGAACGGCACAAGGGTGCTGGATTGCTGGTGAGAACCTGGCAGGTAGTCTGCACCAAGCAGAAACAGTGTTTTCCAGAAGCACTGGTTCTTCTGTGGTCCAGTCAGACTTTGTTGTTGTTGTAGAGTACCTGCAGTATGGCTTTCCTGGGGCTAGTCCTTTAAAACTGGCATAACACAAACTGTTGTATACATTCCTGTTTCCTTGCCCAAGTCTGCTGTGCAGGGACGGTAGGGCTAGGAGAAGAGGTTGGCTTGCCCTGTCTTCCATACATTAATCCTAGGAGTATCCCTGTAGGAGGGGAACTGCTGAATTGCTAACACAGGGTTGGGCAACTGATCACATAGGAAACCTGTGACAGAGGTAGGACTCAAACCCACTTCTCTCAAGGCTGGAGACCAGCTCCTAGGCATGGAAGTAGCCTTCCTCTCTTTGCTAGTCCTTGCTGTTCTTGCCAAAACTGCTAGTGGCAGCTGTGAAGTAAAAAAACTGCTCCTTTTTGGAAAGTCCTGCTCACGGCCCCACTGAACATCAGTTCAATGACTGCTTTCATGCTTGGCATGCTTCTCTTCTACCTTTTCAGAGATCATGTTAATACTATCACCTCTTGTCAAACATTAATCTGTACATCATTCACCTGTTGAAGCATGAGTAGGTTGCACAGGTTTATTCAGCAAGCAACAATTGCTGCTTAGCCCCTGTGGTTTAGTTGTTAACAGCTGGCTGTTTGGGTTTTTAAGTGGAGAGCCTATTTATAGACAGCACAACACATGCATGTCTTTGTCTGTGCTACTGCAGATACTGGTTAATCTCTTCTGGTACAAAAGCCTGGTCTACCAGCTTGTGTAGTGTGTATTAAAATCAGTGTGGGAGAGTCTTAGAGGTTTTGTTTCTCTTTCCATCACTATCTTGAAGCTCTGGAGTAGACTGATAGCACAGAGGCAGATTGTTTGTCTAAAACTGGGGGCAAATGTTTCCCCTGTAGCAGGTCTCTGTGATGGTGGCATCTGATACCAAATGTCATTTAAGAAGCATTATTGTGGCAAAGGATACAATTTTTAAACAAGACATTTGATGTGTATGTATTGTATCCCATTCTTTACCCAGAGGAGGGCAGAGTTAGATTTTATTTGCTTCTGGAAAATTAAGCAAAGTATCTGGTGATAGGAGGCTGGGAGCTGCCTCTTTCCTGCTGAAGGGCTGGAGGAGAAGGTGTTTGCGAACACCCAGCAGAGGAAAACCTAGGTGATTCTGCACACTTGACACCATCAGTGAGATGGGGAGTATGGCATAGTGCCTCTGAACACCTAAGGAGTTTGTCTCTGGCACTCTGCTATTTAGAGACAGTGTTGGCTTGAGTCACTCTTAACACTGGTCATGCTTAAAATAAAAGCCTTATGGCTCTAGCATAGCACACAGTGAAGTGCTCAATTACAAAACAGAAAACAGAAAACAAAGCTAAAGACAGATGAGTACAGCACAATTTCACATTATGATAAATAGCAGATTTTCTTTTTTCTTAGTTGGTTTACAGTCCCTGCTATTTTAGGGACACTTTCAACACTTTCTGTGCTGCTGGTTACAATATTTTCAGGAACTAGTGCAGCATTTTAGGAATCCTAGGCCAAAGGAAGCATTTGGTGACCATAAATCTTATTGAATGCCAAGGCTCTGGCATCTGTAAACCTATTTCTAGACTGTAAGGATTGTCCTCTGATGCATGACCTGCAACAAGCATGGGTTCTCTCCCACCTGTGCACAGGAGTTTTCTACCCAAGAGATGAAGTGTGGCTATGTGGCAGGGGTTGGAATATCCCTGGGTCTTAGCTTATCATGACTAGCATACCTGTACAGAACCAGGAGCTGAGCATCACTGCAGGCTATGCTACAGATGCAGCCATGGGGTCAGAGCTGAAAAAATTGTAACACAGGCTAGATGTTTGGCATTTAGAGAGATTTTATTATGCTTTGTGTCAGTATTGCATGTTCCTTCTGTTACTTGATCAGCACTTACTAAATGGGGACTGCTGTTTTTATTGCATTGCCCTATATTGGCAGGTCTGCAGGGACCAGGCTCTGAACAGAGAATCTGAGGAGAGTGAGAGAGTTCTTCGGTGCAGCCTTGAAGTCTCTGCCAATGCTGGGGGCAGGTTCTGAGGGATCTTTCTTTCATCCAAGTGACAGAGTTTGTGATTCGTGGTCCTGAAATAGCAGGTTATATCTCTTGTGCATTCCTGTAATGGGAGAGAGCAGCTTTTGTTTGTGAACAAGGTACAAATTAGCTGGGTAATTAGCAAATTTGCAAGTGTACTTTGCCCAACTCAAAATGACAATCATCAGACACTTAAGATGACCAACCAAATACAAAAAGCTGGCAGTAGTTCACTGTGTGAAAATGTGACACAGTACTTCATGGCTTGTCAGGGCTATTTCTCAGGGTTTTTTTCCAATCTCCCAGGTGAGATGTGTATGAGGCACCTGTGGGTATGAAGTCTCTGCTCCAGTTTGTTCCAGGAAATGCTTTCTCTTTAGGAAGAGTGGCTGTCTTTTCCCACAGGAAGACACTGGGTTGTCTACAGCAGCAACACACAATCACAGAATTGCAGAATTATTAAGGTTGGAAGAAACCTCCAAGATCATCAAGTCCAAATGTCAGCCTGTCACAAGCATGTCACCAAGTACTACATCTATATTCTTGAACAGAATTTGCATTTGGGTTTTATTCTGCTGAACAGGTAGGAGCTGAACTGTAACAGATGTGCACTGGATAAGTAACTTTTCAAGGAAACAGTATTGTCAAACTGGCCAAGTCTTCCATAAATGAGTGTTTGGCTGCAAGGCTGCTGTCTTCAGCCAAAGAATGAGTAACAGGCCCTAATGGAGGTAAGGAGAAAGATGTTCTGTCCAGCTGTCCTCTTTGTGAGAAGAGTGCTGCAAAGCTGCTCAGACAAAGCACACAGCTGCTCTGGGAATACCTTGAGAGGGGACAATACTCTGGTAAGAGAAGGGAAAAGAAAGCAGTGAGCTGCAGAGGCTGGTGTTCAGAGAAATCAGAGTAGAGACTGGATCCTATGAACAGGGCCTGCAGTTGGAAGCATTGTGACAGCAGTAGAAGCACTTGCTTCCTGTTAGAAGTGTTGTTACTTCTGAGACTTGCCTTACACAAACACCTTGTTACTTAAGGAAAGCACTGACCATTCATTGTTCGAAATTCATGGGCATGGTTTTATTTCAGTTCCATGACAGCCATTATTCTGTGTCTGGAAAACAGAGCTGCTGTTCTGTGTTGTGCAGAATGTAAACAACCTGGTTTGTCTGCTTCTTCCTTCTCACCCAGTCCCTTGTCACTTGGGTCCCTGCAATAAAGAGTTTGGAAATTAGCTTTAATATGTGCCTGGGAGCAGCAGAATGTGTAAGTTCTGTGGGGCTCTGGGCCTCTGTATTGAGTACAAGCACAGACTTGGAGTCCAGCACTGCAGTCTACATAACTGCTTCTCACAGAATGGTCCTTAGGTGAATGTGAGCAGCCTAAGTGATGTGCATTAACATTAAATTTAGTTTTTTCTGTCAGTTATCTGTTTATACTTCTAAAGCAGTAGGTACTTTGTGTTGTATACATCTGTCTGCATTTCATATTTGGATGTAAAGGCATAAATACTGATACATTAATTCAAACATAAATGAGTGTCATCCGTGACATCACAAGGATTCATTTACAGAATCATATTAAAACACCCCCTGAGCATCACCTATGAAGATCACCTTAAAACCTGGTGTTTGTTCTGCACTGACTGGCAATCAACTGCCACCACAGGATGCAAACAGATAGGCTTGATGCTTTCTACAGGGCTCTATGCCAGCATGGTACAGATGATGGGGAAGAGCTGAGCAGATCACAGAATCATTACAGTTGGAAAGAACCCTCAAGGTCATCTAGTCCAACTGATAGCCCTACACTACTCTTACCCCTAAATCATCCCCTGAAGAAACACATCTATCCTCTTCTTAAAAACCTCCAGGGATGGTGACTCCACCACCTCTCTGGGCAGCCTATTCCAATATCTAACCACTCTTTCAGGAAAGAAATTCTTCCTAATATCTAATCTAAGCCTACCCTGGCATAACTTAGGCCCATTCCCTCTAGTCCTGTCACTAGTCACAAGGGAGAAGAGGCCAACACTCGCCTCCCTAGAATGGCCTTTCAAGTAGCTGAAGAGAGCGATAAGGTCTCCCCTCAGCCTCCTCTTCTCCAAGCTAAACAAGCCCAGCTCCCTAAGCTTCTCCTCATAAGGCCTGTTTTCCAGACCCCTGATTAGCTTAGTTGCCCTTCTCTGCACCTCTCCAGTACNCACTCCCACCCAGCTTAGTGTCATCTGCAAACTTACTAAGGGTGCACTCTATCCCCTCATCCAAGTCATCAATAAAGATGTTGAACAGGAGAGGCCCCAACACTGACCCCTGAGGAACACCGCTTGTGACCGGCCGCCAACCAGACTTGAGTCCATTGAGCACAACCCTCTGGACTCGGCCATCCAACCAATTTTTTTATCCAGCCAAGGGTGTGCTCATCCAAGCCATGAGCAGCCAGCTTCTCTAGGAGAATGCTGTGGGAAACTGTGTCAAATGCCTTGCTAAAGTCAAGGTAGACAACATCCACAGCCTTTCCTTCATCTAACAAATGAGTCACCCCATCATAGAAGGAGATGAGGTTAGTCAGACAGGACCTGCCTTTTGTCAAGCCATGCTGATGATGCCTAGGATCTCTCTGTACATCCTCCCTAGTCTATCACAAGAGCACCTTGTATAAATAAATAAAAGGGATTCAGTTAAGTCATGCTGCTGACACACACAAAGAAGTCTAAAGACTAACTGCAGCTGGCTGCCCTGTTGTGCTAGCTTTTCCAGGCTATGAAGCATATACTTGTGCCTGGGAAAGCATTTAACTTATGGTCTGTGGGCTTCTGAAGGCCTGGGGTGATTTCTGAAGAATCTGCTAAATGTAAATGAGAGAAGACTCATAGCATGGGGCTACTCTGCAGGAGTCAGCACTCTGTGGAAAAAAACAAATGCTGAGATCTGTAAACTGTAAAAAGTTGACAGCTATGTGGCTGGAGTTTTCTCATTTATTGAGAACTTGAAGATGACAGGGTGCTGTAGGGTCTCTGGTGCTCAATGCCAAGACAGCTTTGCCTTTTCATGTCAGACTGCCATCAGTGGGACTTGACTTTGGTTAGGAAAAGGAGATCTGTTGGCCATTCGTGTGTGTTAATTTGTTTCCCCCTCAGAGTCCTGATGGAGTTCCTCCTGCCTGGGTGTTGATCAGGCCACCAACATTCAGTTGTAGCTTTTACCTTCCCATTCCTGAGCAGGCTGCAGGTCTAGTTTTTCCCTGGATATGTAGTTATTTAGGCTGCCAGTAGTAGTGCTGATGTAGTGAGGATCTCCCACTTGCTGATGTGCAGTTTCCTTCAGAGCTAGAAGGAGGTGGTCACTCTGTATTTACAGCTGTACTCTCTGTATTTACACAAATGGGAGTGAAAGCAGATAAACCCATAGGCTCTGCTGGGGTTTTCCAGAACCAGTGTCTTGGAAGTGTGAGAAATACACAGATCCAGGCTATGTTGTACAACACCTGGATGTTATTCTTTTTCTTAGCTTCCTTACCACTTTTGAGTGCTCTTTAGAGTTACAGACTGTAAGCAAACTCCAAAATGAAGGAGCTACCAACTTGCCCAGATTGATTTGTCTGTCAGCAGCCTTTGGTTTGCTCTGGGCTTAGGGAGAACCCCTCTATTAAGGTAGGCATGCAGGTAGCACTCAGCAGAAAGTATGCAAAGTAGAGCTGGGAGAGGACAGGGTACAGGTATTCTTTAATAGGTTACATCAAACCATGATTTCTAAGTTGTGTATAGGCAGATTCTTAAACACATTCTTTGGGATGACCTTGAAAATGGGAGATGAGGTGGGTTTGTGGCACAGTGTTTGTAAGAAGTGAATTTTGCATAATGGGGGTTGCAGCTGCAGTGCTGAAAGCATGAAATGCAGGCTGAAATCTCCTACCTTGCAGCTTTAAGAAGGCTTCATGGTTCCCACGTGATCCTTCTGGGGGTAAACAGCACACCACTGTATTCCTTTACATAGGGGTTGTATAGGCACCTTAGCTTGATGTGGTCAGACCCTGAAAAAGGACTGTTTTAACTAGAAAAACTGGAATCAAGTTGGTTTAAGAATATATTTTTCCTAAACTAAAGAGATACTGCCAGATATTCCAGATTGTTTTCTTGAATCTTGAACCTCTAGGAGTGAGGATGGTGAAGGGAGATTTGGCTTGGTTAGGCAGAATGCTGCCAGAACAGGAAGTTGAAACTATTTGATGCTTGCAGTTCCCTCTGCCAATTGGAGTGGACTTGTGTTTTTATGTGTGTGCTTCTTTCTCTCCATGTAGGACTGGTAACAGTAACTTTTTCTTCGGTTCAGTGACCTCCTCTGTGTTGGAGCTTGGAAATCAATAGAGCTCTTGGTGTGGCTTTATTCTGCTGCCCTTGAATCTCCTTTAGGGAAGTTAGTATCACTGAACCATCTCTAGAGTAATCAGAGGACAAACATTCTGTGAGGTTTGTGCTTGTTTAAACAGCTAAATTAAATTGTGGGGAAGCTCTCTTACATAATGGGATGATGATCATGTTCCAGTTTTATTGGTAGACTCATGCCACCAGCCCCACAGGAGTCATTAGCAGAAAATAACTAGCTACAAGATCACAGTCCAGCATGCAGTGTGTCCTGGGGGGAGAAACACCTTCAGTACCAACCTGACCAGGCCTTCTCCCCTTCCACATACTGATGCAGTCAGTTTAACACAGAAGGTTTCAATGAAGAAACCAAGTAGAGATAAGTCTTGCTGACAGGAGGGGAAAAAAACCAGGCAGATGTAGGAATGTTTCAAGAGCAAAAGTGAACACCTGATGGCTTTCAAATATGTGTAAATTTTAAATGAAAATGAGAAAGCAGCTGGAGCTGAGTTTCAGTTATCAGCAGCTATAAATTAAAAATAGAGTTGAAATTTCAGGATGTAACATTCATTTTGACTGCCTGTTTTTAACTGTTACATGAGTTTTCCTAGTGTTTTGATATTGTCAAAATGACTGTACAGCAACAGGTCCCAGCAGATTACTGTAATGTCTTGTAATATTCAGTCTGTTAAAGTAAAGCTTTACAGGAGCAGGATATGGTTTGAAAACTATTCTTCCAGGAGTCTGAGAGTGGGGAGGAGGAAGCATACTGTTGGTTCCTAAAGGGAAAGGGCAGGCAGGTAACTTCTAGCTGCAGCAAACTGGAAGGGAGGGCAGAGTCTGTGTCTTAGCGTTAGGCTCTCTGTGAATCTTTGCCTTGGGGTTGGCAGCAGAAGTGCAGGACAGCAGAGTCCTGCTGCTGCTACACTTGCAGCTTCAAAGAAGAAATTAATTCCCTTTCCTGGCTGTGTGGCTCAAAGCTATCCCAGGCTTGCCTCCACCTGTTCCTGCACAGCATCCTTCTCTGGCAATCCTTTCTGTGCTCTTCTGCACTTTCTATTCTGTTTCTGTTCCGTCCTCCAGCAGGAAGGGACTAGTTGGTTGGCAGGGGTAGGGTGGTGGAAAGGGCAAGGAAGAATGGGTTTAAATTTATGGCCTCGAGGTTTAGATTGGCTATTTGGAAACATTTCTTCACAGAAAGAGTTGTTAGGCATTGGAATAGGATGCCCACTGAAGAGGTGGAGTCACCTTCCCTGGAGGTGTCCAAAAAACATAGGGATGTGGTACTTAGGAACATGGTTTAGTGGCATGGTGGTGATGGGTTGATGGACATGATGATGGTATAGGTCTCTTCCAACCTTAATGATTCTGTGATTCCAACACCCCCCCACCACCACCCCCACTGTGGGCAAGGAAGATTTTTCCCTTTCTCCTTTACCGTGGTTTTGGGTGGAGATTAACAGAATCCTTTGCCCTTTGACCTCTTCCTCCTCCAGTGTGCCCGCTCTCGCCTGCTGTATCTTGAGTTTGCACTTGTGCTGAGAGTCAATTCAGTTTATTTGTTATCCCCTCTCCAGCTGGTTCAGCCCTCCCTGTATGTGCTCTTCGTTGCTCACTAGGGACAGGCAGGACGGCTGGAGGCGCGCTCCGGCGGTCGATGGCGGGTGGAGGCCGCCAGGGGGCGTCCTCCTCCCGCCGCCGCCGCGCGCTGCTCCCGCGCTCTTCAGAGGTGTCGCGGCTCCGCGCGCCGACCTTCCTGAGGGCATGGGGCTTCTCCTCGGGCTGCCGCCGCAGAAATAGCGTCTCGCAGGCCCTCGTTACTGCGGCTGAGTCCAGCCGGAGGTAACCTCTCTATTTGTAAATCTCTGTAATTTTAAAACTATTTTTAATATATTTTTTTTATTATTATTCTTTGGTGTAGCAGTGCCCAAGGCAGTGGCTGCCATCGGGTGTCATAGGCCTAGTTAGGCTTGGTGCTGCTTCTCTCCCTGCTGCAGGGGTTCAGTGACCCTGAGGTCTGGCCCTATACTGCTTCTCACCTACATGGTGCCAAGATCCATGGAAAAGTCCAGCTGGTGGCTGGCATAGGGAGGCCCCTTCCAAGGGGCTTCACTGTGTGCACTGCTACAGCAGAGACTGCCTGGAGTCACAACACAGCTGCTTGTGAGGAATGGGTTTGTGTTATACCTGTGCTTGGGCACGGAGAGAGTTACCTGCTAATGTGGCTGAAATGCTCTGGAGGCCAGCTCTCTAAATAGGAGAAATAAGCACCTGAATGGTGCCAATTTGATATCTATCCAAGTTATGAAGCACCATTGAAATGCAAGACCAGAGTGCCCTTCAAGAAGTCATCTTGTATGTCACCAGCTTTTAGGCAGGATCTTAGTTAGAAATTTGTCTGTCAGGAGAGTTTAACTTGGAACTCTCCAGTGAGGGAGGATACCATGACCCCCTGAGTAGCTGAGTCTACTGTTTAATTGTACTTCCAGTTAGAAAGGCTTTCCCCCTAATATTTAACTAAATCCTTTCTACTGAAATTATATTCAAGGTAGTATATGAACAAAGGGTCATGGAAAAACTTTTCTTGTTTAAAACCCCAATCGTTTACATCTTGGTAACCTATTATCATCTTACAGCACTTCTTTCTCTGACTAAACAAGCAATTGTTTTAACCTTTCCTTTTCATTAATGCATTCCAAACCCTTTCAGTTTTACTACCCCTTTCTGTATTCTCCCTAATTTAGCTACATGCTTCATAGTTTGCTGCACCAAAGTGGATGCAAGTACGATGTAGTTGCCAGTGTGACATGTAGTGATTATATCTACTCTGAATGCCTGCAGCACGCAGTTAGGAAATCATTTGGAGCATTTCTATATTTATTATAGCGTAGTTGTTTTTTTCAGGCTGGCATCCTTACAGCAGCCTTTTTATATTAGAGGAAAAAATAGCTAAGCTTTCATCCCTAGGTGAAGCCTCTTCCTCAATCACCTTATTTCAAGTAACTACCTAATAAAATTAAAATGAATCTGTATCCCTCATGTGCCATAGTGCTGCATAGGGCTCAAGCAACACTGTCTCTGTTCGATTAGTCCCTAATATATTCAGGATATTTTCCTTTTTAACATTTTTTTTTTCTTTTGCACTGATAAAAATTTCAGCAAGGTTTCTGACAGCAAAGGTTACAACAACACATACCTTATATGTGCTGCTTTCTCTGGAATTCACTTCTCTCGTAAGTGCTGCGAGTCTTGGTGGGTGTGCTCCAGGTTGTTCTTATCTCCCACTGTCCAGGCTGAGCATTCAAAATGCTGTTTACAGATCCATTGCTCAATACCATTGATTGTGTCTCTTGTGAAGTAGAAGCATCCATATACTGAGAGAAGTAAGTTCCCTCGCTCAGGGTCAGCGGACGTCAAGTTGATGTGTCTGCCTTGAAGGTCTGCCTTGCCTTGCACAGGGGCAGTGATGAGGATATAAATTGGGTTGTAATTGGACTTTAGGGTATTCTGATGAGTCACTCCTGCTCTTCTGGGATAGAACAAACCAGTCTGTGTAAATCTGTTACTGAGAAGGGGGGGCTGACAGCTGTGAATGATAGTCACTTCTCAGTTCCTCCTGTTTTTAGCTGCCCTGCAGTGCTCAGTCTCTGGTGGGAGGTGGACCTTGTGTACAAGCTGCTCTCTTCAGCTCAGGCTGAGCCCCTTGATCCCTGGGGAGCTCTTAAGGATATGCAGTATGGAAGGACATTGACAATAGGCTGTTGCTGAAGCCACAGGAGATTGGAAGACTGTAAACAGCATAACCTACAACTCCCAGGCTTAGTTAAATGTTTCATGGGACAACTGAAAATATGCTTTCGTATTTGTCCCCTCAATGTATAAGTGGTATTTTTTTTCCACATTTCTGTGGCTGTGAGAGCATTACAGCAGATGCAGCACAAAGCAACAAGCACAATTGACCCTGTGCTGTCTCCAGGCACACTTAAGAGATCATGCAGGAATGTGTACATACACCATAATTATTCTTCAGATACGGGTCCTCTGCTGGCATTTTATGTTGTTTCAGCCACCTCTGCCATCACTGTTCTGGTCTGGAGAGCAGGGCCGTGGAATGGCAGCCATGGGCCTGGGCTAGGTCTTGGCCAAGAGGGCACAGACAGCATCTCTGACTGCTCTTTACTCTGAGGACTAGAGGTCCTCTTTGGGCTGCTAGATATTCAGACTTTCTCTGAAGTAGATTTGATATGTCTATATACATCTTTCTGGGAATTTTGTTTAGCTCTTCCTCGTGCCACATGCTAAACCCAGTGTTGATGTTTGTAGCATCCCAACTGTTTGGATCATGTTTTTTTTCCTGTTGGCACATAGGTGTGTAACCCACCAGGCACAACACTTCATCTTTATCTGCAGCTTAAAAATCTTCTCTTGTCTGTGTAGACGTTCAGAGTAGTGACGCATCTGCATGTTACAGTCTCATAGCGTTACCACTTTTACCTTGTGCTTTATTCTGAATTTTAGTAATTGAATTTAGCAAATGCAGATGCTGCAGTGGGGAAATGGCTTGTTATTACCCTTGTATTTAATTCAGACACTGCAACTAGAGTTTTCTGTACTTAAGGAAAAAGGATGGAATGTGCTATGTGAAGGTACCACTTCAGCAGTGTTGTGTAGAAGAAGAGCGGTGAGGAAAGAAGAAAAAGAAATGGGTGCTCAGTAGTTCCCAAACAGAACTATTTTCTCATAATGCCAGGCTCACTTTTTACATGATCGTGTTCCTCAACCACAAGGTCTTAGTAATCAAAAGGGAAAAGTAAGACGCGAATTTTGATGTGTGTGTATGTGCACATGTCATTATGCAAGAACAGAAGATGTTATCTTTCCCCCATTATTTTTTGAGGTTTCTTTCATCTTCTGCAAACTCTTGCAGGGATGGATGCATGTAGACACATCATTATCCAGTGGGGTAGGTACCCGTTGTCCCTAACACTGAGCTTCAGCAAGACTGACAGTTGCTAACCTGGCATGGGCAGCCCTGGATGTGCAGGACTACAGACAGGAAACAGACTGAATGATTTACATAGGAGAGTTGTAGAAGAGCAGGGACCTATCTTAAACATGAAAACAAGTTAGTTTTCTTTAATCAGTAGCATTTTTGTAAGCTGTTATAATTGGTGTGAACAGTCTGTGAACATTTTCATGCTGAAAGAGAGNAGGGGGGGTGGGTGGGCTGTTTGATGGGGGTGATTTCAGTGCTGCTTAGTTTGGCCTTTGTTTTGTTTTCATCAATGTATGCTCTTGAAAATTCTCCCAGTGCTCTGGCTCTGATCTTGACATGGACCTCTTGGCATTCACATTAAATTTATTTTAAACTGCTTTGGTTTTGCAGGGTCGTAGTACTCAGTTTAGATACAACAATAAATTAAACACAACTCTGAACAAATTTTTTATTTTATAGCATCAAGTGCAGTTAGGGTAAGCTTGTAGCTTCTAGTTAAAAAAAAAGACTGTTTCTTTGATCCTTTTCTGGTTTTGACTTCTGAAATAATAGCAGATTTACTAATTGGTCATTGTATACTTAACCCTCTTAAACAGTCACTTGCTGTGTGGCTACCTACACAGGCAAATCCTTCCAATGAGGGATGCTTTAGAGTTAAAATTATAGTAATAATTGTCCTTCTTGAGACTTTTTCCCCCATTTGCCATAACTTTTGTTGAGAAATGTTGCCTTTTTTTTTTTTTTTTACTGGTTTATAAGTATTTTAGTGGAAGCTTTAAATATAGTGGACAGCCACCAGAGAGGGTAAAGGCAGAGCTTTCCTGCTTTGTTTTGAGCATTTGTGAAGGAAAAAAAATTACCTCTGAGGCTCTAACTTTCCACTTTTCCTGTTAGGTCTCTAAAGTAGAAACTCTAAAACTCAGTTTGTTCAAATTCATGGAAATCTCCAATCCCCATTGGACATGAGACTTTGTACCGCTATTAAGCCAAGGAATTCTATAAAATATGGGGTTGAAATTAATACAGCATGAATAAAGCAATAACACTTTTAAATTGTTTCATAGAAAATCCCCAGCTCTAATTCACAACTTCTTAATGTGCATAACTAACAGCTTATAACAGTTTGAAAAGAATTGCATGAAGTGTGGCATGTGGGTTTTTTTTTTTTCCCCACTGGGCAAAAGTGCAGCTTTCCCTTCTCATCTGTCTGAAAGATTGTATACTTAAAGGCAGTGCTTTACAGAACCTCCTAGTTCAAGATGTCAGTGAAAAACAGAAATAGATTTTCTGCTTATTTCACAAAAGTAAGCATTTGAAATGCAGAGCTGCTTAGGAAATGAGGCTGAAAGTTATCTGTGGAAGAGAAATTGTTTGACTATGTGTATATCTAAGTTCATTACCAGTTTTGTACATGCCCAGCTTAAGAGTTTTGCACACCAATATGGACAGGGCATGAAATGTATCTATTGGTGTTTAATTTTTGAAGTGTGATGTCTAATTAGCAGACTTAATTACTTTACTTCTGTTGAAAGCAACAGTAACACTTCCAGTGTATTGCCTTTTTTTTTTCCCAGTACTCATTACAATGTTTCCTGGCATTCATCAACACTTCTAAATTACTAGGAAGAATGTGATTAATCATTCACTTCCTTATGCTTCCTACTAGATATACACAGATCTTTGCAGGCAAGTTGAAGTAAGCTATTTCACATTTTCAAAACGTGCTAGTGGAAATTTGGGGTAAGCACTAGTTTAAACAATGTATCACTAGATTACAGTAGGGAAGGTAACTCAGTGTCTGCCTGTAACTGAGGATCTGATGACTAAGGGTTGATGTGTTGTCTTTGAGGAAGGTTTCTCTGTCACTAAGTTAATAAAAATCCAGGAAAAGAGTGTATGGAATTCATTTTGAGTCTAGCTCAGATGTGTCCCAAAGCAACTTGACAAACCAGAGTTCAGCTGTCAGAAGCACCAAATTCTGAGCCAGAGTTTGAGAGCTGACAGTCTCCCATGTTTGCATTGGGATTTATTTGGATTTGCTGGATTAAATCAGAATTCATATACATAAAAGTTTTGTTCAGGCCAAAAAGGAACAGTAAACCAAATAGGCAAGTTGAAAGTACAAAGATCAGAGTTTTCATCTTTATTCTGCAAATATGGAACATTTGGAAAGCATTGCATAAACTGAACTTCTGCCAAGTTTTCTGAAAGAGTTACCATCCAGTTTGTCTGCATTATAGTCACTTGGTAAAAATGCATATTGCTTTGTTTTTGGAAATGAGAAATTACCCATGAACTGCAACCTGTAGGGACAGAATATACCTTCTCAAATAGCTTGTCAGGAGAAGTTTAAATCTGCTCCTATCCATCCATGCTACTTCAAACTCTCATCGCCACTGGAATGAAAGCACCCCGGCAGTCAAGGAATAGCAGCCAAATGCACTTAATGTGCTGCCCCACGAGGAGGGGAGGGAACAATCTGGCTGAGAACTGAGTGCAAGTATGTAGCCTGATTTCTTCTGAAAGAATGAAACAATCCTTTTATGTCCTCGTAGGGAAGTAACAGCTTTCTATTCTCCCTCGGCAGCCTTTTTTTCTAGCTAACTGTTCTTTCAAAGAGCATAGTGCAGCATCATGCTTCAGCCTCCAAGATTCCTACCCGTAGCTATAGGAAAAGAGAGTATTTTTCAGTTATTACTTAGATGAACAATATTAATAAAAACCCAGTAGCTTAAGAAAAAAGCTCCTTTGAGCATTGTCACTGAAAAATTGTTATTAATAGTTATCTTGCCACTTTTAATGTGGTAATGAGCTACCATATTTAACCCCAGATTCTGAGCTATAAGAAAGTGCTAAAATAAACATGAATTTGCATCAGCAAAGGCTTCCAACAAAGGATTGTGTTATGTATGGGTTTTTATTGTTTTCTTTGTTTGTTTTGTGTTTGTTTGGGTTTTTTTAATCCTTTAGTTTCCTAAGAAGGAGAGCAAACAAATTCTAGAAGCCTGGTTGCTGGTTTGAAATGTCAATAACGTGAAGTCTTTTCAATATTTCTGCATTAAACACTGTTTTTGAGCCACTGCTACTTAAGTGAAGGGATAGAGTTGCTGAATACTTACCGAAGACCTATTTTCTCAGATGTATGAGTTGACCTTAACACGCATGGGCCAACTATGCTAACAGTTTTTTTGGTTTTGGTCTGACTAGTCCCTTCTTTTTATTAATGTTTAATTATACAACATCATTAGGTGTTGGGGGGGTAAAACCTGCTGTTGTTATGGAAGTAGAAGAGGGAGAGCATCTGTCTTCACCTTGCAACTGTCTGATGTGGGAAGTATTTGAGCCTCCTTCAGGCTATGGTGCTTAGACTCAGCTTGTTGAAGGCATTTGGCCAAAGACAGTTTCACAGCTGTGCTGTGTGTGAAGACTAGACACGGAAGCTCGCTGTGGGAATGACAGGACACGTAGGTTCCTTGTTTAGTCCTGTTGTAGCCGGAGTACATTATTTTTCTTAGCCTGCACGCTTTAGAGTTAAATCTTGTTCTTTTCTATACCTAGTAATAAAGGAAGTTATGTGTTTTACGTACAGCAAGAGTTCTGGAAGTAGATCCAAGTGAATCTCCGTATGGGGGAATTCCGAGGAATTGGGTCCTGTGGGCTTTTAAAAAGGGAAAGAATAAAAAAAACAGGGAATGTAATCACTGTCTTGGCCACAATTCCTGTCCATGTTGGAATGGCTGTTGTGGGATGGCTGCCTGTCCGACAAAGTGAGCTTGTAATCTGTTTGTAGTGGCAGATTCCACATTTGGCTCGTTGTGATACCTCAGTTTGGGTTAATTATAGAGTTTGAGGGAGGGAAACAAAAGACAGGAATGTAAGTCTCTCTCAGAAAACCTAATTCAAAGGAAAGCTGAGTACAATTCAGTACCTTTTCATCTGTCTGACACTTGAGCTGCTGAAAGCACTGCGCCCTTAGTCACAGAAACAGTACAGTCTCTGGAAGGTCCTGCTATGAGAATCGCTTGCAGCAGCCTATTGTTGGGTGCAGTTCTGTCTTGGGTACACTTCAGGGTTATAAATGTTACTGAGATGTTCCAGCATTGCTTATTTTCAAATCACTCTGATATTGATGCATTCCCTTGCATGTTCTCTGTTTGTGACCTATTTTTGGAGTTTCACATCTGCTTTAGCAGCTCTTTGACAACCGGAAAACAGAGCTGTTTACCGAGCTCACAGCTGCTGCTAATATCGCTGCAACTAGCCAGAAATGGCTGTTTTCTTGGTTCGCTCATTCTGTTGAATGAACCTCTCCACAAGGTTTGTTACAAGTTTGTTTCAACTGGAATGGTATCAAAAGTTCCCACATCTGTGAAATTCTCATACTTCAGCCTTCCTAGAAACCCTGAAACATATGCACAATCACTAATTCCAGGAACTTTCTTATATTTCCCATGGCTTAACTACATCACAGATAGTGAAAACATGACAGCCTGTTACACATGGGACAAAATTCCTGCTGTCATTAGCTAATACTAATGCTACTGAGAGCTTAGCAGTTGAACAGTGTCTGTAAGGAAATGAGTCTTCTAGTCTAGATTAAGGACACCATTACCTAAGGTTTCATGTTGTAGTTTTATTATGGTAATGAATTACCTTACTTGTCATATTTTTTGTATACAAATGAAGTTTGAATAGGGGGGAATGTAAATTGGTTGTGCAGTAATGTTTCCTTGCATCAGCTTCAGTGCTCTCTAGGACTGGCTTGCTTGTGGTTACTGGCTTATGTAATTTCTCAGTGAGTCCTTTAAGGCTGAAATCCTACTTGCGCTGCTGTGAGAGTGTTTGTGGGCAGTTTGGTACTTTTGCACTGTTACTCCATGGAATAGTTACTCCTGGAATACTTCTTCCTACTGAACAAAGAGATTATTGGACCTTTGTGCTTTAGGTGGAAGAAGTTGCAGCTGTGTGAAATCTGGATACAGTTTGTTTTGAGGGTTTTTTATTTGTTTGGTTTGCAGTTAGGCATTGATTAATAGCACGATATTGCAGGTAGCCTGTATGTGTTTCTGGAAGTGAACAGCAGTCCCAGGGTCTGTGAAGCGGTTAGCCTGGGGACATATTGCTTCAGTTCCAGCTTTATGGGCTGGTGCCCGAAGAGTGCCCTTCCTGACTTTGAAATACTGTTCAGAGGTGTTACTAATCATCTCCCAGGTGCTCATGTTTTTAATAGCTGTGTTTTCTAAGCCACATTTTGCATCTCAAAAAAAACCATCAAGCCTTTCTATATCCTTTTTGGGTAAATGCTACAAGTTAACTGTGAACTGAATTACAGATGTGGAAACAAAAGCACAAAAAGAGTATATGAAAGATTTGCCAGAGTCGTTTTAGTGCACCGGAGACAAAATTAGGCAGAAAGATTTCTGACTCCCACCTGTGTCCTACCTTTCCAGAAATTTTCATGCTTCATTCAATTTGGGAGCTTCTGCTGTCATGGTATCTTGCAAGTAGCTTTCATTTCTTAATGGTTTTGAAGATTAATTCTACCCCCAGCCTCCTTATCTTACTCACTTTCAGTTGTTAATGAAACATGTCTTCAGTTTTTTTTGGTCCACTGTGAAGCTTATGATGGTGATTCTGAAGTACTTTCTGATCCCTACCTGTTTATTCTTAGAGAATGGTAGAAATTGTGCTGACCAGCCTTTGCTCTCATTTTGTCAGCTACAGCCAACAGGAGGTACTACGACATTTGTTTGGGTTCTTCTCGGGTGGACTAAAATGTTTAGTTGCTACTGTGCTTTTCAGTTCACGTTGTTTCAGTGCTGTGTGGTAGCTTAAAAACATTCATTGTGGTAGATAACCATGGTGTTACAAGTTGAGTTGTTTGTAGTGTGCCAGCAAGGGGAGATGCTAACAAGGTGAATCCACATTGTAGGAAGTGCTGTTCCAATAACCCTGTAATCTTACCAGAATGCTCATTCACTGCTTTTTGGTATCTAAAAATTGGGGTTTGCTGTTGTTAAAGGAAACTTAGATGCATGACAACCCTCTCTGGAACTGTATTTATTTCACCTCAGGTACTTATTTTGGGAAGTGAAGTCTTGCTCTTTTGAGATGTCTGCTTTTGATTTGTTGTAAGGGGAGCCTGGATGAGCAGCTGATGCTAAGCTTCCAAATTTAAGATGGCTAAATCTGTCTAACACAAATTCCACCTGAGTTTAAGGCAAAACATAACAGTGGTAGAACAAATGGATTGTGAGAGGGCAGTGTGGACTTGAAGGTGGGCAATGAAGAGCCTTATGTTATCATTACACAAGTCTCAGCATTGTCTTGCCTTACTGAGAGATAGAAAGAGCTAGAAATTAATTTAGTCAAGAGAGCTATTTTTGGAGGTAATAGTATGACGTGAACACAGCTCCCTGACCCACAGATTCTCTTCTAGCCCATTACTGCTCCTTCATCTGCAAGTCTCTTTTAATTTCTCTGCACCAAAATTCATCCTTGTTTAGCTTTTTTCCTCTCAGTGAACTCTTTCAGGCTGTAAAGATGGCAGATACTCATCAAGGTCGCTTTCTGCCTCCTATTCATTCCCCTAATCTGGGGAATATGGTTAGGGAAAGGTGTGACTCCCCCTTAGTCCAAGAGGAGATGGTGACCTGCTGCATCACTTGGATGAGCACAAATCCATGGGGCCAGATGGGCTGCACCCAAAAGTGCTAAAAGAGCTGGCGGAGGTGCTCACTGAGCCACTTTGCATCATTTTCCAAAAGTCCTGGCTGACTGGGGAGGTACCTGCAGACTGGAAATCAGCCAGTGTTACCCCCATATATAAGAAGGGAAGGAAGGATGATCCGGGAAATTACAGGCCTGTCAGTCTGACTTCTGTGCCAGGAAAGCTGATGGAGCAGATCATCCTGAGTGCGCTTCTGCAGCACTTGCAGAGCGGCCAGGGGATCGGGTCCACTCAGCATGGCTTCATGAAGGGCAGGTCCTGTCTGACTAACCTGATCTCCTTCTATGATGGGGTAACCCACTTATTAGATGAAGGAAGCGCTGTGGATGTTGTCTACCTTGACTTTAGCAAGGCGTTTGACACAGTTTCCTACAGCATTCTTCTAGAGAAACTGGCTGTTCGTGGCTTGGATGNCAGAGAAGGGCAACTAAGCTAGTCAGGGGTCTGGAAAACAGGCCTTATGAGGAGAAGCTTAGGGAGCTGGGCTTGTTTAGCCTGGAGAAGAGGAGGCTGAGGGGAGACCTTATTGCTCTCTTCAGCTACTCGAAAGGCCATTCTAGGGAGGCGAGTGTTGGCCTCTTCTCCCTTGTGACTAGTGACAGGACTAGAGGGAATGGGCCTAAGTTGTGCCAGGGTAGGCTTAGATTAGATATTAGGAAGAATTTCTTTCCTGAAAGAGTGGTTAGATATTGGAATAGGTTGCCTAGGGAGGTGGTGGAGTCACCATCCCTGGAGGTTTTTAAGAAGAGGATGGATGTGTTTCTTCAGGGGATGATTTAGGGGTAAGAGTAGTGTAGGGCTATCGGTTGGACTAGATGATCTTGAGGGTCCTTTCCAACCGTAATGATTCTGTGAAATCTGATAAACTCTTAGCACCCTTCCATATATACAGGAGAATGTCTTTCCTGGTTTTGTAGGGCTTTGCTAGCTGCAGTAGTGAAGTGTCTTGATTGGTGAGCTGAAACTTGTGGACTTGACCTGTATATGCTCATTAGGTCCTTGGGTCTTTGCTGGAGGAGGCTGTGGAAGAGTGCGAGAGAGTAGGTGCTATAATACAACAAACACCTTCCTCTGTGGAGAAATTCACCCAGTCACAGAAGAGCTGAGGGGAAAAGAGGCCACTGGAAATACTCCACACCCACTGCTCAAATCAGGGGCAATCTCTCTGGGACCTTGTCCAGCCGTGTTCTGTGTATCTGCTAGGATGGAGGTTCCACACCATCTCTGGTCAACCTGTGCTGGTGTCTGATCACCCTTAACGCAAAAGTTTTCTCTTAAATGGACATTTAAATGGAGTTTCCTGTATTTCACTTTGTGCCCACAGCTGTATAAGTGGATTTTAGTCAAGTTGGCAGGAAAGAAACAAAGTAGTAGACTGTGATTAAACAGGGAATTCATTAGCAAAAATGCTGAATTTCCATGGCACGGAACAAGTCAGCAGATTCTCCAGACTGGAAGGGGGGAATCCTTCCAGCCCCAGCTGAGATAGATGAGATAGTTCACACCTTTCAGAACTGCAATATAAGGCAGCCTGAAAAATGCTGGGGAGCAAGCTATGTCAGCATATGCTCAGTGTGTGTTCTCAACTTTACTTGTACATGTGAGAGCAAGAAAATTCTTTTATTTTTCAGGGGCATGCTGGGTTTCTCCAGCACAGTTCTGTGGCAATGGGTGAATTCCACAGGAATGCTTCACAGCCACAGAACTTATAAAGTCTGGAACATGGATAAACTAGTTAGGATAAAATAGTAACCAGGAAAACCCTCTGCCAAAATCTGAAGTGAAATGAATAGAGGTTCAAAAAAAGTTCATTCAGTACGCTTGGCTCCTTGTTTCCATCATTTAGGAATAATTACATTTTTGTCACTAACATTGTTTTTAAATGTCAATGGAAACCAGACAAGTAGGTTTGTAAACCCGGCCCTGTCATATTGAATGTATTAAGTTTTCCAATAACAGTCCCTTTTCAGTAAGGATGAGGAATCACAAAGGCTCAGTAACTCTCCAGTGTGAGGAAGCTATTGAAATAGCTTGTTAGGCTTTATGACAGGCAGGCTGAAATATAATAGGCCTCCAGCTTTGTGAAGGAACCGGCAAGCTGTGGTTGAAGAGAGGACGGTGCCCGAGAGTTTGAAGGCCAGATGATTTGTGCAAAGGGGATGTTGGAAAGTTCAAGGCAAAGTAAACAAATGGGGCTACCCACAGGGACAATGTTAAGCTGAGACCAAAATGGTTCCCTAGGTTGGTTTCTAAACATAAGTTAGTTTGTCTCACCAAAGAAGGCATTTTCTGTTAGTGTTCCTGCTTTTCCTTACTTGGGCCAAGCATTTTCTCTTACGTAATTCACCATACTTCTTCTGACCCAAACTTTCCTTAGCTTTTTGCCTAACGAGACTGCGGTCTTCTTACTAATCCAGAACAGCGTGTGATTCTCTTCTTGCAGTCCCAGATGGGGTTTGCTAACTGTCCTATCTTGCTGGCTCTGTTTGTATCCCTCTGCTTTGGTAGTCTGCTAAAATATGCCACGTGATTTGCACCTACTGTGCATTTTCTTATAGAAATCAGAAGATTTTTGGTTCTGATGTCTTCTACTACATCAGCTTGGGTACCTGGGAAATGTAAGGTAGCTTCTGGCAGCACAGACCCTACTGGAAACCATGTTCTTAGATCAACACCATGGCTCGAGCAACTAAATAAATGAATAAAAGGTGGTTCCTAGCATTCATAGCTTTGAATGCAAATTTGAAGATGTGAGATGAGTGTTAGCAGATGCAGTGATAACTTCTGTGGGTTTTGCAGGCCTCCTTGAGCTGTAGCTTAGAGGTGTATACCTTGATTTGTTCATATCAGCAGGGAACTGAGAGCTCCCCAGGAATTTTCCTTTAGAAAAGCCCTTGATCTTCAATGGAGATGCATTGTAAAGAAAATGTAACTCTACAGGGACAGCTTGGACTTGTATTAGTCACTGTATTTGGTTGCTGGTGTTTAATTGTATGTAATTCATAGACCTGTCAAAATGCAATGCAGCTTAAGTTATCTGCGACTTAAAAACTAGCTTCTAGAGGCCCTGAGCATAGGTGTAGTCATTAGAATGTGTCAGCTCAAGAAAGAGTCCCTCAGAAAGTAGATCAGGAAGCTGTTACTGCTAAGCAGTTGTTATAACTGTTGACGGCTAGCTAGAGGATATTACATTACAGTAACTCAATTTTTCCCAACGGCTAGGAATTTTTTACGCTTATTTCCTTTTTTGCAGATATGACAGATCTGGGATATGTAAAACAGGAGAACAGGGAAGCAGGAATGCTTTAAAAATCAGTGGTTTGAAATCCTAGCTTTCTAATAGGTTTTTGAATTATATGCATGTTCTCTCTTTTACATAGTATAGCTGGCTGCAGAAGAAATGTCTTTCCTGTTAAGTTTGTAAATTACTAGCATCCACAAACTTTCCAGATCATTCCCTATTGACATAAGATTTCTCTCCTGAAACCCTTCTGCACCTTAAACACCTCAACCAGGCATTTGCCAAAGAAAGGTTAGTCCCAACACCCTCTGCTGAGATTCTGTGGTTGTTGTTCATGTAATCCTGTTGTCCCTCAGCAGCTTAGAAGAGGCTGACTCCTTCCAGCCCTACCAACATATCCCTAGCTGAGTCGGAGAGGACATAGCCTTTCTGTAACCTTTCTCTCATGCAGAAATGTCACTGTCTGTGACAATATCAAATGGCAGTCAACATATCTTCATGCAGGAAACTTAGAATAAGATGGAAAAGAAGCTTTGTCTCTAACCTGTATGGAAACTTGTCTGATTTGCTTGTTTTATTACACCAGATAAAGCCCAGTTTGAAGAATGAAAAGAATTCCATCATTAAAAAACAGACCAAAACGAGATAGTAATATGCTCTATCCAGAATACAGGCGACTGGTTGGATGTCTGTTATATAAACCTATGTTCCTCCACAGTCACATACTTTGGAGTGTAAGGAACCATCTTGCACAGCAGTGCACGACCATGCCACAAAACAGGGACAGACTTCTTTACTCTGTTTATATATACCACATCTCTTTGGATGCCCTCTTGTTACCAAGGGCATTAGCTAGAACCTCGTTGTGCTGCTAATGGACATGGGGAAAGTCCCAGCTTTAGAAACCAGCAGCACTGAACTTGAAAAGCATCATCAGATGGGAGAACCCATCTCATGACTCAGGGATTCTTATTCTGCTACTGACCTATTCACTGACTTTCTTGTAGCTCCAATTCTGTTATGGTAAGTTGAAGAATTCTGTGAAAATCTAGAACTATCTTTGCCTTGTCTTTTTCACATGGTATGTTTCCTAGGGCTTTGGGAATTGTACTGAGGGATAATGAAGTAATCTCAGAAGAACATCTTATTTTCTGATTGTGTTGTAATTATCATGTGCCATCACTAAAATGTATATTCCTCTTATTAATAATGTTCTCCTGAAATGGAATTTGGAGTGAGGGAAAAACTTAGCACAGCTAACCTTGGCAATATCTGATGTGTCTAGCAGATGCCAAGTGGAATGTTCTGTAAAAAATCGTCTCTAGCTAAATCTTTGCTAATATAGCAAGTAGAACATATGAATATGTTATTTTAGCAAATGCATGCTATCAGAACCTAATTCTGGTTTTCTAAAAATGCAGGCATTGCATATTGGTGCTGAAGTGAGTGGTTTGAGCAGGAAGGAACTTCAATGAAAGTATCCTAAATTCAGGTTACTTGGTGTCTACTTGGTGTAGATACTTGAAATACTGATAACCACAGGGGAAATGCATTTTATTTTTTACAACTCAACTACAGACACCTTTCTTCCTCTTTTTACTGCCACTTGTTTGTGGGGAGCATGAGGTTTTGAAAAATTGTGAAAATGACTTGTGTAGAACTTTTGCTAGCTTTATTTGGGGTATGATGGGCAGCCTTAAAGATAGATAAAAAGAACATTTCTAGGTGATAGTGTGGCTTTGTTTAATCAGTGTTGTTGCACATGTTCAAATCAATTACTACAGGAAATAAAAAAAAATTAAGTTTATAGTACCAAAATATAGTATAAATAAAACACTGGTCACCAAAACATGGAAAAAGTATCTATCTTAGGAGGATTAAGTGAATTCACTTAGTTTTGTTAAAGGAAAGAACCTAGCATCCTGCCTCTCTTCTAATCTTTTTCAAGATGAAATTTGTTCTTCGTAAAAAGAAAGAAAACGAATGGACAGGGTTGATACTAAAAATTGAAGTAACTTTCTACATTTGTTAGACAGCAATTTGTTTATTTTTCACACTGATAAATTTTGAGGTAAAATGATTTCTTCATATCCAGATTTTCTTTTTAGGGTATTCAAAGGTAAAAAAATGAATTGGAAAGGACTTAAGGCTGGGAAAGGGGTGGAGATGAGAGAGAAAATTAAGTGAACTTTAAGGTCAGTGTCATAAAGATACCAACCTAACCTGATTATTGCCTACCCTCTGGAGAGGGAGAAAAATCTTATACAACTGCATTAAAGCTGAGAAAAATGAGAAGCTGAAAAGTAGAGGAAATTGTATTACTCTCTGAGGTAAATTATGTTGTGCAGTTAACAAATGATGGTCACTTACATTCCTTTAAAGAAAAAAAAAAGGTGTTGAAGTCATGTAACTGAACAAGGCAACTATAAAAATCTTGCACTATGTCCAAGAAAGTGAAATGGAATATTACTTAGTACACACATGGTTTCTCTTTCATAGGAAACTAAAGGCACTCCACTAAAAGGAACACGTTGTGTACAGGTTTAGAAAGGTCTGTTCTATATCCTAACGATGACTCAGTAATCTCTTTATGTTGATGGCACTGTAGAATATAAATGGTGTCCTGCCAACTGTTCTCACTGGCTCTGCAGCTTTACTTCCTCGTGCACCCAAGGTTATTTCTAGGCTGACATGCAGATCAGCAGAGATTCTTAGGGAACTGAAGAGCAACTCTCTCCACCATGCTGTATATCCTGTGTCATTCACCTGTGCCACAAGGCTCTGTCACCCAGGGGAGAAAAACACTGCAGACAGGCATTGCTTTAATGCAAATCTTGAGCCTGTCTTGCTGCTTTGGCATGGCAGCTCAGCCTGTGTTTTTCCTGCTGTTGGGCAGCACTTGGATATTTTCTCCTGGAGGATGGGTGTTCATGGTGCTGAGCCAGGGTCGAACAATGGAAGAGTCAAGGGAGTGTGCTTTCTCTTAATCTTTGTTATGGTGGCCAAATACAAAGGGACCTTGCTTTTTGACTTTTTTCTGTGGGCTTTTTTTTATTCCTTCGGTACCCCAGCTTTATGTAGAGCCTCTATCCTCTTGCTTTATTCAGAAAGCACAAGACTTTTTTTGATTGATTCACACTGAAGTGCTCATACTGAAAACATTTCCAGAGTTACACAGCGTGGAAGAAGTACAAAATTAAAGTCCATCAGTGTAAAAGTATACATGAAATGAAGGATATTTCTGCACCTTTTGAGATCCACGTTGCCCTTCAACTCTTTCTACTTCATATCTATTCTGGGAAACTTTCTCAATAAGTGAGCACTGTTGTATCCCTCTGTCTCTTTGCTGGGGAGAATGGCCAGTAACATTTTCACAAGTTACTGTCTCACAGTTGAACTGTGCTTACCAAAACGGCACGCAAATCACTTGTCTGTTGCAAAGCAAAATAGATGCATTTAAATGAACAATTGCTCATGCACTATATAGACTATTTTGTCTTTCTCCTATGCTTGGACTTGAAATGCAGAACTGTAGAAGATGCTTGTTGTCACATTTGTTTGCGAAGTAGCATTTACATTTCTGCTATTTCCCTTAAATTTTACATATAATATTTAGTGTTCCAGTTTGCCTTAATTAGGGGGGCAGAGCAAGAGGTATACTGGGCTCTGCAGCATGGTTGCTAACTGCTTTCATTAGGTGCATTGATGGGATGATAATACTGTTGGATTTCTTGACAGTGTTTTTGGTGCAGAATACTTAAAAATTATTAAATTGAAATGTTACTGTACAAGACACCATCATCTTTTAGCTAAGCCTGATATGCAGAGAAATGAGTTATTTGCTGCTGCACTGCTTTGAAATGTAAGAACATAAAATGCAGGCATTGGTTTACTTTGCCTTTTGCTAGACTGAGGGCTTTAGAAATGTGCAGAGCAGAGAACGCAGACTTTTTTTTTTTCCTTTTAACAACTGAGGATTTAGAACGGCTGCCGACACAGGAGGAAATACCATTAGATAGATACAAGAAAAGCCAATATTCCACGTTATTCCTGCAGACAACTAACATTTCAAAGTTGCACGAACTGCTTCCACTTAAAAGCTGTCAGTCACATTGGTTATAAAAAGCCCAGAACACTTAGGGACTGTCAATCTCTTCCTAGAAGAGAGAGTTGACATCTTAACATTTACTTTGCCAGTATTTACCAAATGAAGAAAACCGAAGGGTGGAAATGCAAATGAAAACACACGTTCTTACTGATCATGTAATACAGGGGAAACATTTGGATCAGTTACTGTAGCTGCTCACCTAGGAGCCTCCAATCCTGAGAATATTTTCTCTCTTGCTCTGTGAATAGCTCTGTTGCAGGCTGGCTCTGCGGGGAAAAGGCTTTTGCAGACAGTGTCTGCAGAGAGCCGTCACTGAGTCAGCAGTTGAGGAAACAGGTTGACTGTCCTCCTATGGCTGGAGGAGCAGCAAGAAAAGTGCAGAGGACTTCAGGAAAGCACATAAAGGACATGCACCTTGGTTGGTTTTTTTGGTTTGGTTTGTTTTGTTATGGTAATAGGGGCGTGGGTGTTGCAGTTATCAGACTGATGACATGTTATCCTGTAGGAAGGGGATTGGCAAGGAAAGGAATGGGAGGAACAGGTTAATTCAAATACATTTTCTGCTCTTTTTCAGTGTGTTTCTAGTTCTAGTTATCCTTGGGTTGCTGTGAGAACTGATGCTTTAGGTATTGGTCCTGGTGCTTCAGCAGGACTGCAACTGGGGGTAGCTCTCTGCTAGAATTTGGCAAATGGGACCTGCAACCAGGACCACCGTTACTGTCGTAGAGCTGGAGGTCTAAGTGCAGCAATGAGCAAGGTGCAGAGCTGGTGTGTTAATGTATCACAGGCCTGTAGAGGTTGTTGTACTGCTCTACTGCCAAGCCGTGTCTCAGGATACCCTTTTGAGGCATATTGTTGTAAAGGTAAAAGTGGTGATGTCCTTGAACCTGCCTCCAGCAGTTCACTGGACCTGAGTACCAAAGGTCATGTTCCCACAGTCATATGCACCTGACTGTTGGTCCTTTTTCTGTCCAGATTGTCTGTAAGTTAAGCACAGCCAAACACAGCAACTAAGGAAATATGACAAAACACTGCTTTAAATAAAGTTGCTTGTCTGAGTGCCTATTTACCAGAGTCTTCTGGAAGGTTCAATCCAACAGTGATATCTTCCAACATTTGTCTCTTGGCGTGGTGCAGCCAACATCTGCAGCATGTCAGTCACTGGTGTTCCCAGGTGGTTTTGTTCACTGTGCACATCCAAAGGTGAAGTCACATAATCCTTATACAGCCTTTGGTTCTGGAGTTGTCTTCTGTGTAGGGTTCCTTCTGCCATTTGGAATGGATTTTAGCCCCAGATGAAACTCTTAGATGAGTTTTCTAGAGACCTAGTGTAACTGCAGGTATTTACAGATAAAACCGTAGAACTAAAGTCGTGTTCCCATTCAATTCCCCTTGTAATCAATGGACGTTTAGTCAACAGTGTGTGAAACTAAGTGATTTAGTTTACTTTGAAGTAGATGCCTCTCAGCTGAGTAGAATGGTTCTATAAGCTTCATTGACTATATCAAGTAGGTTTCTTTTGACTGTAATAGGAATTTAGAAATGTAGTGCATATTAAGTTCCTTAATCTTTAACTAAATCCCACACTTGCAGCCAGCTGCATAAGTGACTGACAATCTAGAGGACTTCCTTACTGGGATTATAGCCTTGTCTTGAAACTCATGTTCCCAGATACAGGGAGCTACCATGTTCTCTTTCGTAGTAGGGCTGTCTGGTGTGCTATATATATCCTTCAACTTTTCTGGCATCTTTGGCTTAGATAATGGTAGTTCTACAGCTGTGGTAGCCCAGAGCTCACTGTGGATAAGCAGACCAAGTATTTAGCAGTTATTCCTCATCTTTCTCTGTGTATTTATGTGTTAAATTAATATATTAACCAGTGGTATGCAAAATAACAATTTAGGTTATGGGATATGGATAAACTAGGTACATGCTAGTCAAGAAGGTCTTGCTGCAGAGTGTGTGTAAGTGCATGTACTTCTGCTTAGGGGGAAACTGTTGTGTCACAAACAGATTACTGTAGTATTCAGGTAGATCACAATAAGATCAATGGATATATTTGGGGACTTGCCTGGAGGTTTAAGTTTTCTCTGTTTTCCCCTTGGAATGGAGTAGTAGACTCCATTGGTTTTGACCTTTACTTGCAAAGGGAAAAAAAGCATTTTCCCATTTTCTTCTGTGGCACGTCTGTCTCTATAAACAGGCCAGGCTTGTATTCTCTAATACTTCATTTTCATATTAGGAAGTTCTTTTTTATCCCTAGGGAGGCTTTTCATCCTCCTTTCAAGGGTAAAGAATGCTATTCACCCTAACAGTAAGTCTAGAAAGAGGAACAGAAAACAAAATGTCCCTGTATACATCTTAAACAGCTGAAACTTGATTGCTGTACTTGACTGTACTGATCTCCAAATACACAAGGGCTGTAATTCTGCCCTGAATTAGATGCAGTGGTCTGGCCAACCAGAGAGCTTACACTTACATGTGCATATATCCATATGGAATAGTTGCTGCTGGATACCTGCCTGAATCTAGGGAAAGGAGTGATAAACAGGTTTGTGACAGGCTGTTTGATATGCTCTGATGCTAATGCTTGGCAGAGTGCTCAGTAGGTAAGAGAACCGCTGTGCAGCATTAGTCAGTCACCAATATGCTCCCAGCACTGTCCTAGTAGTGGGCTGTGAATTTGAGCCAGATGGTTGGTGTGCTCTCCTGTAGGCATCTAGACAGGCCTCTTCCGAGATGACATTTGCTTCACTACAGCTATGTCACGGATCGTTTTTCACAGCCCTGTTGAAGTGGCTTATTTATTGTCATCTGTTCTGGTGTTATATCCTGGACATGGGAGAATGGTTTACTGTACCGCAGTGCCAGGCATTCCTTGTTACTGTGCAGTCTGACTCTGGGAGAAGGCTTAGGGTAGGGCTTGATGCTTTCCTCAGTGCTGCTGCTGCTAAAGGAGGGCATTCTGGAGTGAACAAACAATGCAAGTCCTAGGAATTACCCTAGAAGTTAGCGGTTTGATATTTAAGTGAACTCTTAAGTGAAGACGTATTGTGTTTGTCACCATTACACTTGCCCTAGCTTTAGCACTCCAAGGCAAAATTGTAGTCAGCAGAGCAACTTGACCTTGGCAAGCTCTGTAGTTAGTCCATTTGAGATTTGTTGATGTCACATTATCAAGAGCAGTGATTCTCAACGATGCTCTACAGATCACTAGCAGCCTGCCAAAGCCATGCTGCCTTAAAAGGTTGGTGTTTCAAGGCAGTGTGGTAGCCCAGAGTGCATTCAGAAAGTTGACAGTGATCTGTAAACAGAATGCCAGGGAATTGGTGCCATTGCTGCCCTAGTGTATGAGAACTTTTCAGTGTTACTTTTCACAGGGAAGAGAGCTAATGGGTTTAAGGAATGGCAACAGGACCTGGGTGTTGTGTTTTTAGACTTACTGTATCATTCTTACAATTTTCTTTCCTTGTAATGTATCAAAATAACATTCAAAACCCTTAAATATTGTAAAACCACATTTCTGGGAATGTCACTCACCTTTCTCTGTTCTGCTTGTCCAATTTGATTCATGTTGCTATGCTAGAATAGTTTTTCCCCAAATCTCTGTCAGTATGATCAATTAAGTTAGCAGCTGAAATCTGTCATCGAAGATGAGTTTCTGTTGTTATTAGGAAGGAATCAGATTGATCTTTATTGAAACCAGGCTAGTGCAAAGGTTGGTTACCAGGGATAAAAGTGCACCGCTGAGTATGCTGCAGAAAATGAAGCTGAATCTACTGGGGAGTGCTTACATTCAGTACATGGGTTTAAAGTGATCAGCATAAGAATACCTTTTGTTTCTAGTTGTTGTATGACTAGGAAACTCCCAGCAATAGCATGGCCCCTTTGTGCCACATCTTGTGGAAATGCGCTGACCGTTGAAAGAGCTTGTGATTGAAACAGCAGATAAAAGCAAACATCTTTTCTCTAGGCTGCAGCTTGGAGGTAGGACAGATTGCTTGAGATTACATGGAGAGAAAGCGATCTCTGTTTTCCTTAGGCCCAGTTTCAGCTATTTCCTGCTTCCATGTCAGCCCAGCCTAGGGCTGGAACAAGAACAGGCTGGGACCTGTCTGGGAGGATGCTGCCGGTGGCTTAGCTGCTGGCTTCCAGCTGGTGAAAGGAGAAGCTAGAAATCCACATAATTAAGGACAGAAGGTAGGCAGGCAGGCTGCTGGGGGGATTTTTCTTTTTGTAGGAGCCCTTGGGTCAGATGGGGAGAGGGTGCTGGTTTGCCCCAGCAGCTCAGCCCTGCCTTACAGAGGGTACCTGCTGGGGTGGCAACAGCATGAGTTCCCCCAGTTCAAAGTTAGGAGAGGCTCTGTGTCGGGGGTGGATTCCCTGAGTTCCGCAGGAGACATTAATTCTGGAGGTCTAAGCAAGGAGGCTTTCAGGGCAAGTGGAGATGCAGTCTAATGGGTGAGGGGAGGCCTGTAAAGCTTTTTTTAAAACATCAAGCAATATCTTGTTCTTCTACTGGCAATAGCAGAGGTTTTCCTGTTAGAGGAGTCAATGATTGCCTAAAAGCAAGAATTCAGCTAGCTACAATAGATGATCTGGGGCTTGAAGTGGTATAAAGTGTTAAAAAATGGGCTGAAGACAACTGTCTGAAGAAGTGTTGTCACTTACTGACAAATTTGCTTTGCCAGCCAGTCTAAGTCCAGCTATTAAAGTTGTTAAAAATTCTTCTAAGCAACTGTAGCATGAATGGAAAATTTATGGAAGATGTTGAGAGTTTGTTCTTTTTAAAAAATGGAGCTTTGCTGCTGAGCCAGGTCATGAAAAGTGGCTAGAAAGAAAACTAAACCAAATTAATTTGTTTCAGTCCAATAGAATACAAAAGTAGGCACAAAACAGTAATAGATTTTTTTTTTTTATTATAATGTAGCAGTAGTCAGTAACAAAGGAAGCTCATTTTGCTTTGTTTATTTTGTGATGTTTGTTGGATCAACAATGTCCTGTGAAAATACTGTATCTCAAGCAATGGAGTACAGGTTTTCATAGAATGATAGGGGATAGGAAGGGACCTCTGGAGATCTAGTCCACCCCTCCTGCTAAAGCAGGGTCACCCGGAGCAGGTTGCCCAGGATCATGTCCAGGTAGGTTTGGAATCTTTCCGGAGGAGACTCCACAACCTCTCTGGGCATCCTGGTCCAGTGGTCTGGCACCCTCAGAGGAAAGAAGTTGTTTGTGATGTTGAGATGGAACTTCCTATGTTCTAGTTTGTGCCCATTGCCCCTTATCTTATCAGTGGGCACCACTGAAAAGATTCTGTTCCCATCCTCTTGACCCTCATCCTTTAGATTTTAATAAACATTGATAAGACCCCTTTTTCATCTTCTCCAAGCTGAACAGCCCCAGGGCTCTCAGCCTTTCCTCCTCACTCAGATGCTTCAGTCTCCTTGACATCTTCATAACCTCTGCTGGAGTCTTTCTAGTAGTTCCTTGTCGCTCTTGAACAGGGAAGCCCAGAACTGGACACAGTATTCCAGATGTGGCCTGACTAGGGCAGAGTAGAGGGGCCCTCGACCTGCTGGTCACACTCCTAATGCACCCCAGGACATCATTGGCCTTCTTGGTCGCAAGAGCATGTTGCTGGCTCATAGTGAACTTGTCCACCAGGACTCCCAGGTCCTTCTCTACAGAGCTGCCTTCCACCGGATTTAATATGTGCTGCCTCCATAATTTCTCATAAACATGCACTATTAGCTGCTAAGTAGAGAGCTCTGAGCCTGTTTTCTTCTTGTCATTTTACAACAATTGCTAGAGCCTGCCACGCTGGAGGGGACAAGGTAAAATAATCAGTTGGTGGAAAGCCCTCAGCTCCTCCACTGGCCTCAGAAATGTTTCAGGTATTAACTGAGGTACTAACAGCAGAAATGGTTATGCTACCAGCAAAAGCAATAAGAAGGACAGAAAAAGCACCTGGGTTCCTGTGTGCTCCATGCCTCATGGCTTCAAAAGCATCTCAACACTGATTGTAAGCTGCTGAAGTAAGTATCAGTGCTGTGACCCCACAGTGGTTCTTGTTTGATCAAACAAAACCCAAACATACACGTTTTTGCTATTTGGGTGATGGCTGTGTACATGTTACTGGTGGATTCACTGGTTTTAAGTAATTTCATTGGTGCAGTAAATGGCAGTTTCTTTCCCTCATATTCAGGGAGCAATACATTGCTTGTGGGTAATTTTAACATCTCTGTTCCTCTGCACAGAAAGCTAAAAGATTCTGCTTTCTTGACAGAAAGCAGCAGTGAGATCAAATCCTGTTAAACTTGGGTCAGTAGGGTGATTTCTATTACACTGAGGGAACCATTGAGAGATCATTGTACCAAGCCCACACCTAAGGTAAAGAAAAGAATTATCTATTCAAAGGTCCTGACTGAGAGACCACAGTCTCATTTTCAAAAGTGCCTTAACCTTCCTGGGTGTCCAGCAAACCTTGGACACCTACAAGTGAGGTCTTGTCATGCAGAGCTCATTATAACTTTGGGATGGGGTGGAGTGTACAGCTGCCATTCATTCCTTCAGCTCTTTACAGAGGAATACCAAATCCATGGGACAGGTGCCTTAATCTACTGTTCATACTCTCCTGCTGTCTGTCTTGAGGCTCATGTAGGTCTATCAGTGTCACTTGATGGGGAACTCTCAGTCCTGCTGACCCAGCTATAGCAAGTGGCTTGGCTGTGACAACCACCTTGACACCTAGTTTACCACCCATCTTGCCACCTTTCCAAGAGGGTGCCTACCAAGTAGCTCACAGGCAAAAAAGCTGCAGGGGCATTTTAAGTGAACACCTGGTTTCCTTTAAGGCAGATTTTTGGATGAGCTACATTGACAGTGCCAACACCAGCCACTGTAGCTGAAGCTCCTGTACTTCATCTTTTATCTTTTTCTGATATTAGTTCTAAGCAAGATTGTTCTCACAATCCTGCCTCAAAGCTTGTGTTTACTTCACAGGCCACGGAAGCATGTCACAATTAATATTGATGGGCAGGGAAGTACAAGTTCTCTGTTTGCTCTGGCACTGTGCTAATTGACTCTCACTTCTCCCTGTTTCTGTTCTCTAATTGTATTCCCTGTCCTCTTACTCTGTTTTTCTAGTTGGTCCACCTTTGTTAAATGTCTGTATTAATTCAATCAACAAGTAAAGCCTTAAATGAGGAGTCCTGCAGTTTAAATATGAAACTCTGATTCATACAGGAAGTGTTTTTTCTTTGTTTTAATGAAAACAGTCTTGGTAGCTCCCAGACAAAAAAACCGCCACACATGGAAAATGTGCGTAAGCTGTTTGTGCTTCAGCTTTGAGGAAAATGTTTATGTTGTGCCATTGTTAATGCAAATGAAATCATTGTTAAATCCCCAAATGATTTTTGTTGTTGTTGTTTGAGAATGGGGTAGGCCCATGACTGCCTTTATTTGTAGGAACAAGCAGAAAACGGAGAATGATCTTACTGAAATGATTTGTGGTTTTGGTCTATAACCATGAAAGGGAATGGCATTTTCAGGGCTGTACACGTGCCTGGCTGTGGGCAGCTCACATTTCTATAGTTAAAGTATAAGATCAATTCATAGGAAAAAAAATTGTCTTCTGTCACACTTGAGATACTCATTAGAAGTTTGCTTCCAGCACTAACCAGTCAGATTTTGCTGTCATATTATGTTTATGAAAGTAAGTAGCTAGTGTGTGCATGCAATAAACATCACTCTTCCAAACCCTGATCATCATAGACATACTTCAGCACACTTTTGCTCTCTGTTCCCTAAACTTTCTAAAATTTACATTGAATTTCTGGATGAAGAGAACGCCTCATACACAGTTTAGTTCAAGTACAGTCTACCTATATTGCTTCCAAAGCCACTAGTCCTGGGGTACATCAAGCACTGCATTGCTAGTTTGTCAAAGGAAGTTATTTTCCCATTGTGCTCTGTGCTGGTGTGGCCCCACCTTGAGCACTGGATGGTGAAGCATCTAGAGAGGGGAAGCTGTATGAGAAATGGCTGAAGTCACTTGGCTTGCTCAGCTTGGAGAAGAGGAGACTGAGAAGAGACCTTGTTGTAATCTGGAGCTTCCTCATGAGGGGAAGTGGAGGGGCAGGAGCTGGCCTCTTCTCTTTGGTGACTGGTGATAGGACCTGAAGGCATGGCATGAAGCTGTGCCAGGAGAGGTTTAGGTTGGACTCGATATTCCTTGTGGGTCCCTTCCAACTGAGGAGATTCAATGATTCTATGAGAAGAGTAGCACTTTCCATATTTAAGAGATTGATAGAGGTTAGAATATTACTGGACCATTTTTTCACTTTTGCTTTGTGAATTCCAAAGTCAATTCTGCTTTCTGGGAGGCTGACTGAAGTTCCATTTTTAAATTCAGTAGTTCAAGTATAAGCCGAAATTGGTCTGACTCTTTTCTGTTCAGGAGAGATGGAGGCCATTTCTAAGTGCTTTTTTTATCATCATCTTTGTAGCCACTACATTGACCTGTGGATTTGGAAGCAAAGTTTTAATAACAGTATCAATATAAAAATGGAGGAAATGCAGTTATTGAGAACAAAGGAATCTAAGCTCCTTCTTCGTGCCTCTATTGTCTATCTGCTGTGGTCTTGGAGTAATTTTCTGTGATATGTAAAATTATGCTAAGAGAAATTAAAGTGCTTTTTTCACTTAGAGAGTGCATAGATGTGAAGCTGAGGGTCCAGGTATCTTGTAGATAAGTTAAAGAAATGATGAAAATAGAAAGAACTACTGCTTTGTATAAAACCATACAATGCTTAAGCAAAGGTAAAAGCAAGCTATGACATTGTCCTTACTTCTTGACAGAGACCCTTAAACACCTACAAATTCTCAGGTTTTGTTTTTTTTTTTAATTTTATTTGGTTTTTGTTCATTACTTGTATTCTTGTTTACTCTGCAGCCACAAGCAATCAGATAAGGTCACTGAAATTTTCCCATGAATGTGGTAACTTGCAATCTTAAGAAAATTCAGACTTGTTCAAAATTTCAGTTACATGGGAAACAGGCTACTTCATCTTTGGGGTTTGTTGTCCTCTCAAAAATACCTCAGATTCTATCAGTGTTTGGAAAGTATGTCCTAGAGTAATCGAGATTTTGAAAACAAATTTCATTATGAAATAAAGCTATAGCTTGCTGAGCATGCAGGATTTTATGATGTAACTTATGAAATTAACTTAATCTTTATTGCAATGAGTTTAAAATCAGCAACTAAGGGATGAGCATTCAGGCTAATCAATACCATGGAAAATATGAAAGCCTTATAGTTTCAGATCTCTATTGGCTGTATGTATGGAACTAGGAGACTGCAGATCACCAGGAGCAGTGAATCCAGCCAGTCCTTGCTTCTAAAGAGGACTTCTGATTCTCAAAAAAGATGTGCTTTTATCTGAGAGAAGCTTTGTGGTGTACTGGAATGTATTGCCTTCCTTGCAAAGCTGCAACTATGTATTGTGTTCAAGGTTTTCTTTCAGAATATTTTTTTCCATTCTTGTTTTCTGAAAGTTTCAAATTTGTCTTTACATCTTTACTTAGAGATGCATTGAAAATAGCCTTGTACACTTTTGTTACCCATGTATTGTCTCCTTTAGTGTTTTAAGGAAACTGCAGTGTTCTTGTTGGATGTGATTATTTTCTTTTTTTTTTTTCATTTATTGTATTTCCCCCCCTCCCTTCTTGTCTTTCTGGACTTGGTAGTCTTTTCTGAAATTAGAAGGTTGTTTTGATTTCTTTTGTTTTCCTCTTTCCCTCTGTCTCTACCCTCCCATGGAATTTGACTATCAGAACCAATATAATGTCTCTATAATCATACATTGTCAACAACGACAAGAGGTGTAATTAGCTTCATAACCAGACTATATCATGAATCACAATATCTCAAATGTTTAATTCTCTTGGCTGTGAGTCCAGACAGCTACTCATAATTGCCAAGTACATAAAAGTTTGCAAATCTGTTACTGGTTTCCATAAACTCAAGTGAGAATAATTTGTTGGAGTGTTAGACTCCTGTTTAGGTTTTAAATAGCCATTTTTCTACAGCAAAGATTTAGTTGCTCTAAAATCATCACCTGCAAATATCAGCCTCAGATTTCAACAGGGAAGGATTTTTATTTTTTTAAACTTGGTTTGGGGTAAATTCTGACTCTGTGCAAAGTTAAAGTGCTGCCACTTAGAAGGCAAGGGAGAATGAGAGAGCCCAGCTTGCTGGATTCATCTGAACAAGGCTGAGAGGATTGGATAAAGCCTAATGAATTACACAGGCTTTTGAAAAATCACTGGTATTCTAAATAGCGACTTTGGACTCAGTCATCTGCTCCAGAGACTTAAAATGGTGTGGCAGGCCACTGTTGGAGGCTCTGGCTGTTAAGAATAAGGGTCAAATCTTGGTGCCTTGGAAATGAACAACAAAAGTCCCACAGATCTCGGAAAGGGTGCCAGGATTTTACCCAGCATCAAGCCTTTTTTTTTTCCCCTTGCCAAAGCAGACACTAAAACACAAAGCAGTTGCAGAAGAGAGCAAAGGAGAGGAGAGAATTTTCCATGCAAACAGGCATTAATCAAACAAGCTATTTTATAAAAAAAGGACATAATAAGGAGGGCTTACTCACAGTTAAGGGAATTTTTATGTTCTGGTTTGTTTTCCAGTTTTGCCAGGTGCTAAGTTAAAAACAAGGCAGCAGGAGGAAGGTGGCCATAGAATGAAGTATCTTGGCTACTCCTGGGCTGTGCAGAGAATCAAGCCACTCAAGTTCTTGAGCTAGTTCTTAAGTATGATGTGTCCGAAGGGGAATATCAGAAAGAAGCACAGCCTTGTAATGGAAGTATAAGTGGACCCAGATCAACAGGAAGTTCAGTGCTCTTCTGACAAGCTTTAATTTGCCAAAACCTTGCTTGTACTGCAGTAGTTTCCCTCTGTCCACACAGTGTATATGTCTTCAGAAGTAGGAGGGGTGCTCCTCCCATTCCAGTTTCCTAGAAATGGATGAAAGAGTAAAGATTTCTGCATGCAGCTTTATTTCCCCACCACCACCACCACTAGCAGACCTATTTCTCAGTTGGGAGTTTTCATTTTTCTCTTTGCAAAAGTCTTTTATAGTTCCTTGCCGCTGGGGGCAATCTAGTACAGATCTTGAGGTGGCCAGTGCTGCTTGTGCTTTACAACCACAGTCCTGTGGAGTTCGTTACAGTTCAACCATGTAACTTAAAAGAAATAAATGATACAGTAAGACCAGATAATAAACACATCTCCTGTGTTTCACTAGAAAACGAGAAGGTATTTATCTCTGAGTAAGAAGGAAAAATGATAGCTAGCAACTTTTAAGATTTAAATTGATCCAAGTGTATGATGCTAAAGATCCTAAATGGTTTCAAATTGCGGAAGATTATCTTGTAATTTGTATATATTGCTTCTGTAGGCTGCTGAGGAAGCTAATTGCGATACATCCTGTGGTTAAGTTATCATCTTTCTCAATGACTGAAGATCATAATTTTATCTTTAGGTGAGTTTAATGCTGCCCGTCTGTTACGTTCATTTGTATGCTGGAGCAGTGCTGACAAAGCCTCCTGTTGTTCCCTGTACAATTTGTGTCAGCCAACCAGGTTAGTGGAAGATTCACCTCTCTGACACTACTAGAAAGGAAACAAGCTCAGCCCCCAGAGAGCAGCATCTTTTTTTTTTTTTAAATTTTTTGTGTGGCTAGTGAATAGTGGCTGAGGCTGGATCCAGGCTCTTGGGCTGCGTTCACATAGATTCTGACCTGACTGCATGCTTACAAATAACAAAGTATGTGATATCAAAGCAGGTGCTTATTAACTGAGCAGCTGTAGTGGAGATGAGATATCCCCACGGTGGTTGTTTTGTTCAACAGCACTCACCTTGCTGCACAGTGACTCTGATAAGAGCAACATACATAGGATGGCTGCTGAGAAAAAGAGATCGCTGTTTGCCTCCGTTTGCTCTCACCTTGGCCACAGAAGTGCAGGCACTTGGAGCAGCAGTCAAATTCTGGCTTTGTTCCAGTCTTGTATGCTCTCTCTATTCTTGTATTCTAGAGCACAAGTCTTCTGAGGAGTGGCTGCGGGAACTGGGGTTGTTTAGTTTGTAGAAGAGGAGGCTTAGGGGAGATCTTTTTCACTCTCTACAACTGCCTGAAACGAGGTTGGAGCAAGGTGGGGGTTGGTCTCTTCCTCCAGGTAACAAGCAACAGGATAAGAGGAAACAGACTCTAGTTGTGCTAGGGAAGGTTTAGGTTGGATATTAGGAGCAATTTCTTCACTGAAAGTGTGGTTAAGCATTGGAACAGGCTGCTCAGTGAAGTGGTGGAGTCACTGTCCCTGGAGGTGTTCAAAAAACATGTAGATGTGGTGCTTAGGGATGTGGGTGGTTTCATGGTGGACTTGGCAGTGTTAGGTTAACGGTTGGACTTGATCTTGGAGCTCTTTTCCAACTTTAATGATTCTATGATTCTATTCTGCAACTGGCATACTAAATACAGATCAAAGAGACTTCCAGGGAAACTTGTTCTTCCTTAACAGAAGGGTAAATGAAATAGTGGAAGAATTTCTTAATTGTCAAATGATTTATTTATTTTTAAAACAATTGTTATGAAAAAGGAGGGCCCTGTGAAAGACCATGCCAATGCTGTGTATGTAGTGTGCAATTGGATGTTTGGGGGCTGATGGTAGAAGGCACTAGGTTCTTCTGCTACCTTCTTCACTTTTCCTTTTGAAGTGCTCTCAAAGCACTTTTCTAGAAGAAATTTTGGTTTTTTGCATATAGTACTATTTTCATAGCTTGCTAAAGTGAAAAATGTGTGGGGATGACAAAAGGAAGATGCATGGAACTACAGAGAAAGAGCAGGAACAAATGAATTCCAACTATGTTACAAAGGCATATAGGTATGTAATTAAAAAAAAAACAAACAAACCCCAACATAAATGAAAGGCTAATCTATATATATATGGTTAATTTTTTAAATACTACACTTCACTGTTGTATTTTTGACTAGCCCAAATGAAACAACCAGGCAATTCTGGGAAGAATGCTCTGTGATAAGGCGTGAAGTCTAAGGGAAAAAATGCTAGAATAAACCCAGGAAAGTATCTTAGCAGTCGTGTGCAGAATCAGTTTGCAAAGGAAGCTAAACGAAACCCCCACATCTGAGTACAGCCTCCAAACATGTTGAGGAGTATTTAGTTTGGGTTTAGGCCTAAATGAGATTGGATGAAACTCCAGGTTGTCTCCCAGAGTTTGCCATTACTCATGCTAATTAAAGGATAGATGTCAGGGCTTGTTGTCTCTATTCAGCAACAGAAGATGAAGTGAAGGAAACTTGTCTCAATGCTCTCCTTAAAGTCAATAGTGATATCTGATGTCAACATGCTCAAGCAAATGTTGCATTTAGAGACCAGAACAGGAATATTGGTGGGTATCAAGCTTTGGTGGTAGGCTGGATAAGAGGCAATTTCCAATGTGGATATGGCTAGATGTCTAGGCTGCTGGGTGATGAGGTGTGGCTGGGAGATGGATGTGGGACAAGGAAAGGGGAGGCGGCCAAGGGGTGTTAATTCTTGGCATGGATAGTGACTGGTCATGGCACTGCTGTTTGACTATTTCTTGGCTGGAGTCATGAACCATTTTAGGAGAAAAGAAGTCAAGTAATAAGAGCCTGTGTGTTTCTGAGCCTCTCGATAGGTTTGGGGTTTTTGTGAATGTTGGTCATCCAAAATTTCTCCCTATTCGAACACTGAAATGTAAGGCTGTGTCACGTTTTTCTAGTACACTGTATGTTAAGTAACCTTTAAAAAATCCTAACCTTTACAAATAAATAATTATGCTAACATCTGTGTGGATGGCAGCTTACTACCCTGACCAGATCTCTGGCTGGCTGCAGGCAGGGGAGGGAAGTATGAAAGACTGTCGATCCTCACAGACGGGATTCAGTTAATGTATATAGGTGACCCTGACAGAGGTACATTTATTGATGGAACTTTGGAACCAACTCTGAAATCCAAGTGTCAAGGTTAAGCCTGTAAAATGGGAGGTATTCTCTGTAAAAATAGAAGTGAGCTGTTTCTCAGTTATGTCCTAGCAGCATTCAAATCCTGGGCTGGATGAAGTGGCTGGAGACAGATTTCTTACTGGTTGACAAGGCTGGATGAGCTTGTGCATGCCAGCTCTGCTTGGCCTAGTAAGCTGTGCAATGTTTTCCCTCACAAAGGGCATGAGGGCTGTCCTGAGAAGTAGCAGGAAGATCCTGTGTTGATTAAAGCAAAAGGTCCAAGCACTCTCCCAACATGGGAGATCGGGTAATAAACCAGCAAGAATATCTCCAAAGCCGTTTAAGATTTAACGCATGCAAAGACTCGAGTGAAGCAAGTTCCTGATGACAGGAACTTGCAGCCTTTCAGCTTTAGAGTGTAAACACAATTTTAACGTGGCCTTCTTGCTTGTTCACTGTGGTGAGGAATGGGTTAGTAGCTGCCCGTTTGGGTTGCGACATGCCTAGGAGGTGGTTGGAGGGGAAGGAAGCGGAGTGCTGTGGCTCTGACTTTGCACCACATGTTTCGGAGAGCGGTCGTTTGCTCTCACATTTTACAAAATCAATTTCCATTCTGTCATGGTATTTCACACGTTCGCATTCTGAATAAGTTAGAGAATATTCTGCAACTTACAAAAATAACTTTAGTTTTAATTTTTCCTGTTACATGATGAAACCTATCCATACTTTATCTGTTACAGATGGAAAAACTACATATGGAGAAGTCAGATCTATTAATTAGTTTATAGGCACAAAGTCCCCTAAAGAGTGCCATGGATCCATGTGTTATTCTTAAGAGCTGTCTGAAGTACTTGCACTGAATAATTTATTTCAATTTAGCTCTGTTTCTGCTGTTAATTATCCAAGATCAGACTTTGGGGATTTTTTTTTGTTGTGTGTGTGTTTGTTGTTTTTTTTCCTGTTGGGTTTTTTGCTGGTGGTTTTTTGGGTTTTTTTGTTTTGTTTTGGTTTTTTTTTTTTAACTGTTCAATGCTTTTACCTAAATTCACCAAAATGCTCCTCTGGATATATTTCAGCCTACTGAGGTATTCAAACCATCAACACTCCCTGACTGTGCTCTGTAGTCTTTAAGGAGTAATAAGATTACTAACTTCTGTTGTTTTTAATCCTTCAGTCGTTATTTAAATCCTAGGAGAACGAAGAGCGGGGGAGGAAAGTATGAGAGTTAGAAAATCAGCCACCTGGGAAGTCCAAACCATATTACTTTTTATTTCATCTTTGAGAACTGTTTCAGGACCATATTTGAACCAGAATTTGGCTCTGTTGTGCTAGGAAAAGAAGGCAAACAGCATCTCCCCCGTGTTGCGTAGCTATTTTGTGTTGGACGGAGTGAGGCTTAGCCAGGGAGCAGCACATGGTGGGACCAGGGAGCACTGATTTCCATGCTCAGTTGTGGTGACTCTTCCCTGGGCTGAGCAGCTTTAGGGTCTCTGTGGGATACTTCCAGTAGGTGAAAGAAGAAGGGCCATGACAGTAAGTTGGGGAAACAGGGAAGAGGTAGAAGGGCAGCAGTAGTCTTAGAGTTGTATTTTTGGTTGTAGGTTATTTTACGTGTGAGTCTTTAGTTGGCCTGTTTATAAAATAAAACCAGGAAAATGTATGGTCTATTTAAACCTTTCTACAGCAATGCAGCAGGGTAATGTAATCTCCACCCTCATTGAATTACTGTAAATTTTGCCTGCTAAATTAGAATTTTTTACCTTCTCAATGCAAAAATGCTTTTTCAGCATTTTTGATGCATCTGCTCTTGTGTGGTGTAGCTGTAGTAGTACTTACGGAAAAGCTATCCAGAAGAGCTAAATTAAGCTCCAATGGTATCTGTGGCTTTTTACCACTGTATGTTTTATTCTTCTAACATTCCCCTGTGAAATATTACCACCCCTGTATTAGACAGTGTACACTGATGGGCACTCTATATTCCTGAGCATAGAGCCAGATCTGGTGAGGGTCTGCAGGCAGCTGGGGGTGGGAGATACTTGCTGTGATTCTCAAGGGCAAAGTAAAATGACTGGTGGGATTGGCGAGAGCACTGATTGCAATGTCAGCTATCAGAATACCTTTTAAATTCTGTTCCTGATCCTAGATAGAGAAGAAAAGCAAAGAGGAGGTGAGAAAAACGTCCCTTTCTCTCCCAGAAGGCCTCAAAGAGGAAAGTGACTTTGACTAGACAATCTGAAGCAGCACTGGACTTTGAACCCAGATCTTCCAGTATGTTGCCATAAACACAGAACAGAAAAACGCTTTGGACAGTGAATGGGAAGAAGGGTCAAAAATTCAAAGTAATTCACAGCTATATGTGAGAAAATACATGCAGACAGATCCTCTTACTCATTCCTGTCAGTTAGTACTATGTGTTGCATTGAAACTCTGTAAAAGCTGAAAGATTTATTCAGCTATATATGATTTATTTATTTAGGTAACTCCCTGTGGTACTATTTCTGTAGTTGTGCATTTTTATATTCCAGTAAGTCAGTGAAATGCAGCACATTGATGCACAATTTGAATGTAAGTAAATAAGCAATAAAGTGTTGGGCTCCACTTCTGCCAATTAGGTCATGCTTGAATTAAGTTTTCTGTACATCTTCATATCTCTTACTGGACGTTACATTAGGCAGCAGGCTTTTAATGCTGCTGCATTTGGCACTGGGACTTCTGGGTTCCTGCCAGCCTTTGTACACAAAGGCTGTGTTGATAGAGTTGTGATAAGGACTTGAGGGGAGATAAGGGCTACGCTCTGGGCCAATGGCTTGACCTTGCTCTTGTTAAGCCAATGGCAAGAGTTGTATTGATTTCAAAGCGAGTGGGATATGTTAATATGTTTCCATTCTTGAGTGCTGCATGCAGGCAGATGGTAGGACCTTCTTGCGGCACTGAGTGCAGTTTGTTGGTATACAGGTGCCTGTTCTAGTGAGAATCAGTCCTCCTTTTGGCACAGCAGCTTTATGTATCCATGTTTTGTGTGTGAACGCAGCATTTGTCAGGCACTCCTTTGGCAATCCTGGAGGCAGAAGTTCTCTGTGCACAGAGTGTCTGTCTTGGCGCTGCTAGCTTACAAGCTATGTTGTGATACTTGCCTGTGTATCAGAAGGCAGGTCTGAGACACTGGTGAGCATTCCTCTAGCCTGGTAATCCTGTCAGGCTGCAGCAACACAGTTGAGTTTGGTATTCTCATCACCTAAACTCCTAAATGTACTTCTAAGGCACATTCCCTTCTAACGCAAGCTGCCCAAACATCTGTGGCGAGACTAAGGCAAACATGGAGAAAAAGACCCGAAGATGAATATTTCAGCAGAAACGTGGGAAGCAATGTAATGTAGCTCATGCAAAACCTTCTGTAGTGTATGCCATAAATTAACACAATATAAATTTATACATATTTACACCACATAGACTAAAATATATAAATCCTCAATACTCAGCCTTCTGTAGTAGGTGTAAGCAAGCAGTCCATATGTTTAGCTGATTTCTGGGGAGCTTTAGGGAACAAAATGTATCTTTATGGAACTTTTGATATTAAGGAGATTATAAAGTAGGGTAATCAGTGCAGTTCTCGAACTGGGTTGTCTTTTCTGGAGGCTGAAAACAAGCTGCAATCTCCTGTTTTGCTATCTGAGGCTCTAATTCAGCAAGGTGCTAAAATACACATGTAACATTCAAGTGCATGAATGGTCCTATTGATGTTGAAGGCCTGAAGATAATCCGTCACTCACTGGATTTTCCTGGCTTCAGGCTGCATGAATCAATTTTCTTCTTGAATTTGTGTACTTTCTTTGCAAATACAAGCATGTAACATCTCATTAGGTACCAGGTGTTTCCTTTTCTGCCATTTTACACTGACCGTTCTAGACCAGTAATGTATTAGTCCCCGTTTGTACAGCTGTGCAGTGGAGAATTGGATCTCTAATGCTTGCTCTGTCTCTGCTTTTTTAAATAAGGAGAGATATTTTTTTATATGTTTAAGGCATGGGACCTGAAGTCTAAATGTTAGGATTCTCTTCCCAGCTATGCCATAGTTTCCAGAAATTAAGGGGAATTGCAAGATTCATGAGTAATCTTTTGTGATTTCTACATCTGAAATGTTGGGAAAATGTTCCATTTTGCAGAATTGCTAAGAGAAGGAAAACGAAGGAAATGGGGGAATTGTTTGTAAGTTTTATGATAAACTGTCCTGTCCCATGGTCTTTGGAACAGGGTCAGTGGGGTTATTTGCAGCCTTTGATTTTTGGCCACCTCCTCATACAGGCACCTATAATAGCCTAAATAGTCTCTGGAAAGGGAGGGAAGCCCTTCCAAAGTCCTGTAGAGTTTTCTGTTGCTGTTGTATCTGCACACTCTACACCTCACACCCAGGTCCTACTTCCCCAGCCATTAAAAATGCCTCCACCAGGCCTGACCTCCAAGCCACAGTGCTGAGGTGATTCTCTTGGAAGTCTTTCTTAGTGTGCAAGGCATCAGCACAGAAGGGTGCAGGCAAGGCTTGATGAGGACCAAGGTCTTTGTGTATTTGTGATGACTGGGTTGCGCTCTGTAGCTTTACTTCTGGGAGGAACTTTTAGTAGAAATGTGAGCAGATACCAGCAAAGCTAGAAGAGACTGGGTTTGTGCCAGCTACTGTCTGGTGCTAGATGATTTTTTTTTTTTTTTTTTTTTAAATATCAACAGCTGTGTAAATTTAGGAAAGAGACAGAACCTGACCTGCTGGGCCATCTCAAAAGGTGTGCCAGTGTTTCCTGCAGCTGCATGACTCCTTTGGCAGGGTGGCAAACAGCAAGCTTTTCATCACCTGTAACTCTGCATTCAGGGACGATGATCCAAGAGACAAATGTCCTTCTCAGTCACATTGGTGATAGAGGCAGGCAAGGACTTAATGAAAGGGATTCTCTTCATAGGTCAGTGTCCTACCCTGCCTTTCTTTCTAGGCCATGGTGAAGCCACAAAATGAATGACCACCAAAGACTGCCTTTCAAGCATGCCATAGGAGCGCAGCCTAGTGCGTGTTCTGAGGTGTCATCTCATCCTGATGGAGGGTAGGATAACTGCAGAGAAGCACAGACAAATGGACTTTGATGTGGGTGATATTGTAAAGAGTATCTGACAGCCAGATGTTAAGCACTGATTCAGTTCTGGGGCCTTGAGCAAGAGTAGTAGTTGTGCAAGTTCCCCATTTCCACCACTGCAGAAGATAAACCATGGCATCTCCAGTATGCTGGAGAGAGTCGTGAGCTTTTTTGTTTGCAAAGCACCAGTGTCTCCTCACATTACAACAAATCTAGTTGTCTGTGTGGCTGATGGCCAATCACAGCATATGTGATTGCAGCACTAAGCACTGTCCCATCGCCTCCCAAAATGCTGCACTTTTCTTTCCTACTTCTCTGTGTATAAGAACATACTTAGCACCACCCCTTGGCACATGTACGTTGTTGGAGAGTTGCTACAGCTGCTCTGCCCATATGAGCCAAAATGTCAGAACATAATCTTCTGGCTTGAAGGACTTGTACCTTGTTGGGATGAGGCTGTTGATGCAGGAGAAGTGCAAAACTCCTTTTGCAGACCTCTCCCCTCTTCCTTGCTTATACCCGTTATCTCAGTAAAGGATAAGACATTTTGACAGCGCTGAGAGAGAGAAGGCTTGTAGTTGTTACCTCCCCTTGGGTGGTGTTGAGAAAAGACAAACCATTTGGTCTTTTGTTAAACATATGGGCACAGGAACTTTAACTGATCACTTTGGTTTTCCTGGCTTTTTGTGGGCTAAGTGCTTTACTCTGACTGGGAAAGAATCAACTGGAGCAGTCGGAAGACAGTTCAGTCTGATCTTTTGTTTACTTTAGTTCATCATATCGGCAAATTTATATTGAGCCAGCCTTGTGCTATCTAGACAGGCCTAGTTTGTCATCAACCTTTGACCTCCAGGAACTGCTAGCAAAAATGGTCACAGACCTGGAATTTCTCATGAGGCAGAGATTTTATCCCTGCTGGTTGGACTAACAAAGTTCTTTAATGTCAGCACTTGAATAAGGCATGTCTGATAACCCATTTTGGTAAGAGACTGACCAACACAGATCAGTAAAGAGTGCTTGTTTCCTAGTCATCTTAGGAAGTCAGTGGCAGGAGTGGATTGGTTTGACACATTGTGTCTAACTGGGTGCAACCTCCTTGAAAGAAAGGAAGCAGCACCCAATGAAAATACCAAACAGAGGGTAATGTGGTGTCTTTTCAGTGTATTAAGGCAAGCCAGTTATTTCTTATGAAAAAAAATCATGTTACTGTTGGTGTCACTTCAGGGATACTAAGAGGGATCTCGAGGAATGAATTTCAGCCCTGCAGTATTAAGAATTGGGCTTCCAGCTGGCTATATACAGAGGTGCTTAGACTAAGTGTTCTCTTTATTTAAACAAACTCCCCTTAGAATGATTCCCATCTAGTCCATGGGGAGTACCAGACATGCAAGTGTGTTCCCGTAAGTGAAGCAACATTAAGTATCAAAGGGTGAGACCCAGCAGAATTCAGAAACTCTTCCCACCCCCTCCCCTTCTGCTTCCTATTCCTTGCCAAAACCCATTCATAAGTGCTTCAGCATGACCTGTTACCTGTGTTGTGTTATGATTTGCTGTTCTGTCCTGAGGGGAATTGGTAAACACCATGAGCTTGTAGGGGAAAAATGGTTTTAGTGTTTTTTCCTTTAGTTGAGTTCCTCCCCTTTGTTTTGCTCTGTATGATTATTGCCATATCATTTAATTACGCTGCCCGTTTTTATCCTTCAGTGCAGACCACGCATGCTGAAAATGAAAGGCAGCATGTAACCTTCTGAAGTCACTAATTGTAGTACTGCAGGTGAGACGAATAACAGAGCATTTTAAGTTTTGGTCTGAAGTTCTGTGCTGTTTAAATTGGACAACAGCAGGAGAGAGAATAAAAGCTATTTCCTACCTGATGTCTTGGAAAACCGTTCCCAGTTCTTTGTGGAGGACTGCTGCTGTACTTGAATATATTAAAGTAGGGACACATGAATGACATTGATACTCTGCAGTGGAAATAGCTGAGCCTTTTGTATTCTCCTTACCATTGCATGAGAGTTATGATAATCTGCTGCTTTCTCTAAATGGAAACCCTCCAGGGAAGTTTTGTGTACTCTAAATAGCATCTCTGTATGATCAGAGACTTGGCTTCATGTGCATGTAATGCATAATAGATAAAGATACAAGAATATAAATGCAGATTAGAGGTTATTCAGTCAAGGCAAGCACGTTTAGCAGAGGGGGCATGTTATAAAAATGCCATACAATCCAGCATTGCTGCTACCCTTCCTGGCAAATCTCCATATTTTGTCAAAATGTTGTAATTCTGAGCAGCAAGCAGGGTCTGTCTCATAAGTACGTATGTCTAAACCATTTACTCTCCTTGTATCTATACTCAGCACATAATCACATTCACATTTCTCTAGCCTTGTTGCATTGAATTTTGTATGGCTGTTTTGAAGTGATCTCAGTGCCGAAAATAGCCTGTTGACAGAGATGGATACAGACTTTCAGAAGAATACTTACATCCTCAAAACAATGCATGAACACTAATTGATCAAACCCATTAGCAGCACTGGGCTACAAATAAATAGCATTAATTATGTTTCTGTAGTCACTTGGACGGAGAAAAGGTCCCCAGCTCAGCCTCAGCACAAAGCTTGTCAGCTTTCACTTCAGTAGGGCCAGTGGCTTATTAATTGGGTAAATAAACTTCTATTTGCTGGTTGTTCAGGAGATGATCAGAAAATTCTTTGCATTGGGGTTGTCTACATAAAAAAGCTAGTGTGCTTGATGCTCAGATGAAAGGTAATAATACATTAACTGTGTGGACTATTTGTTTAAGTGCTCTGGCAATTCCCTTTTTAGTGGCAAGAAGATGACCCTGAACTGATGCTCTTACAGGAGCATCTCTGTCATATTACTGCTACTTCTGTCTTTCTGTGAAAGGGAGTTAAATGAGTTTTCTTCTTGTTTCTGTAAACTGTATGACTGAAGAACAAATGATACATTTTCTGTTAAGGCCATGAACTTACTGTAATGAGTATGGGGGAACAAAGGTAATTTCCTCTCCTGTGGTGCACTTATTCACAAAGCAGGTGAGGGGGAAAAGACTTGCTCATTATCCTTAAACACTTCCTTCCTGACTCAGTTGATGGTTTAGAGGGAACCAGTGGTTATAGCAAGGAACTGCTTCCTATTTCTGGATGAGAGGCTCTGTCTTCAACAGAAAAGTAAGTTTCTTTATGACCAGTTGCAAGGGAACACATATCCATTCCTGCAACAACAGCAGATGGATGTGTTTTGTTCAACCCTGAGTACGTGATACAGATTCAGGCAAGTAGTAAACTTGACAATGTTGTCAAAGGATACCTCATACTGAGCTCCTGTCATGAAATCCTAAGGCTGGAGAAGTGCAAGTCCCAGCATTAAATGTAACCTGCCTGTATGTGCACAGTGTACTGTCTGTAGAGGGGTATTTAGGTTGCTTTGAGTTTTTCTGTTTAAAAATCTTCTGTCATTTTTTTTGTCTCAAAAAATCTGCCTTTTATTGTTTCACTTGAAATTCTTTTTGGCTGTGTTGGGGAGCTTGCTGCAGGAGAAGACCTAGACACATCCACCTCAGAGCTTTGTCCAAATCAGGATCTCATCACAGACTGAATTTCAGATTTTCCTCCATTCCATACAAGGCTTTGAATTCCTTTTTTTTTTTTTTTTTTTTTTTACCAGTGCTACTAAGCTATTTAGGCATTACTGGGTTAAGGGGTACACTCATTATGTGTTTCAAATTGGTATAAAGACCCTTTAGTGGAGCAAGAACAGAAATCTAAACACACATCCCCTGGCACCTGAGCCACCGGCTAAGCTGTTGTTCTCAGTCTGTCCTTTAGTCCAGTGAGCAGTTAAATGTTTATAAGTATCTAAAACAATAGGCTTCAAGGGAACTGCAGGTTCTGCTATTTAGAATAGAGGCAGAGAATTTAGTTGGTGAGAAACTAAAGCAACCTAATGGTCAGGGGCCCTTCTATGCAAGGGGAAGCACCAGCACAATACAACAGCTGGCAGGGTAGTGGTAAAGGGATGCTCCCAAACATGGCATTTGTTGTCCTTACCCAGAGAAATTAATTGTCTTAATTGCTTGGGTATATTATAAATGGGGTAATTATGAGGAACAGTTTTGTGAGCATTTACGGTAATAGAATACCCATTGCTAGGTGAAGCTAGCTGGTGAGCTCAGCATACATCTGTAAATACTTTTGGAATAATGCAAGATGCATTCAGTGGTGAATTTGATACTTGCTGGATTCTTTGCCTAATTCAGGTCCCATCTCACTTTATGTGCATGATAATATTTTCTGTGAATGCAGTTTAAAAATGAAGGCAAGAATTCAGAATGGTCTTTAAAGCCTTTCATATATGCAGAGCTTATTGCCAATGCATTTGTGAGGCCAAGTTTTGCCTTCAACCACAGTTCTTTCTGGTCTCTGGGAGGATCTAAGACTTGTGTCTTTGAGAAGAATTTACCAGAGAATAACCACCTCAGTCACACCCCCTGGGGTTAAAACAGATATAGGTACCACAGATGATGTCTTCCCAGAAAACCAGGAACGGACACTAGCTGAATTTGCCACCCAGAGAGGCAGGACAAGCATAGGGCAAGTTCCAGTTAAGAGGTTCTAAGCACTAGCACAGTCTTGACTGATGAAGTCAATTATGGAAGCGAGGTTTATTCATACAGTTGTAATCACTCTGCTTAAATTGGTTTTGAAAGTGGAACTTTAGCTCCTAGGTCTCATCAGAGATTTTCAAAAGAACCTACCTCTCAAAGCTACTGCTGGTTTTCCAATTGTCTGCATACAGAAAAATCTCATTTTGAATCTTGATAAGCTCTTGGCTTTAATAATGTCTCAAGACTGCAGGTTTCATAGCTTATTTATCATGCACTGAATAAAAATAATTCCTTTTGTTATTGGTAAATTCACCCCCTTTCAGTTTCCTTGAGTATCAGCTTGCCTTATATTGTCTGAGGAGATAGAGGGTAACACCCCACTTAACCTCCCAACATTGCTCTCTACTCCCTTTCAAGTAATTTTCATATGCCTGTGATACTGTAGAACTTGTATAAATGCTGCCTTTTAAGAGAAAATAAGGCAGTCTCTCGGTATGGGTGTAATGAACTATCTCCGTTACATTCCACTGCCTAATAGCGTTGTGGCTTTTTCCATTGAGGGATGCCTTCTTCGATCGTTCTGACAAACTGCTGTTTTCTTGTAGCAAAACTGTTCAACATAGTGTTTTTACTGTTTTGTCAATAAGCAAAGGAAATAAAAACCTTATGGGATTTGAACAAGAACATTCACACTCCGTATGTGAGCAGCGTTTGAATTGGAGTGTGATGGGGAAGCAGAGTGTAGTATGCAACCTGTTTACTGAAGTGCATGCCAGCAAGTGAGATTTCGTTCCCGTTTGCGATGATCTCACTTTGGACCCATTTTCTCTCTCCTTTCCTCCCCACTGCTCTCTCACCATATCTGATACTAGCAACTTCTTTGGTTTAATTGGTGGGTTTGGAATAAGCTTTTTCTTAAAGCAGTTATCCTAGCAGTGGACTTAAAAATGAAATCATGTGGTATCTGTTGCAGCAAAATGTTTCTCGTGGGACTTGCTCTTCTTGGGGCATTATCAGGCAACTGGAGCTTAGTGAAAGGGAAGCAGCGGACCTGCCTCTGAGCTGAGTCTTCAGGATGTCTCTGAATTTAGGCCATGGCTACAACTAAATTTCAGCTTTTTGGTAATGAAGTAATGAGTGGTATAAAAGTGTTAGTTGAATGGAGCTTTTTTTTTTCCCCTAATCACACAAGGATAAGATTAAATGCAGGAAACTTGAAGTGGGTTCAAGCAAAGCAGCCTTATACTAAGCTTGTGGAAGGCATTGCCACAAGCTATCTACAGATGCTTTGAGGATCAAAAAGATCACCCAGAACTGCTTCAGATAAGTTTTAAACTCTTTCAGAGGACTGCGACTTCAAGATGAAATAAGTCTTTCATTGACTAGCTGCTGTTCCTGTGTGCCAATTTAACTGGCCACTTCAGATAATATTGCATACTTGTTTCTGACCACTTGCTGGAAGCACACTGAATTAAATTGTATGCCATCTGATAGGATGTTGCTATTTCAGTGTTTGCTGTCAATTGTGAGTTTAGACCAGTTCAAATCATGTTAATTAGTCTATTTTCATGTCACTGTTCCCTATCTGTTGAGACTGACACAGTTCCACCCACTTATTAATGAATATGTTAATTAATTCCTATTAGGCATCTAAATGTGGCTCCAGAACCAGGGAAGCAGTGACAACTGATGGCCCTTCAGGGCATACATGGTTTCTCACTATGATCAATATTCTCCACTGCTGAAAACACTTCTTACTTTTTTGGACTTCCACTCACTTAAGTCTCCTTCTGGCAGTTGTTTACACTGCTGAAACACAGCCAAGAGTTCAAGCAGGGTAGCCTTAAAAGCTGCCTTAATGACATCTATAGAAAAATCATCTAACTCGGCTTTCGTCTTCAGACAGAAGGTCAGAATTTACAGATTTTGTTGTTAGGCAGCTTCTATTCTGACCTCCTTCCTTCCCCCACCCCATCTATCTAGCCAGTGGGTTAAAAGACTGCTTAAAATATCCAGTTTCTTTCTTGATGCATCAAAACTCTCAGATACTCTGTGGATCAAGAAAAGTACAAACCTAACGTTTCAGCACTCTTAGCTCCAGATGGACCTGTTTTCAAATGCTGTTTATTTCAACTTCAGGGGCAGAACAAGACCTGTTTGAAAGCAGTATTTACACTAGGCTCAAGAGAGGGCCAGGCAGGGTTTGGGGTTAACATGGTTCTATCAAGAGACTTCTGGGTGGGTTCTGGATTAGCACACCACAGGAGAGCTCACAGCCAGCAGAAGGTGGGTTATGCTTTGGGTTACCTCCTCTCCAAGCACATGGTCCTGTGTTCCCTCAGACTGGAAGAAACATGTGAAAGGTGGCGAGGTGCAGGGAAAGGAGGCTAAAGTGCACGTCATTTTCCCCTTTCATCTAAGTGACAAAAGCAGAGAAAAGCTAGTACAGCCAGGATGAGGCGGGCATTATTCTGACCAGAAACTGTGTGTGGGAATCTTAGATCATTCCATCTAACATTTTGGTGATCTCGTGGAAAAGTTTCCAGCATATTCACATGGTTTACTGGCATGGTGGTGATAGGTTGATGGTTGGGTTTGATGGTCTTAGAGGTCTTTTCCAACCTTAATGTTTCTGTGATTCTGTGACTTGGACTAAAAATTTCTGTTCTCAAAGAAGTCTTACGCATGCTGGAGCTGAAGACTCAGTGGCAGAGAGATGCTGACTAAATTTTTATCCCTGTTGTTACAACAGATCTGATTTTTCAAGAATGCTGCACATGCAGGAAGTGTTTCCAGTGACTTCAGCTCTAGGGATCCCTGTGTAAAGTCATGCACGTGCCATGTGTAGCAAACCAGCTGTAGCTTACCCACCTCTGGGTCCTAGAATGCTTTTCTCTGCTTTAAACTTCTTTCATGTGGTTTGTTTTTAATATCTTTTAAGACCCTAAATTCAGCTACCCTTTGTATAGCTGCGAAAAAGCCTGTTGAGCTCTGTCAGGGTTTGTTGCTATATGACTGGGATATTCCGGCACAGCTGTGATACGTATCTTCAAAATGGTCTTTGTAGCAAGCATAAAAAAGTTTTCCTGGGTGTTCTTATATAGGGAAGTTGTAAGTCTGACAGCACTGCAGTTATTTACTCATTACAAGCTACACTACCCCACTGTCTTTAGTGTTGGTCAGTAATAGCCTGAAGCAACCACTCTGTCATGGGAGAAGAGGTGTTAATTCCGTTTCTCTGCCACAAAAGCCCAGGCTTGGAACAGAGACACTGTGTGCACAGAACTGTGGAAACTTAGAGGTTTGTAATTGAGCATTATGCTATTGACTGATTTTGGGTTTGGGTTTTTTTGGTTATCTGGTTCAGATGAGGCAAACTTATAAGTGCAAAACTTAATTGGTGACTGAGAAAAGGACCCAGATACATGACTTTCTAAAGGGTCTCAGTGGACCTGATGGACATAGGAGTTTTGATCACTTATTGCAGAGCTGACCTTATGTCTGACATGACAGCTGAAGGTGAAGGAGCTGTGGATCCATAACTACTGAGAAGTGAAATAAGAAAGATGATCCATTCAGGACAGTTGGAAGCTAAGGAGTGCTTTTGAAAGGAGCCAGGCTTTCTTGGCTGCTGTAGGTGCATTAATCGAGGAAGATGTGTTTGCTTTAGGGTATGACTAGTCAAACTTCAAGCAACACATGATTTCTCATTTGGAGGAGGGAAGGGATAGTATTAAGTGTTTTCACAAAGGACAGTGGAGACCCTTGTACCTCTGTCAGACCACTGCAGTATTGTTTAGAGCAGGGAAATGTAAAGACCTCTTTGTATCTTGATGTTAATCTCTGTGGTGTTCCCTGGAGGAGATATCTTTAGTGCCAAGGAGCAGGCAGTGATTTCAAAATTTTGGCTAAATAGACCGATGCGGGGAGAGGCTGAAAAAGGACATAGGATGAGATGGTTGCAGTACGAGGGCTGGGAGTCTTGTGTGGATTACAGCAGGTTTTAATAATCCAGCAAATATGTGGGCTGAGTATTTCCAGCAGTTTTTATTCCTTCTAGCAAAAATTGTAATACTTTGTGGTTAAAACAGTGAAGCAGAATGGAAGAAAACTGTCTGATGTTCTTTGGAGAAACTGATGGGATAATGTTGTTTCCTTAAGTACTGATCAGTTCTTGTACTGGTTCAATTTTTTCCTTAAGGTGCCATCACTTAAAGCAAAAGGCATCAGTCAGGCTCCAGCGTTGAGTCAAGAAGCATGCTCTATCTAACCTGACTATCTGACTAAGGACAATAATATTTTACCTTTTCTTCAGGAGAGGAAGAATGAGTGAATATAGATCAGGTGACCAGCAGCAGCCAAGCATCATCAAAGCTAAATAATACACAGTGAGGGTCTACCTGATGGAGAGAAGACTCTAGGACACTATTAATGCATAGCAGAGAATCTTGCAAAGGTAAATGTTAATTCACATGTGGGGTTTTTTTCTATCATGACTGAGAAGTTCCAGACCAGCTGACATTTTTGTTCTTGGAGTTTTATGATACTACTGACCATATTCTGAATAAAGGTCTGTATATTCTGAATAAAGGTCTGTATTAACTGAGAATACATGAACTTTCATTTATAATTGTAAGGATGTGTGCATTACTCTTGATATCCAGATCTGTAGATCCTGTTGAATCAGCCGTGTAGGCAGTTCCTACTGGGAGAAGTTCTTTGTAATGCATTTCTCTTTGCAGCCAATCTTATGTCTTTAATGAAGTCTTCTAAAGTTGAAAGAAGAATTTGTGATGAAGTCAAAATCCTGCTCAGACTGAAAATATGTAACAGCCTTTTCTGTATAGGAATATGTATAATGTATTCTCCTTCTGTGGCTCATCCTGGGAAACAGCAGGATTGTTGTGAAAACTGTGTTTGCATCAGATAATCCAATAATCCACCTATTCTGGAAAGAGTTGCTGTGAAATTGTTAACAGAGATACTGGTCTGAGTCTTGGGAAAATTCAGGCAAAATATAGTCAGATGCTAAGAGTGCTCCTATTGAAAACAAACCCTGCATTTTGTATCTCTCTCTTTTTAGATTTGACTGGGTCAGTTTATTGTCTTGAGTCTTGCAGAGTCCATTCAACAAAAAGTCAGATTTATACGTGCATAGATGTAAATCAGAATAACTTTTGTGACTTTTTTTGGAGTGTGTCTGGGAATCAGGGTGGTGAGACTCTCCAAAGCCCTTAAAGAAATAGTAATTTTCAGTAAGGAAATAATTCAAAATAGAAAGAGTTATGCTCCATTTTTATTTCTTTTTGTCTTCAGAAACCACTTCCTTTCCTGAAAGCATCAAAACAGCTATAGGGCACTAGTGACCAAACAGCATAGTTATGATTAGAAATAATTACACAAGCTAGCCTCCTGAGACCTATTGTAGACATGGGGAATACATCTGAAATTCAGGTCTATATTCCCAACATTCAGATATGTTTGAGTTTCTGGTTTTGGCAAAACACTCGTTTGGTTGTGTTTTCTTTGGATATTTTTCCTGAGTGGGCTTTTTCTCTGTGACTCATGCAGGGTAAAGCAGACTAGTTTGGAATGTGTGAAAGCAAGCTTCCTGAAGAGTACCAAGTCATACTATATAAATCCTAGACATCCTGAAGGCCTGTTATCTTTGCAAACACATATAGATGTTCTCTGCATGGAGCAATGCCTACAACTTAAAATTGATTTTTGTTTTGTTTTTTTTGTGGTCCAGTTGAAGAATGTATTGTGCATTGCAGAGAAGATCTGCTTGGAAAAGGTCTGACAGAAATGCAGTTTAGTGGCTAGACAAGAAATGAATTAGGAAGGTGGGAAAACTGGAAATTAGTAAACAATCCTGTTGAAGTGATTTGTGGGTTGAGTTTTGGTTTGGTTTGGTTTGTTTTTTTTTTTTTATTCAGCTAGTAGAGGAAATTTATGGCAGCATGCAGAATGAACCCAGAACTGAATATTTTAATTCTGAACAAAATAGAGAATTGAGTTTATTCCATTAGCTTCTGATACTTTGGCCTGATCTTGTGTTATTCTAAATGGTGAATGCTATATTAAAACTTTTCATCACTGGGTTGTAATCAGATGCATCTCACAGTTGTTTCCATAAACTATTACTGATTTTTAAAAAATGTTCATGTTCAAGTTAAGTAGTTTCTAGGCTCCAATCCTGCTGGAATCACAGAATCGCAGACTGGTAGAGGTTGGAAGGGGACCTCTGGAGATCATCTTCACCCCCTGCCAAAGGAGATTCACCTACAGCAGGATGCCCAAGTTCCCATTCAGATGGGTTTGGAATGGCTCCAGAGAAGGAGACTCCACAAATTCTCTGGGCAGCCTGGGCCAGGGCTTTGGCACCCTCACAGGAAAGAAGTTGTTAGTCATGTTCAGATGGATTCTCCTGTGTTCTAGTTTGTGCCCATTGCTCTTTGTCCTGTCACAGGGCACCACTGAAGAGAGTCTGGCCCCATCTTCTTGATCCCTGCTGTTTAGATGTTGATAAACGTTAATAAATTTTCTCTGTCTTCTCTTCTCCAGGCTGAACAGTCCCAGGGCTTTCAGCCTTTCCTTCTCAGGGAGATGCTCCAGTTCCCTCATCATTTTTGTAGCATCTCTTGAATTCACTGGTGAAATATTAAAATAAAATATCCAACTACATTTAGGTAGTAGGTTTTGGGGGAGGAAAAAATGTATTTTATTTTATTAAAAATCAACTGATGTAGTGTTTGTAGCCAACCAAAGGCTATAGAAAACATTGGTGATTTTATCTTACTGTACCAAACCCACCAATGATACAGCCATCAGGCTATGAATTTTCCCCTGTAGTATAAAAATACATCATCCCTTCCCTCTCCTCTGTGCATGGAGATAAACCAGGAGTGTCATATCTTTTGCATTTGTTTGTATTGTAATTTTGGGAGAAATGTAACTTGAATATCTTCTGGCAGTGCATGTCCACCAGAGGAGGAGAACACACTGGTTGGAAGTGATTCTTGGAGTCTTTGTTGCATTGACATTAAAGCTTGCACCATCTGGGATTGTGTGGCTGGAGGAGAAAAGTGATGATTTAAAAAGTGTAGAGGGAAAAAGACATTTTCTTGGGCCTCATGAGTCTGGTGAGAAAAACCTGGAACATAATGACCCTAAGACTTCAAAATGCAGGGTGCTAAAAGTCAGGAACTTAAGAAAAGCTCCAAACTTCCCCTGATTTATACCATTCTCATTTATTTGAGTCAGAGTGTAACTCATGCTTGTTGAGTGCTTCATGTTAGTGGTTCTGAGGTTTTCTAGGTTGTATTTTTTGGTTGCATTTATGCAATGAGTTACATTATAGCTTGTTGGGGTGCTTGGAGGTGGGAGGGTTGGGTTGTTTACATGCTGTGGGTTGATGGCGAACAGTTTCCCAGAGAATATTCAATATTTGAAATTTCATCTGGGTTGATTAGCTGTGAACACTTGCATATGCTGAGTGGCATAATTCCAGTTCCTGGATTCAATCAACATAACAACTTTGGCAGTTTGGGTTTTGAAAAGTACTGATGGTGTCTGGAAGGCACCAGTTTCCTTCAGCTCCCATTGGCACTGGCAGAGGGGCATCAGTCTCTTTTAGGGACCTAGATGGAACAGGCTATAAGGACTCTGGTGGCACTTCCTCTTCTTTTTTGGGTAGCTGTACAACCTTTCCCAACTACAGGGTCTTTTATAACCTGAGGAATACCTTCAGCAGCAAAAAGGATTGGTGCTGCCACTCTGTGTATTTTCTGGAGCTTACTCAGCTGTAAGTGGTGAAGCTCCAGGAGTGAATTTAAGCAGGAGTAGCAATGGGATGAGGTGAACCTAGGGAGGAGTGCTATAATGAGTGCAGTGCATTTCTGCAGTTAAAGATTATACTTCAGACCCTTAAAGCATGTGTTATTCTTTGAGCATAGAGATCTGCATGTGTTTATTTTTCTTTGGCATGATTGGCAGAATATCTTTTGAGAAGAGACAGAATAACAGCCAGAAAGAGGCTTGGTGGGTCAGAAGAGTTAAGCAAGCAAAGCTGTCCAGCACATGGAAGTGTGCAGTATTGCAGCACACAGCCTGGGACAGGCACTGCTCTCTTAACTTCAGAGAAATCAGTGCAATTCCTTCAGTCCAACCAGGCATGTGGCCTGAAAACGTGGGACCTAACCATTGTAATTCAGACTGTTTGTGGATATATTTGCTTTTTTGGGAGTTACAAGCATATGTGTCAGACAGGGTCTAAATGGCAAGTACATGTACTCTAAGAGGGGGCAACCAAGAGCTTCTTATTAGGATCAGCAATGTTCTCCTTATTTCAGTACAGAGATAGTTGCATTTTCTTTTGTTCTTTCAACAGGTTAGTAATTACTGTTGCAGTAATTAGGCTTGGTGGAGAGTATGTAAGACGATAAATGGTTATTCTGTGCAGTAGTGGGGGATATTTGATGCCAAGCTTATTATTTTCAGTCAAAGCTAATTATCTCTATTATAATACATGACTCTCTTTCTTGAATTATGAGTGGGAAACTGCTGAATAGATTTTTTTTTTTTAAAGTGCCCTGAACCATGGAGAGAAATGAAAATTAAAAACAATGAAAAGCTTGTTAGACAATGAGAAGACTCATCTGTAAAGCTATTTCTGACAGATTTTTTTCTCTCTCTCATCTCCAGTTATATAAATATCAAATGCTTATCACAAAATAAATTACTGCATTACACATGCTAAAGGCATAGAAGTTTAGTTCAGACAGCAGAGAAAGCACTTGGGCATTCAGTGGGTGGCAAGCAGCGAGCTGCACGGCCAGATGGGTGCAGTGACACTGGCTAAAGGGAGCGGTGATGTTACCCCTGCTGTGCAGCTGTGCTGCACGCAACCTGGCCAACATCTGAACTGCTGAGGTGATCAAGGGGTTGACAGATGTTCCTATTAAGTGCCTTTGGAAAATACTGGCTACCCAGGACAGGCATCTGTTTTGCTTATATTTAGGGCCTGCCCTGGAAATCTGGGCAGGGAAGCTGTGAGCAGGGATTATACCCTCTGGCTGGTTTACCTCAAGCGCTAAGGTCAGCGGAGAGAGCGTGACTTTGATTAGTAGTGTTTGCCTACTCTGCAGATGCTACCCTGTCATTTATTAATAATGCTGTTGTCCCCTCCTCCACTTACATCATGGTTTCAATTTGTAGCAGTGACAGGGCTGATCACCTTTCCAGTCTTAGCTGACTTATACCCTAGGTTTGCTTTGCACCACACAACTGAATCATCCTGTAACTTGATTCTCTGACTGGTGAAACATGTAGTAGAGCTGCAGCTCACTGCCAGCCGTGGCTCAGCTGAGCTCCCGGCACCCCTTGTCTCAGCCCTCCCCACCTCATGCCTGAATGTCCTTCCTGTGGGAATCTGGGTGGGAGGAGGTGGTGAATGACCATGCTTTGCCTTAAGGCACCGACAGCCACTGGTAGCAGGGACAGCTGGACCCGAGAGCTTGGCAACACTCGCAGGCTCAGTGTCAGGAAGCAGTCACTGAAATGCCCTGTCAGGCCATGTAGGGTGATTGATGGGCTAATGGAAAAGGCAGCTGTTTGCTGTTGCATGTGAATACTCCTGTGTTAAGAAGGCACAGGGTGGGGAGAAGCTGCTACAGTTTTTTGCTTTCCATATATCCTGTACCTAATTTCTAAAAATTGTGATTTTGAGTTGAGTTTAATTCCCTCCAGAAGAGAAGCAGTAAAGCTTGCCTGCCTATTTACAAGGCAGCTTTCCTTAGAAACTCTGTAGCGTGCTTTTCCATGTGCTACACAACAGATGTTTGAAGCTGAGCTGTGTCATGTGTTGCCTTTTGCGGTATCTTAATACGTGCCTTTGAGAGAGACAAGCAGGACAAAGAGGAACCGGCTAAGATGGATAAAATGTTCACGGAGCTAGTATTTGCCTGGCTTTGGTTACTGCCAATAAACCCACATCAAACTATCACTGTGCTGCTCATCCACAACCTATGCTAAAAGCTGCTTGACTCCTGTTGGAAATTCCATCCTTTACCTTCACGCTGTTTTTTCCAGCAGACTCTTGCACCTCACAAAAGCTCTGTTTATTGACCTTATAGATTTTATACTTCTCACAAACTGCACATCAGACTTTCTCAGTTTTCTCTGGTGGTGCTGTTATTCCAGAATGGTGGTGTAAGTGGTGGACTGCTGGTTTAACAGAAGTATTATTTGTTAAAATCTATGGTGCAATACAAGTAATCTTTCTCAAATCAAGCATGATCTTGTGAACTCTTATAGAGAGGGAACATAATATCAGACATAGAAATCTCCAAGGTAAGTTCATCTTCGTACTGTCCCAAATCTTAATTCACATTAGTGACGGCATTTCAAGAGCTGCCTCTTAAAGGTGACCAAGCAGAGCTGTATCAGTGATACCTTGCTAATTCAAATTCCTGATGTCACCGAAAGTCCAGTTTGGTGAAAATGAAAAGATGCTTTCTACCAAATTCGCAGAATCATTACGGTTGGAAAGGACCCTCAAGATCATCTAGTCCAACCGATAGCCCTACACTACTCTTACCCCTAAATCATCCCCTGAAGAAACACATCTATCCTCTTCTTAAAAACCTCCAGGGATGGTGACTCCACCACCTCCCTGGGCAGCCTATTCCAGTATCTAACCACACTTTCAGGAAAGAAATTCTTCCTAATATCTAATCTAAGCCTACCCTGGCACAACTTAAGCCCATTCCCTCTAGTCCTGTCACTAGTCACAAGGGAGAAGAGGCCAACACCCGCCTCCCTAGAATGGCCTTTCAAGTAGCTGAAGAGAGCGATAAGGTCTCCCCTCAGCCTCCTCTTCTCCAGGCTATATAATCAGTAAGAGCAGCAGAGAATTAAAAGATAGTAATAAAAGCAGACACTATTCAGAGGTGGTGTTCCAGATTTTTTTCATGTGGGTAGAGCCCTTCCCAAATCTTTGTTTGCTAAGCCTAGCCATGATGATGATGATCTACACTAAGGTGGATACACTGGGTGAGGAAGAGTCCACATGTATTAGCATTTGATAACAGTTATTTGCATGAAAGAGGGTTGTAAGGTGGGGCCCTGGAGTGGCTATAGACTAATAGAAGCTGTATAAGGGCTACCAACAAGGCAATAATATGTAAAGTTAAGACAACACAGTCAGATGTAGTTTAAGTTGCATCTAAATAGGGATAGTAAAATGTTTATCTAGATGCAGGAGAAGCATAAGCCTCTTGACTTTCACAAAGCAAATATATCTATAGCACAAACAGATGAAAATAGTGACAGCTTTCATGTAATCAAATCAAGAGTGTAGCACTCACTCATTCATTCCTTGGTCTGAGAATGCAAAATTTAGTAGCTAACAAGTAAATATTGTAAAACATAGTATTAGATGATTAGATCTGGCAAGAAGGAAAACTCCAGACTAGGCATTTGCAGTACCAGAGGGCAGGAAAACCTATTAAGCATACACAACAGTGACTCCTAACTATAATCTGGTATAGATGTGTCTGCAAACCATAACTCAAAAAGCCAAACCAACCCCTTTACAGCTGCAGACATCTCAGCAGAATAGTTTTACATGCTGTTAGCCTGGTTTGAGTTTATGTATCCTTTTCATAGCTGCAATTTAACTGTTTTAAAGTGTTTCTCTGGGGGAATTGATGGCTTTTATTATGTACCTTTCTGTACTATAAGAAGGGGAATGATCAATTTTATTTATGCTGGTTGTTGTTTGTTTGGCTGTGTGACAAGGTTGCTATCAACAGAAGGGATGAAGCATGAGGTAATGACTACAACTTAGGTTGAACACCTGTCATACCTGCTTTTTGTGTGGACTGATCAGCGAGTGTTAGGGCACAGTCAAATGTGTGTGTTTCCCTCATGTTTCCAAACTGGCAAGCTTAGTGGAAGGTGATCTTTTGATGTTTTTTAACAGTTCCCTTCGTCCCTGAAATCAAAGGTACTAGTATTGTGCTAAACTATGTAGGCTCTATGGAGAGTTTGAGAAAAATGCTCTGTGAACTAAGGAGAGAAACCATTTCTTACAAAGGGATTTTATTTGGTTTTACTCATTTATAATCTGGAAGAAATTGAAGTTCAGCCTTCTACATATTCCACTTTTCCCTTTTGGAAAACCATGCTGACTAGAGATTGCTGTTCCTTCAGACCTGTGGCTCAGCATGATGGGGGCCACTCATAAACCTGCTAAAGTCTCGTAAACCTGTTCAAGTCAGGGTAAACTGACTGAACAAAGACTAAGTATTTAAGCATCTCAAGTCAACTTCACTCATTTTGCCTGAAGCACACTCACTCACTAGCAGGTCAGCTTGCTGTAACCTCTGACAAGTGTGAGAGGCAGCTGGAAAGATCATCATCTTCAATTGGCATAGATCTGAGAATCTAGATCTGAGAAAGGACTTCTATCTTTGGCTCTGTTCCACTCTAGACATACTCTGCATATGACTAATTTGGGTTTTAAAAGAAACCCACAGAATGCTTACCCAAAGAATTCTGCTGCCACAGCATTCCTGCTAAGAGGAAGAATGTGCTGCAGTCTTGTTTGGTCTGGGAGGTGAGAAATCTGATGGTATTTGCAATTATTGGTCTACCTGGAGAGGAGTTGCCAGGGAAGAGCTGGTCAAAGCACTAGAGAAATGCTGGTCAGAGATGAGGGCTGCAACATCCACTGGGCACTAACTTGTACCTCTGAGCCCTCCTGAGTGCTGAGTAGCAGAATCATGAGGAAGAGAATACCATTCGAAGAAGGCAGAGACTAAGAAAAGAGAGAAGAGATACTGAATAAATTGAAGTCTGTCAAATGCAAACATCAGAGGACAAATGATTTGTGAAAAGGTCTTAAGCTGTTGCTCTTTTCTTTGACTGACAAGATTTTTAGTAAGGTGGCATCATGATTTAATTTTATTCTTCAACCCATGTGGACCGTAAGTGCTAGTTTCTTCTTCTTCTGGACTAGCTACTATTCGCTGTCAACTGCCTAAAGTTCCTAGAAAGCTTTGTAATTTTAAATTCAGAAAAAAGCTGGACTGCTTTGGTGGGACCAAATCACAAGCAAAAATTGGTGGAACTAGAGAAGATTGGAGAACTCCTTGTAGCAAGGCAACACCTGGCATTGCTGCAGCAGTGGCTGGATGGACAGGGCACACCCAAGGAGTCTCTGCAAAATCTGGTGTAAAAAGCCAAACTCCTCTGGCAAAAATCCATGACAAAATATGAGTGCTCTTATTGCCAGTGATGGGCAGAAACCCACCCAGGTATTCATAGGCTCTCATCTCTGGGCAACTGAGCAGAGGGCTTGCTCTTCTGAAATGCTCTGTTGCAGTGGAAACAAACTCTTCGGCCTCCAATGTCTGTGACGAGCTGGGCACATTCTGACATCCCAGGAGCTGTACTCGCCCCCTTTTTTTTGAGTTGTGAATGCTGTGGGTCTTAGAACTTTTTACTTACAGGTTAACCATTGAGACCCAACAATGTCACCCTCACGTCTCACAGGGCTGAGTGTTTTCTAAAGATTGCCTGAAATTCTCTCCTCTCAGACAATGGTACTTGTGTTTCATAACCAAGCAACTTGGTCTTCATTCCAGAGCAAGTCAAACATGCAGAATGGTAAGAGCAGGTGAAGAGGTGCTTCAACACACCCAGTAGGTGCAGAAATTAGACATTTCAGAGTAGTAAGCTGCTTTTTAATAGATTCATGCAGTAGTAATGTTGACAGATGTTATTGCAGTTATTAAAAACATAATCTAGAATAATGGAAAATAAGTGTAAAGGGATCTCATGTGAACCTGAGAGCCAATGCTTATATAAAAGCAAGAAATGAAGGGAGAAGCAACAAATATTGAGAACTCCTAATAGCTCCAGCAGCAGAGTTGTGCATTTCTGGATATGTTGGAGATTTTCCACAGATATTTCCTATGGAAAGAATTTATGAATCAAAGCATGAGAGTTGTCCAGGGAAGATTGGTCCCACATGGATACTGTTTCTGTTTTAAATCATCCAAATCTTCAAAACTATTCACATGAACAGACTGTATTCATAAGTACAGGAAGCGTTTGCATTTAGGATAGCTAAATTAGCTGAAGCAGAAATGAACACACAACATGTAATTCCAGAAAATAAAATAGTTGTATAGTCAGACTGAGCCATTCAGAGGGAAAACTTAGAGCAAGTTGAATTTTGTTCTTGGTTGGGGTTACCATAGGAGTGCAGCAGGATAATTCAGAGCAAAACATGGTCAAATTAATTTGCTTTCTACATGCATTGGCCTTCTTGTTGGTTACTGTTTCCTGTTTATGAAGAGGGAAGAGCCAAAACCTACAGTTTTTAGCATCATGGAAAATGGCCAAGACTGCTCTGTAGGGACTTATATCTAGTTATAGATTTGAAAGAAGAGGTGGATGTCATTTATCATATTTTTTTTTAAATAATGTTTCCAGTATATTTCTTCTTCAAAATGTCCAGAGCAATACTATCCTCAGAACAACTTTTAACCTGAGACTGCAAGGTCAACCAACCTCAACTCTTCTAGAAGCAAATGGGATTAGAAGAGTCTGTGGACGCCTTTGCATTCTCAGACACGTTTAGCAATTCACATCACTGAAACTCAAGATTAAAAATAAAAAGACCTGGAGTTCTTTTTTAATTATCTTCCCTGGCATAACCATTTGTGTAGCCAGTTTATCTGTATCAGAAAGGTTGTGCTTGTTTAAGTAAGCCAGAGCTGGAGATTTGAACTCTGCTCAACTTTGGTTCCTCATAGGCCACGGAGCTGATCCCCAGTGGCCTTTTTGCTGATCTTCTCAGTGAAGTGTCTTTTTATCTGTTGTCTGAAAGGCTGCATCCTTTTATATCAATGGAATATCCATGAACTTCTTTGGGGCAGGACAGTTACCGAAGCCTGAGGAACTTTTCCATTGACTTCTGTGGGAACACTTGGCAGAGGCTTGGTTCGATGTCTGTAGCATGAAGCTTTCCTGGAGTAGAAAGAAATGCATTTCCCTGATGCTGCCTAGCTCTCATGAGTGCATCTGTCAAACTTCTAATACACTGTTTGTACAACACTGGGCTTTTTCACACACAGCTGAACATGTCACAGACTTTAACTTTAGATCTAAACTGGGACACCTAGGAGACTCTTGAGCTAGATGGATCCAAGTATCTGCTAACTTTGCAGTAAGGGCAGTCACAGAGTATATCCCTTCCCTGGTTCCTCCCTTCCTGTGTTCTCTCTTGTGCTTTGATTTTCACACCCACCCCATGAGCTAGAAGAGTGGCAGTGTCCAGTTTCCCCTGATGTGGAAAACGATAGGACTGGGATGAGAGGAGGCGGCCTAGTGGTTAGGATTCGGTGCTGTCACCACTGGGACTTGGGTTCAATTTCCAGTCAGGGAAGCTTTGTTGTGACCTAGTCTTAGAGAATCCTGCTTTGGCAGGGGGTTGGACTAGATGGTCTTTCGAGGTCCCTTCCAACTCCTAACATGCTGTGATACTGACCACTGCTGCATGTGCTCCCACAGTCCTCCATGTTCATCCTGTTGTTTCAAAGCAAGGTTCTCGCATGCCGGCACAGCATTATGAAGAAGTGTTTGCTGCTGTTGCAGGATGGTCTCTGAGACATAGGATAGCCTTCAGTTCCTCAGGTTTCTTGCTCCAGCATCTCTCCCAGACCAAAAAAAAGTGAAAGGTTGATATCACAATATTTAATTATTCTTAATGCACAAGATACAAGCAAAACTTCTACCATTAATCACAGGTGTTTTAAAGCCATAAACTTGTCCATATTTGCTAACAGTTGGGGAAGAAAGTTGATCTTTCCTGAAAATACTGAAGTAGATGGGACCAGTGTGCATGCCAGAATCTCCCTACAAATTCTTCTAACATGAAACAGTTTTGGACAGTTCAGGACATCTGGAGTGAATATGGGAGAGGGAAATGAAAAATTTCTTGAATGTACTTAAAGGCTGAAAGAGAATCGCAGTGGTGTAGACATGCAGAAACCCTGAATGAAATCCACGCATGGGTATGGCAGAATGCTTAAAAGGAAGTCAGCCTGCTAGGAGCAGAACTATTTTTAGTCTGCTAATGAAGAAAGCAGCTGTATTTGAGAAAGCCAGTCACTCACTGCTTGGAAAATCAGCTGGAACTCTTTTGGGGTCCTGGTGTTCTTGGTTGTGAGAGGAAAATCTTATGTGTAAGCTCTTTCAGCCCTGGAGAACCTTAAATGGCAGTCATCTTGGGTTTTGAAGCACAGTTGGGTGCTTCTTGGGAACAGATTCACAGACTTCTGTTGGAGCCCATGGTCACTCTGCAGTGTTCAACTGCTCTTGGAATGAGCATTTCCTTAGGAAGCGCTGAGGAGCTGGCAAAATCCTCTGAGATTGAGGAGAACTTGCTTTGAACATAACATTGAATTCTGCCTTTTTTATGTTCTGTGCAGTGCTGCTTCTTAGACAATGCTTATTTCTGTTCTTGATTTCCGCAGAGCTTTGTTGGGGTGCAGCAATCTGTCCAATTTGTCACAAAACCTCTATTTTCTTATCTGTACAGTGTCTGTGTTAGTGTAGGAACAGAGGAGAACCTCTTCATTTTGCTCTCTAGTAAAACTTTGATTGTGGCAAGTTGCTTCTCTTTATGCACCATCTCTGTACAGACTAAGTCCTTTTAGAAAGGGGTTTGACTTGGTTAAAACAGAGAGATGTCTTTCTGTCATATTGCTGAGTTAAACAAATGATCACAATGAATTATGTGTGTCTTGGCTGTGACAGGAATAGACAATAGTTATCACAAGGTTAAAACCATTGAATATGCTTGCTAGAAATAGAGGAGACAGCTTGATTTTTCTGCTGGCTTGAGAAACCCTTCCTGTAGGTCGTTAAAGTAGATGCATCATAAAAGGTTGAATTGAGAGAAAAAGGGTTTTAGCTTAAAGCCAGTGTTGAGGAAGCCTGACAAAAGCAATCTCGCCTGAGATGGCCTGGCATTTTTTGATGAGAGAATGAAATTAGTGAGGAGGAGGGCTTGGTTTGCAAAACCAACTTCTGCATATGATCTTCAATTTCCATCAATGGCCACCTGCCCAAACCATCAGGAACTGGACAAGATCTTGAAGGTGAGAAGAAGGCAGGGTATTCAAGAAGAAATGTTGTGGAGAGGGAGCTGGGACCTGGGCTCTGCAGGTTTCCCTGCCCCTGGGGACAGCTTTGGCAACCTCCTTCTGTCACTTTTGCTCCCAGCTTTGCATTTGATACGTATAGAAATATGTTCTTTTCTTGCCTGTCACATGCTTTGACAGATGAAGAGTCTTATATGGAGGGGAAACGATCTTGGATGTGGGTACTTAAATGTTCAAAAAATTGGAAGGAAAGGGTTGTAAGCTCTGAAGAATATCCTGATCTCTTTTTTTTTAGTAAGGCCAGTCTACTGGGGAGGTGCCAGCAGACTGGAAATCAGCCAATGTTACCCCCATATATAAGAAGGGAAAGAAGGATGATCCGGGAAATTACAGGCCTGTCAGTCTGACTTCTGTGCCAGGAAAGCTGATGGAGCAGATCATCCTGAGTGCGCTTCTGCAGCACTTGCAGAGCGGCCAGGGGATCGGGTCCACTCAGCATGGCTTCATGAAGGGCAGGTCCTGTCTGACTAACCTGATCTCCTTCTATGATGGGGTAACCCACTTATTAGATGAAGGAAGGGCTGTGGATGTTGTCTACCTTGACTTTAGCAAGGCATTTGACACAGTTTCCCACAGCATTCTCCTAGAGAAACTGGCTGTTCGTGGCTTGGATGAGCACACCCTTGGCTGGATCAAAAACTGGTTGGATGGCCGAGTCCAGAGGGTTGTGCTCAATGGAGTCAAGTCTGGTTGGCGGCCGGTCACGAGTGGTGTCCCTCAGGGGTCAGTGTTGGGGCCTCTCCTGTTCAACATCTTTATTGATGACTTGGATGAGGGGATAGAGTGCACCCTTAGTAAGTTTGCAGATGACACTAAGCTGGGTGGGAGTGTCGATCTGCTTGAGGGTAGGCAGGCTCTGCAGAGGGACCTAGATAGGCTGGATAGATGGGCAGAGACCAATGGGATGAGTTTTAATAAGGCTAAATGTAAAGTCCTGCATTTTGGGCGTAACAACCCCCAGCAGCGCTACAGGCTCGGGAAGGTGTGGCTGGAGAGCTCCCCAGCAGAGAAGGACCTGGGGGTGCTGATTGACGGCCGGCTGAACATGAGTCAGCAGTGTGCCCAGGTGGCTAAGAAGGCCAATGGCATCCTGGCTTGCATCAGGAATAGTGTGACCAGCAGGAGCAGGGAGGTGATCTTGCCACTGTACTCGGCACTGGTGAGGCCACACCTCGAGTACTGTGTGCAGTTTTGGGCACCGCAGTTTAGGAAGGACATTGAGCTACTAGAGAGGGTGCAGAGAAGGGCAACTAAGCTAGTCAGGGGTCTGGAAAACAGGCCTTATGAGGAGAAGCTTAGGGAGCTGGGCTTGTTTAGCCTGGAGAAGAGAAGGCTGAGGGGAGACCTTATCGCTCTCTTCAGCTACTTGAAAGGCCATTCTAGGGAGGCGGGTGTTGGCCTCTTCTCCCTTATGACTAGTGACAGGACTAGAGGAAATGGGCTTAAGTTGTGCCAGGGTAGGCTTAGATTAGATATTAGGAAGAATTTCTTTCCTGAAAGTGTGGTTAGATATTGGAATAGGCTGCCCAGAGAGGTGGTGGAGTCACCATCCCTGGAGGTTTTTAAGAAGAGGATAGATGTGTTTCTTCAGGGGATGATTTAGGGGTAAGAGTAGTGTAGGGCTATCGGTTGGACTAGATGATCTTGAGGGTCCTTTCCAACCGTAATGATTCTGTGATTCTGCTATGATCTGGGAAAGAAGTTGGTGCTCTCAGCTTCTTCCCGTTTGCTTGTCACCAGCCACATGCCTGCAAAGGGCTATCCCTCTTTGGATCTCCTGGCACAGTTTCTTGTGTGATCAGTCCCTAAATCTGTTTCTGCTTGAGCAATATAGTTTTAAAAAATAACCTCTATTACAAGGGAAGATCATTCTGACTGAATTGCATAAGAGACAGTTACATGAGTATTTACTTTGGCATAAGTTGGGCAGGATGGGGACAGTGACCAGCAGCTGGAAGGGGGGAGGGGGAGCAGGAGATTCTTTGCCTGACTTAGGGGCAGCTGAGCAGCAGGTCTGACCACAGCCTTTACTTTCCACCACAAATACCTGAAGTTTTTAGCTGGTTTCAGTAGAGCTTGTTTTGCATAAACCATTTCTGGTTTCCCTTTACTCATCTGTCCCTTTGTTAATAACATAATGTAAATAATTCTGTGCTGGATTTGGCATTCATTTCAACAGGTGTAACACTAAAGCAGTTGTAATTGGTTTCAGTGTTCCCAGCCTTCTCTCTGGCTGCACTTTCCAAAGGAGCTGACTTGGTTTTGCTTCTGAAGGTTCATTAATACCATAATTCCCCCATCAGTCTGCTGCTTTTCATGTTAATTCAGTTCTGTAGCTTGGTAGGAGGCAACATGAAATGTTTCAGGCTGCATCCTAAGGTTGTTCTTTGAGTGGCCAGTGTGGATGTGGTGGGCATTGGCAAGAAACGGTTTGTGATATTTATGATCTTAGGGAATTTATGCAAGAGGGAAAAAATGCTTATCCTGATTCTGTATAAATACCACATCCAAAGCACACCTGTCTTCTGCCATGTGGGCCAGCTAATTGGTTTTTGATCTATTTTTACTGTTCTTAGCTGAAAGGCTTTTTTGTTGTTTTTTTTTTTGGTGAAGTTTCACAGAGCTGTTTTAGGGGTTTGTAGCTGTGAAAAATAGCCATGGTTCTGTGTTTTAAAAAGCGTTCTCAAGGAATAATTACAATGATTGAGAATGTTCCTAAAAAAACCAGAAGTGTGTGACATTTTTCATAGCTCCACATCTATAGAATGGCTTTGTGGGTTTCATCACATAGTCAGGAAACTTTTCAAAATAAAAAGGAGCAAATCTATCTCTGAGCTTGGCAACAGCTGAAGTTTATATTTCACAAGCATCCCAAAATGGGTTCCTCCCCATTTGCAGACACAGATGCCAGAGTTTTAAACTGACAGTGCAAAGTTTATGTTGCAAGCCTTGTAAAGGAGCAAAGCAGCAGTTTCCTGCTCTCTGCCAGTCCTGCACTTCTGCATGGCTGGGCTGAGGCCTTGCTGGACAGTTATTGCTGTTTATGAATTCCTTGTCTTGCAGTCGTGTGGAACAGCAAGTCGGCATTGTTGAACTGGGAGCTGGAGACATGAAAATAGCAGCAAGGTTGCCCCTGCTGCTAAACTTTTGGCAGTATTTTGTATTCCATTCTTGTCTGTGTTAAAACACAAAATGTAGTGAATGGGCCAAACCCTGTAATCCTTATTTGGTTATTATGAAAAGAGAGAAAAAGCTGTGATTCATTAGGAGGGGGATGAATAAAAGGCTGCAGAGAAGTCTAATGCAAGGTAGCTTGGGAGCTTCTGTTCCCTTGTCTCATAACCCAGCAGTGCAGGAGTTGTCTGAGCACTGTGGATGGTGGCTCTGTCAAAAGCAAGGCATTAGATAGTCCTCGTGATGGGACAAAGAGACAGTGATGCAAGGAGATGCCTGTTGCTTACGTGATCTAAGCATGTATGTGCAGGGTTAATGGGAAAGGGAGGCCATTGAGACCTCCAGGTAAATGCATGCACATGTAAAAATGGCTTGGGTGGAAATCATTGCATGGGAAGCTCCTGAAACCAACTATTTCAGAGGATTATTATTTTTTTAAGTGGAAGTGTAAAATACCTGGGGTTACCTGTTACCTCAAACAAAAAGGGTATGTGAAATGGAACAAACGCTTTTGTTTCAGCATCAGAGAAATCTCTTAAGTGGCAGGTCACTAATCCCACTTCAGTATTTTGCCTGGAGCAGCAGGAGTTACAGATGTTTGCTTGCATCATCACAGTATAGTCTCTGACGATGGTAGTTTGTGTTGTTGTAATCCCACAGAAATGATGCTTTGGCCTCAATAGTTTGGCCTGTCTGGGCATGACTGATCATTATCTGCTCTTCAAGATTAGCTGAAAGTGCCTAGCTAAATGCTCTGAACTGTGTGGTAGAAGAGGATGAATCTGGGGTTGGATAAATGCTGCATAAAAAAAGGCTGTTGTGTTTATTCCCCTGTGCTCCCCCGAATAAATGAGAGGAGAGCAGTGCAGAGCAGGGCCCATCTGCTTGGGATATATTCAGTTACCTAACTCATGGCACAGGACACTGCAACTCTAGCAGGCAGCATTTCAGCTGAGGGTAGTGAGTGTTGTAAATAACTTCAGGAGGAGAGAGTTTGTTCCCTTCTTCCCACTGTTTATGTTAGATGCTGAAGGAGTGGCACACACGTGTTTGTGGAGGGTTGTTCAGCTGATCTGCCTCGTGCTCCCCAGACCTCCCTGATCTCACACCCAGAGAATCTCAAAGATAATTTGAGTAAAAGGCTGTTCTGAGTGCTATTTGGCTCCTCTGTTTACAAAGTCACAAAGTCTCTTCTTATTATTTTTCAGGGATCAGAGGGGACAACAAGTTTAACTATTAGCTCAGCTATTTAAGCCCTGGGGCAATGCCAGTCTGCTTGGCACATAGTGTTGGATCTAGTGATAAGATATTCGGTTGACTGATGACCCTCACAGCCTTGTAAGAAATATGCTGATATAAATTCTCTGTGAGGGATAGGAGGAACCAAGCAGCTCTTATGTTTTATGACAATTGCTAATCATAAATTCTGCCAAAAACGTGGGCTTAGATGTCTATGCTGCTGCCCTTCAGTAAACTCTGATTTCCTGGAGACTTCTAGAATATTCCTAGATAAGCACTATTGCAGATGAGTAACGAAATAGAAAAGCTCTCTAGCAAATTGTGCCTGAAAATATTTTCTGGTGCCCAATTACATTTTGTCCACTAGATGGCTTTTCGCCCCCCCCCAGCTGTGACTTGGTAGGCTACATTTGGTCGATTCTCATTGCTCTATCTAAAATAAAAGAGTTTAATTCAGCTATTGGTAACACTTCAGTTAAAATTTTCTAATTACAGACAGCATACAGGACTTATATATCCTGTGCTCTAAATTTTCCTACATGGAGCAGATCTTCCATACATTGGCACAGATTAAAACTCAAGTTAAGATGTTTTAGCAAATTGTTAAAGACCACAAAGCACATTCTGTGGTTATTAAGTCTTCAGTACTGACACTTAAAAATGATGTAAAAATCTTCCAGACCTTGTTTTGGTTTGGTTGGGGTTTTTTTGGGGATCAGAAACAGAGGAGTTCCTCCCCTTACCCACCCAGCCTGTAGTATAATATTAATTAACGATGTTTGGAAGTAAATTTAGGTTCTGCAATTATTATAATTAAGTGGGACAGATGGGATAGAACTCTGTATTATGTGGCTTAAGCCAAATCAAATGGACTGCCAAAATAAACCCCAAACCAAAAACAAACCCTCACAACAACCTTATTTACGTTGAGGGAAGTCTCAGTTTTAGTGATTGTGTGTCCCATGGGCCACTGAGATGCTAGTAGAGCTGTGCCTTTCCTCTTGACTTAATCAGGTGAATAAGAGAGTGGTCAAGAGAAGAATACCCTGAACTGGTAAAATGTGTGGTAGTTAGTTTATGACAAAAACCGCCCAAAATCAAAAACCCTCAATAAATATTTTTGTTATTATTTTATAATATTTAGTCATAAAAAAAACATAGCATGGTAGAATTAAAAATAATCACCAGGCTGATGTTCACCATTTCACTGGAGAAAATACAAGGGAATTGGTACAATTTTAGATCAGTAAAATGCTGTCAAGAAATGTACTTACACCAACACTGCCGATGTGGGTACACAAGCTAGAGAAAGATGAGAGAACCTCTATCACAAGCCACTATTGATGTCTTCCTGAGAAGCTCAGTCATTTGCTCCTGCCAGCTCTTGAGATTTGGGGGATTTCTGCAAGGAAGTTACTGCAGGATCCTGCCTGGGGATGCAGTTCCTCTGTTCATTTTATAGCTGGTAAGTATTTGTTCAGCGTGAAACTCACATTTCTATCTGTTGAACCAGAACAGGTCTGTCTTTTTCTGTCAACTTCCTGATAGCCATGAGGCAAAAGAGAAGTGTGTTCATTTCAGCATCCCTCGGCCTCCTCCCTGCTTCTCTAGAAGAGGAACCAAGCAAGCTATTTCTGTTCCTCATCCTTTCCTTCAGCTTCCTTCCTTTCAGGATCTTTTATCTCTTGTGAATCATTCCAGTGCCCATTGCTGCCTGCAGTTCTAGCTTTTGGAAGCTTCAGCAGGAAATTAGGGGGTTTGTTGGGTTTCCCTGCATGGCATGGGGCCCTGCTGGAGAACAGGTTGAGATTTTGGTAATCTCTGTCAGTGGATTTTGTGGGAATTCATAAATGAGACCAGTGTCCACACTTGCCAGGGAAATCTTGCAACTGCAAAGCATCTGAGTGGATTTTTAAGCCCCATTTGACTAATACTAGAAGGATTAGCATGTTATTTTGTTTGATGCCAATGCAAGAAAACCTCATGTTCTTTAAAGTGAAGGCTTACATTTACCTGGGTGGTGCTAAACTAAGGTTATGTGAATCATGGTGTAAAAAGCCCAAGTACACTGGTGGCCCTGGGGCATGAGTACTTCAGGCTGAGCCAGCTATTGTGCTATCCATCATGAATGGATGGGATGGAGGAGCAGGCTCTTTTGGCTCACTAGGGAGCTGAGGTGGTTTGACATTGAGTGCAAGAGGTGTGAAACACTAAAGCAGGTAATTTAGTGATGGTCAGCTAAGCAGTTTGGTCAGAAACATCAGGTGTAATGCGCAAGCACAGCTCTTTGAGCCTCTTAGCTATCTTCTGCTTTCAGTTACGTTGGTATAAATCCGTTGAGTTCCCTAGATTCCCACATCAGGCTTATTCCTGTGCTCTTGAGAACAGAGTTGAGGGGACAGAAGGGAGAAGAAATTAGTGAAGGCAATAAAAGTACAGTCTGCAATTTTACTATGCACAGAGTACATTCCCTTTCCTGGATTTCAACCATTTGGTCTAATAGAGGATGTTCTTTCTGCTCAACAAGAACTGTGAAGCCACAATAAACAACCAGTAGCACCTATGGCAGTGTAGTGTCAGTGCAATGCAGATGCTGTAATGGAAAACCTTCTCTGCTATGCAAGTATGTGCATGCTACAGGACATGCAGTAGTAACAATCCCATTTTTTTTATCTCCACCCTACTCCTAGTTAGCTATCTGCAGATCATAGGCAGAAGAGACCATGTGAAGTCCTCTAAACCTAACTAGAGTATTCCAGAAAACAGCATCAAGAAGGAGAAAAAAGCCATTAAACAGGATAAAAGCCTTAGCTCAGTTTAAAAATTGCCTGGGAGGCAATGTGTGGGGTTCCTGTCCCTGACACAGCAGGTATCTGGCATGCTGTGAAGCCAGAGCTATTCCTACGTGCAAAGGTAGTTGGGAAGAGTCAGGTCATGCCACTCTTCAAATTCACTGCAGCAGCAGATCCAAAAGGCTATAAATAATAGCTTAACATTCAGTCCTTACCTGTGCTGATCTTGGGGAACTCAGGATAAGGTAGCAAAGGTTGACCTAAGTCACCTTTAATCCATCTTCAGTTTCAATATTGGCCAAAGAGCTCGATTAACCAGCACCAGTTTATTACAGTACTGCAGCACTGGTTCCAGAAAATCCCAAGCTTGCTCCCAGCAAGTGCTCAGCTGGGGATGGGCAGGTCACGTGCAAACCAGCTATGTTTATTCTTCTGTGCCCCCACGCACCTCTGTAAAGGCCATGCTGAAGTCCTTTGTGTTTCTTCACTGGGCCCTTGGTCTCTGCCAGCACTGTGGCCCTTCCCCGGGTCAAAGACAAATGATTTTTACCACCAAGGAAATCTGTAAGAGAGATGTTATTAATCCAAACACCTCCACTCTGTGAAGGAAATGCAGATTCAGTTCCTTTTGTGCATCTGAAATGCTGGTGCCAAACCTGTGCTAGGAGAGATCAGGAAAAACCTAAGTAAGCCAACAAAAAATATTCAGTAACACCAGAACAAAATGATGTGCATGTCCCAGAAAATAAATTTGGCTCTCAACCCAGCATAAAAGGATTTGCCAAAATATGTCTGTCTGTTCAACTGAGCCACAGCTTTGCAATGTTCTTGAAAGTAGCCATGCAGGTTTGATCTCAAGTTGGCCAAGATGAGGAGTGACTCTGCTGACCTGCCTCAAGCACAGGAGCTTGGCCAGGCCTTGGGACTCTATAGACCCCCAACCTTAATATTGGGTTTCCAAACACACATAAGACTGGCTGTGGCTGCCCTGCAGTATCAGATCAGCTTCATCCACACCTATCACCTCGCTGTTGTCTCATTCTATTCAACCCTGCAGAAAGATTGCAGTGTTTCTCTGGGTCTGATTGGGATCTAGTTTTGCTTACACCCTAATGATCAACCACAAAAAAAAAAAAGTGACATATACCTGTTATGAATTAGCATATGCTGTTAGTTAAGCTTTTGAATGTGTGTTTAATCTTCAGGTGGATGCATAATTACTCTGTGACCTGTTTAGCATTTCAGCCTCATTCCTTTCAAAGACTGGGGAAAAAAAAGAGGTTACATCCACACTGAAATAGAAAACATAAAAGATTCTTTTTTGTCCTATATCATTTTATAAAGGTTTCTGAACAAATTTCTTTTCAAAGTAGTTTGTTCTCAATCCTAAAATGGTAACTGCCAGCAGCTGGCTGGAGAAAAAGGAAAAGTTTGCCTGAAAAGTAATAAAACTCACATGACCTGAAATCGTACAATACCGAGTCCATTTGCAACTGAAGCAAGATTTTTTTTTGTCATTCTGGAAAAAATAGTGAAGTATCTGGGGCTTTTCTTTGTTACAGTTTTTCTGAAAGGGATTTTCTTTTGGGGAGGCAGCAGCAGAAGGGATTTTTGTTGGTTACTTTTCTTTCCAAGCTTAGTAATAACAGGCAAGCAATAAGATTTTGGCAGGAAAGTATCACATCCTGCGTTAGAGAATAAATTGTTCTTTTGATGATGTACTGAGTGATAACCCTTTCTGGACTTAAGGATTTTTCTGTGTATTTGTATAGAAAGTCACTACAACACTTTTAGCTGATAACAATAGCACATTGCTGCATGTTTCTGCATGTCTTAAAACATCTTGGATAAGCTATTGATCAGGGAGATCACTCCCAAGGAAGCAGAATGCATGCTCGCTCTTGGACAGGAGATAAACCTTGTTGCTAGTCTACAGCATGCCTTCTCCCCTCTCTGTTTGCATAAGTGTGATAACTTCAGGAATTGCTTGACCCTTTCTGTTAAAGATTTCCAGCCTGACACATCACAGGGAAAGAAAGAAAAGAAGGAAAAAGTCCAACTTTTCAAATGGAGGGAAGTCAGCCCTTTTCCTTGCCAGATTCCAAAAAAGCAATGCTTGCCCAGCTCTGCTGTTCCTGTGTTGATTTCAGAGCTGAAAATGATACCCACCCATTATATTAGAGTGGATTCCTTCAGTGTCTTTTCATTCAGATTCCTGTAACTCTGGACCAGAAGCAAGGTTAAATAGAGCCTCTCTTAAAATTAACCCATTTTTCCTTAAAATTGCATAACACAGTAGCACTCTTCAGGCAACCCTTCAGCTTTCTAGCATCAAGTCATCTCTGATCATGTGGATGCTGCGTGTAAAGGCAACGCAGTCCAAACAGCTCTTATGCCTGCGAAGTTTCATGCTGTCACTTTAAACTGGTAATCCTGTGATGATCTTTATATTGTTATAATGTAGAAACAAGTATGGGTACTCTTCTCTTCATTTATTTTCCTGGCCACTATCTTTCCAAAATATACCTTTGGATGTGCCCTTTTCTAATTCCATGCCCCTAAAAACAGCTCAAGCAAGGAAAATGCAGGAAACTTTAAGTGCTTTAATGAATCATCTCTTATCAAAAACAGATTATCTTCAATACTGTGGTTTGTCTCTAGAGCAGGGGCAGGTGAGGGAAGGACATGAGGAAAACTAATCCAAAACTCGTAGTAAATGTAAATCTCACGATTCAGAATTAGCCGTGCTGCTTGCTGTCAGGAGCACAGAGCTACGTAAAGGTTAGATTTCTTCTCTTCCTGTATTTTCATTCCGATTAATATTTAAGCCGTGCCAGTGGTTGTGCCCAGGAGAACAGTCGGTCCTTTTGCAGCTAAAAATGGTAAGAGGCTGGCTCTGTCGGAGCTTGCCTGTCAGCTGTTTGAGCAGGGCGAGCACCTTGCTGCAGCTGGCCCCAGACAGAGCATTGCTATAGCTCTCCGGCTCTCGGCTCGCACCAGCTCGCTCATTGGTTGTAGCTGTCGCCCTCCTTGCAGCGACTGCTGCTGACAGTGTCTCTCTCTCTCCCTGGCTGAGATTACTGCGAATGACCTACTTTGAAATTGGTGTGAACCAAGGTTCACAAATTGTCTTGGAAGGATGCCACGAGGTTGGTGTGCAAACGCGCGGTCTGGGAGGCTTCTGGCGGAGCAGAGCTGGCCGTCTCCGTGTCCTTCCAGATGCAACGAGCGTTCCTTCGCCAGCCCCGGCTTCACAATCCATCCTTGTGCTCTTGAGTACAGCATATTGATCTCCCGGGCAGGCTGACTAGGTTAGAGAACCTCTGGCCAATAAGTCCTCCGTGCCTTTTTGCTTTCAAAACAGCTGAAGTAGTAATAAATATGAATAAAGGGTTTCAGGCTGAGCTGTCAGCTGAAGCCTAGCAGTAGTAGTAGTAGTTGTAGTAAAAGCAGTTGTAGTGGTATCAGAATACAAGTCACAAAGGAGAGCTAAGCAGTGATATTTTATTTACACAGTTCATCTGTTTACTATAATCTGCTCGTTTATATTGTAACGTAAACTTGCAATTACCAAAGCTGCTTTCCATGCCAGATGAACAGTTTAACCTGTATGTCATTCCAAAATACTGATGGAGGAGAAAATTCAGCAGAAAGGCACAGCCTGGAGAAATGCAGCCTGAAAGCTGTAGGGGTTTGGTGGTGGTTTTTTTTCCCCTTCGTCTCCCTTACATAAGCTGTGTGCTGCAGAGGAAAGTTTCCACAGATTCAGAAAGATCATATGCATTTTCAAATCTGCTTGAAAGATAAGGCTTTTCTATTTTTTTTTTCCTCTCCCCAAGGCTAATATATTACATAGCTACTCAGCACAGGGCTGCCTGTTATCTGATAAGATAATTAGCGTAGTAGACACTAGGAGAGGCATACGTACTTACAAAAAGGAGCATTACTGAACGTTCAGAGAGCATTAAGGAGCATGCTTATCAGAGCTTTTCCATGCAGAAGCCATGTGCTAGCATTTGACTTTGGGTCAAGAAGTCCTTTATTGAATTTGCAATGCAAATGTGTTTTACTTTATACATGTGGAATTTAAGTGTAGGACAGCCTCCCTCTAGAGCACTTTGGGGCTTTTTACGGATTTAGTGTAGGCCAAGAGTTCCAGCTCGAGCTCTTGAGTATTTCTTTTTGTTTGTTTTATCCTCTGTAAAGACATCTGTTCTACATGGCTCTCCACCTTGGCTGCAGTTCAATTTCCACTGACTTCCATGAACTCCATTATGAAACCCTCTCTTTGCACCGGGATCAGCCTGAACTCCTGAATGCAGATCTTCAGCTTACGGATGCCCTCAGCCACCTCTCCCAAAACATGTGGGTATGGGGAGCAGCCACCACCTTGAGGAAAGTACAACTCATCCTCCACCTTGTCCCTGCCCTGCTAATTGACAGGCACGTGCCCTTGAAGCCACACTATAGGAGTTTAAAAAACAGGGAAAGCTGAGCCAAAGACCTTTATCAGCTCTAAAAGCAGGACACCACTGATTCTTACCCTGCCTGATGTGGTCTTTGCTTATTGCTAAATGGCTGAAATGATCCATGGTGGTCAAAGGGGAAGAGGGCAGGACCTGAAACAAGAACTTGACATCTGACATTTGCCAGTCCTGTTTGTGAAGCTGCTGACCCAAAGGCAGGAGCTCCTGTCTGAGCACGCCTGCTGGAGCCTCTGCAGCAATCCTGCCTAGCCTGACAGTTGTAATAATAAATGCCGTAACTGGGCTGACATTTTGGCCTGGCAGGGCCTTTCATAAGTCTCAGCTGGGAGTGATTGTTTTAATGAAAAATGTTAATAGATGAATAGTTTGCCTGTGAGTTGTTACTTCTAGCAGTGAAGGTACTGAGTTGGTTTTAGTGGTGATTGTTTTCTTTGAATAGCATATTTGGAGCTTTTTGGGGGATGTGGCAGTGCTCCTCACCTGAAAGATGGGAGCAGGACTCTGAGAAATGTATGGTGTCTTTGTCACTTGCATCATTCTCTGTGACCATGGAAAGTGTGATGGCAACTGGGGGAAACTAGAGCCAAAGATGGGAGGGGGGGTGTCCGTTCTGGTCGCTGTTATGAGGCTGCTGGTGCAGAAGAAGTGTTCTCAGCCTACCCCAGAAAGGACTGGGGTATACTTGTGCAGACCCAGGTTACTGCACAGGAACTATTTCTCCTCAAGGTGGTTTTCTAATTAATTGCAAAGGAAGAAATGGTCACTGATGCAGGGAGGAGGCAAATCCTTCCCACTCCTGATAAGTCCTGTTACTATAACTGAAAGATGTGATGCATCAGCTTGTGGGGCTTTGCTCTTTAGGCCATCAGCCAATCTGTTGAATGAGCAGTTCACAGAAAGGGAATGTGGTTGGAGCAGTACAAAGCAGGCCAGCCCAACAGCTCTTTTGTCTTTTGTGTCACCCGTGGTTTTAGAAAACATTTTGAAGGAATAGAACAGACCAGGGAGACAGAGATGTAACTACTGCCTGGCGTGTTTAGCCTTCAGCTCCTGCTCTTCTGTCTGCCCCCAGTCCATCCCAGAAATGAGGGAAGATTGGAGCAGAACTGAAAGACAGCCTGTGACTACCAGGGGCAGAAAGGTTGCCTGATAAGAGATGTGGATGCAAAGTACCACAAGATACCTTGCTACTGCCGTGTGCCTGCGTTACAGGCATTACAGAAGGAGCCTAATGTTTCTTTACAAACCTCAGCTGATGCTGCTCACCTTGTCACATCTCTTATATACAAGATACCTTGTTTCCCAGCCTCTGCTGAAGCATTCCAAGCAGTCTAGCTAAATCAGGAGAAGAAATGTAACAGTCTTTTCAGGTTTGAGCAAAAGGGTATGGAAACAAGGTATTTGGGGTGTAAGTAAATTGAGGTTATGATCTCTGTATTTGATTTGAATCTGCCATTACAGCTAATGTGTGATCTGGTAAGATTCATTCATGGGTCTGTCTTTCAAAGAGTGAGATCCTGCAAGTACCACCCATACCTTAACTGTCCTCTGGTAATGAGGTTGACAGAAATTAATCTCTAACATCAGCTGTGAGGCAGCCAGTAACTTGACCCCTGTCACTGAGATTTTGGAGTAGTGCAAGGTACTGAGACTGTGCTTATAAGTTAGGCCAGTGAAGAATGGTAGTGTGCAATTATTTGTTGGATCACACTGGTAATTGGTACTGTTGATCATTGCATGCTGCTAACCTGTGTGGAAAAGCTGTGCCTGCCAGTGGGAGCTCCGTGAAATCATTCTGTTCCTTCTTCTAAGGTGGAGCCAGAGGAGTCACAAGCGGCAGTTGTTTTCCTGTGTCCATCTCTGGAAGCTGAGAAAGCTTATTCCTCACAGATGCAAAGCCATTGGAGAGCTGGGAAGATCACATGGTGAGCTAAAGTGCCTACTTTTCTGCTTAGGTTTTCTTATTCCTTATTGCAAGCATAATTACTGCCTTCCCCCAGTTATCTCAGTGACTACCTGACATTGGCATTACATTGCAGAGCAAATGGCCAGAAGTGAACCAGACAAGTCTAAGATCTCAGTTGTATTAAATAGCTGCATCAATGTTACATAAAATCACAGGTAAACCAAATTGACTCTGCTAGCCTAAGACCATCTTATTTGCAAATGCCAAATGAGTTCCTAAAGAGATTTGAGTTTAAACCAAAGCAAACATGGTTTAACACTGAAATGAGAATGTTCACTGTGTTTTACACCACTTTACATAAAATGGGTTTTAAATTATACTTTTAGAGAAATGAATATATATTTTCCTAGCAGTTTAGACCTAGGTGATGGCTGCGCAAGCAAGGGAGTACTTTGAAATTCTTCCTTCCATAACTATTCCAGTTGCTAAGGACCTTTGCTGGTTTTTTGCACCTCTGTGAACTTTTGGGCTTTAGTACTTGCTCACAGAATATGCACAGAAATAGGAAAACTCCATCTCCATTTCACAGGGACCAGACTCTTGCCTTCACTCTGTTAGGTGCAGTGCAGCCACGAAGGTCCACATAAAATGATAACTGCCTTTGAAAACACATGCTCTGAAAACTGGAACAAATGGGAGCAGACTGTCAGCTTACTGTGTGCAGTTTGCCAGAAGCCTGTTGCTCATAAATGTCTCCCTGTTTTCTTCTCTCTGCTGTGCATGCAAGTTCTGCTTGACTGCATGGGTCCTGGGTAGGTTTTCAGATTGAATCCTGGAAGGCTTCCAAGGAAATGGCCTTCACTGTTTCTGAGATGGGGCTTTCCTTTACGATCATGATTGCACACAAGTGCATTTCGCAGAAGCAGTGAAATGGGTAAGCTATAGAAGGAAGCCTCTGAACACAGGGCTTTCCCAGAAGCTGGCTCTAGACCGAGGAAATGTATTTCTGCAGTGAATAAGATGTCTGTAGACACTACTGCTTTCAGAACATGTCAGACTCCCTCTGTAAGTTATAGAAACACATAAGTGCATGTGAAGCCCCTGCAGAATTAAGTTCTTTCTCCTATGGGGTGCAAAGGAAAGAAAAGTGGGAAAGATTATTGTTGCTACTTTTGTATGTTTGGGAGCTGCTATGCGATTATAATAATGGGAGTCATAAATTACTTCACCAATGTATTTGGAGATGAGACAGTGAACTGACTCCTTGGAGAAATACAGGATAGGTATTCTTAATGGCAGACACTGCAGAGGAGAGGGCTCAGGCGTTGGGAAAGGGAGACTCTTGGGATGAAACTGGATTTCTGTTCTGCTCCTGCGCTTCAGTTTGTTTGTGGTGCAAGCAAAGCAGGTACCACATTTGCAGTCTGCAAGTCGGGTGAAAGCCTTCACACCTGCTACCTGAAGGATGGTTCAGCAAAAGAAATTCAAAAGTTTATTCAGTGGATTCTCTTTTTCTTTTGCTGTTCCCAAAAAAGCAGCTCATTCATATGCACTTGACAGTGAAAGGTAAATTTTCAGTGCAGTGCAAGGTGACTTAACCACATGATTCCCAGGAACAGTAGCGGGAATGCTGCAGCAAAATGCTCATGCCAAGGCATGTGAAAACGTTTGTAGGTGAATCCACTGCCCTGTGGCAACAGGAATCTTGGTCAATGAATTTAGTGCTGAGTGCCGAAACAAATAAACCCCATGCCACAAATCTGCTGTCTGCAGCGCTGCCATTCTCTCTCTTTGAGATTCTGTGCAGACTTCTTCCTGGTGCATTGCATTAATATTAAATTAACAACACACTACTCACATGGAACTTACATTCTAAAAAAAGCTCACATTATGCTGTAAGCCTTTTATTACAAAATAATAGCAGTCGTGAGGTTAAAGTTTGTTCATGGAGTTTTCTATAGAACATCTGTACATTTTTTATGGAGGATAAAAGCTACGTTCCATGTGTAGCTTAGTCATATGAATATAGATAATGAGTAGTTTATTGAATTTCCTTTTAGATTTTACCACTCACTTATATTCATATAAAGCATGCAAAACAGCAGATTCTTGTAAGTGGTGCTTTCTTTTCAGAAACACTAATTTCTCTGTCAGTGTGCTGCAGAGGATGTGACCTGATATGAAAAGGACCTATTCCTCTAGGATTTAGCTTGTAGCTAGAGGCATAAACCAGAGATTCTCTGAAGTGGATTGTAATCCACACTGGAGAGAATAAAGAGAAATCGCTGGGCCCATATGGAGCAGGACCTTGAAAAGCTTTATGAGGACCACATTCACTGGAATAGTTACCCAGCATCCAAGCCATGGAAGCCCACACATGCTTCAAAACCCAAATATTTCAGGGCTTTTGTGGCCTTCCATGATGTGGAAGCTGGACAGAAGTTTTATTGAATCTGGCCCTAAATAAGCAAAAGAATTTTGTAATCAGTGCACTGTTTAACAGGAAGCCAGAAAAATTCTTCTCATATTGGAGTGATATGGTGGGAAAGCTTAGCCCTGGATACAGTCCTGGCTGCTGAGCTCAAAAGAAATTTGCCTGCAAGCAAAACAAGCTGGGAGTACAGCAAACTCCTAATTAACCTGAATAGGGAAAAGGTATGTATTAGAATCTCTTTTTTTTACAGCTTATCTATAAACCATACCTCACTTTTCAGGTACTTCACCCTTCACAGAATCACAGAATGTTAGGGGTTAGAAAAGACCTTGAAAGATCATCTAGTCCAATCCCCCTGCTAAATAGACTCAATCCTTGAATGCTGATCCCCCTTGTCTTCTTCCCATCCTGTAGAAGCGCTTTCAATTATTGGTAGAGAACTCTAGACACAGTGCCAGAACTCCTTAAGGCCATTCCAGGTGTCAAACAGCAGGGACTATTAGAAAGCAATATGTAGCAATCCTCAGCCCTGATGGTATTTCAGCATTAAGCTTGGATCCTGGAACAGTTGCTTGCTATACTGCCAAAAGTCTTAGAGATTAAAGCTTTGATATTTATATGAAACAGGTAAATAAGTGACCAGGGCATGACAGTCTCCATTTGAAAGGGACTGCATTATCTTATGCCATGAACCTGAAATCATCCCAGTGCTCTCTAGTGAGGCTTGTGCCATGGCAGCCAGCATAGTTACTGGGAGGTGAAAGCATTCTAACTGCAATTGCGTTTTCTCACCTTAAAATTCTATTTTCATGTTTTGGATGCAGAGATTTGATTAGTGTTAAAAGTTGTCCCAAGGGGCATTAACCAGTGTCTGAGAGCATCGTGGAGATAAGTGGCCAGGGCTCATCTGGGGTCTAAAGGAGTGGATGTGAGCTCATGCTTTTTGCTTCAGAGTATACCTATAAGTGATGATGATTTCACCCAGAGCAATGTATAAGCATTTCAATAAACGGGGTATGCATCGTGTAACAAAATCAAAGCTATGCAGTAATAGCTACCCTGCAGCATTTAGCTTTTTCCACAGCTGAATCCTTAGAGGGATGATGTAGTTTTTAGTCATTCATTGCCATGTGACTTATTAAAACAATTAACAGGCAAAAAAAAATGGTTATTTTGAGTGGTTTGGTGAAGATTATGCAGAGTGAAGTTCAAGCAGAGTGAGTTTCTACCTCTGTTGGTAGCAAAGTGTGTGAAGTGGCCAGGGCTGCGGTTCTCTCCTTAGCTCCTCTTCTAACTCTCTGTTTGACCTTGGAAAAGTCCCCTGGCCACTTTGGGTTTGCTGCTCATTAGGAACCTGAAACTTCTCTCAGCTTCTCTAAAAGATTTGTGGGATCTTTGAGCAAACCTGTGTCCTGCTCTGGGGTTGAGCCTGATGGGTTTATAATTTGAGCTCTGTGTGCACAAGCTTTGAGGTTTTGACACGTAACCAGATGAAACATAATGGTTTCAGCTGAGTTTTGCTTTGAATTTTTGTGTTCAGCTGCACTCCTAGCATAAAGGGGAGGCCTGAAGGTGGTGAAGCTAACTGAAGAAACTGTCTGCTGAGGGCTTCTAGTGGAAAACCACCTAGTTTCACTCAATCTCATTTAAAATTAAAGCCTTAGGTGTGTGGTTTACTGTGGTTTTTATATTCCATGTACCCTCTTCCAGGAGGAGAATATAAGAGAGGCAGGTGTGGAACATTAAAAACCTGCAAGATGCCTTGGCTGGAAGATCTTTGCAGAGAAACCTGGAAACGTTGTGAGCGACAACACAGATTTTTCCCTTTTTTTAATTCCCTTGCCTTGCCTCCATTTTCTCCTTCCCAACCATCCAAACAGTACAGTAGAAACAAATCTTAATGGTGATTTTAACCATGAGCTTCCCTACGACCTACAGAAAAGTATTTTAGATTTCCTGCTGGCTGGCAAATAGATACTTTGTTAGTCTGGTCACAGACTTCGTCAAGATGCATCTTGTGTCTGTTGTCTGGGTTGCTGTGCTTGGATCCTGCTTTGCTAGCCCTATTATGTCTCTGTCTGGCCCTGTAGCTGTGCTCTGGACCTGTAGATTTTTTTGAGGTCTGAAAAGCCAACAGAGCCTGAAAGCAGCTCTAGTTTGTCAGTGATTTAAACTCATTTCCATGCCCTAGTCCTGTGGACACTCCAGTTTACAGCCCACAGCTTGACACATGGCTAACATAGATAGCTAAACAACACAGGCTTAATGGAAAAGGTTTCCACAAACAGTTGTTACTTTCTTGGACAACAGATTTGAAGGGTGTGTAGGCTAGGTGAGCTCTGGGCCACGGTTTGCTCAGGCTGTATATACACCACAAGCATGGAAGCAATTAACAGTGCTGGATTTAGCTGTGTCACCATGGGCTGTCCCCCAGCTCAGGTGAGACCGAGGTACTTCTCCCTGGCTCTGAGCTGGAGGGACCCTCAGGGGCTGGGCTGGCTCAGTTGGGCAGGAGCACACAGGGCCTTCGGGGCTCACTGGTTCAAGGGGGAGCAGCCAGCTGCTCCCCTGGCACTCAGGGGGAAACTTTGGAGGACAGGGTCTGGTACCACGTTGTGTAACTTTATTTTAAAGAACTAACGGTGATTTTTAGATGGAGCATTTGTGTAGCAGAAGTAAAGCTCTTTCTATTTAGTGAAATATCCTTTGGAAAACTGTAAAATCATGACAGGTTTTCATATTTATTTTACATTCAGTTCAGGATTATACACGATCAGCTTTAGGGCCTTGTAGGAGCCAAGAGAATATAAAGGTTGTCAGAAAATTGGAGGCTTTATACCAGGCTGCTCTGATTTAACTGGCAGACCATTTAAAGTTCCTGAGATTTGGGGAGAAGCAGAGCTTTTCAGAAATGTCAGTCTTCTGAGGAGGCTGCTGCAGCTTCTGACTGGCACCCACTCTCCAAAGTCCTGACCTCAGCACCAGCAGCAGAATGACAGCAGCATCTTTAAACCATGTTTTGTTAATACTGTTCAGAAGTTTCCCCCTTAAGTTTCCCCTGGAGATGTAGTAGCATCTGGGCTTTATTGCAGCTGAGCTTAAAGCCGCCTGGTTCCCTGAAATGAAGTGACAGTTTTTAGTCTTCCACAGGAATGTGTGAATGTGTTCAGGTTCATTTATAACACACAGAGAAGAAAATTGATATTGGGGTGGGAGGTGGGGGGGAAGAGAAAAGAGAAAAAAAAAAAAAAATCTTTGAGGGCTTCATCTGCCCAGGCTGGGAAGTAGTATAATGCATCCACACACTTCAGCCCACGTGAGCAGAGTAGCAATGGGATCCACAAGCACGCACACAAGCTGGGATCCTTTTCAACCAGTTGAATTATTCCTCTGGTCAAAGGTATTTTTCTTAGTTCTAATAATAAATGCTGAAATCTGGGGTTAGTGCAATACGCTAAGATAGTCTTTAGTATACACAACGTATGTTATGTCAAACTGGGTCCAGTATACAATGACCACATTGTTTCTCTTCATTTTATTTTGTTGCCACAAAAGTATAAAAGAGTATCATGCTACAGACAGCACGTTTTAGTCTGAAGTGGAACTGGCAGAGGATTTCAATGGAAAGTTGATTTATTTCAAGGGATTATGGGAGTCCAGGGATAAAGCTGGCACCCGGCCACAGGGAGAGCCCTTGACCTAGAAGCAGGAACAGTTTTCAAAGCTGTACATGTACATAACTGAGCAGAACACTTTAATTTAGTGCAGAGCATAACCTGAATTCCTTCTCTGAGGGAAGATGAAAGAAAGAAATTTTACTTCTTAGTAGGCCGTTGGAAGCGGTATCTAAAGCTCTTTGCCTATTTTACATCTTATTCCACAGCATTGCAGGAAGCAATTGTTTGTGACAAAAGGCCACTTTCTTCCCTGCTTAACTGGGAAAGCAAATTGAGCTGCCACTCATAAAACCGACTGGATACAGAATTAATTTGCTTTTCCTCATAGACGAAACAAGTTAACAGGCCACTGCAGGTTACTCTCTGAATCAACATATGAAACATAATTTCATTGTCTTTCCTCCCCCCTTCCTCTAGGCCTTGAGCAGTAATTATAAAGACTTCAAATCTCCCTTGTGAGATCAGCTGGTTAAAAAAATTTGGATCACAGGAATAATGTAACCCAGAGCCTGCTTTCAGTAGCATTGTTCATACTGCAGAGAAGGTAATTCTATACAAAATATTCCTCTGTAACTATGCTATATTAATTTTATTGGTAGTTTTCAGTAAGCTTCACATCATCTGGCCTGTTCCTTACTCAGAAGGTACAAAGCACAACAGCAACAGAACAAGTCTTTAAAACGATCTTTTGGAGCATTTCATGAAGACTGTGTATTACATCAAACATGCCACAATAATTACATTTCCTAAAACTTCCTCACCACTAATAGGCTTCTAAGCTCAGCTGGCCTTAAAATCAATCACAAACTTCAGCCACCTAATGAAGTGCTTTATTCTGCAGCTCTTGGTCCAGCCAAATGTCTGCAGGCGTCTGTAGGTATCTGACCTGAATCAAGGACTCTGGGTTTGAGCCTTGTGTTTGCAGACAGCATGTCTGACTGATACTGCAAAACCACAAAATGCCAGATGGTTTCAACATATTACATAGCTCCCTGTATGGGCATCCACTGACAGTGTGTGCCTGCCTGTAAAATTTCACATGCTGCAACAACTTACTGCAGTGTGGAGACAACACTGTGTCTGAAAACAAAGATTTAGTGACATTGGTGTTGCTCAGCCTCTTGTCAACTTCTGGTCTGAGAGGGAGAAATTTGCAGCTGTTCTAAAATTAGAAGATAATGTAACACTGGCTAGAATAGGGCATAGTCTGGGCAAGCTTCTTCATTATCAGTTTCCTTGTTGAACTTTAATCCTTATTTTATGACCCGCTGTTTTGGGTTTAGCTTGCATCATGGGCACAAACTGCCTGTCATGGCAAATTTGCACAGTGATTTTGCAGTGTGCATTAAAATGAGACTGAGGGATTCATTTCACTTGTCAGCTATAATGAGTGGGGACTCAGGGGGCTTCCAACCACCTTACCTGCAGCTAGGTTGGATCCTAGGTAGAAAGCTTGTCGTCTAGGGGGCCAGGGCCAGGGAAAGTGGTCCTTTTGCTATGTTACCTAAAGCAATCTTGCCTGAGACTCCAGTCTTGACTTTCATGCTAACTGGTGTGCTGGTTTCCTCATAAGTTGCACCCAAATACCCTGGATCTCTGGGGAAATGGGAAGGAGCCACAGAGCCAGCTCTGTGCAGCAGAGGGAGCCTCCTTCCTCAGTGTATGCATACACAGAGGCAGCCTCCTTCCTCAGTGTATGCATACACCCTTTTGCCAGGCTCTGGAGGGCAAGCCTGATCCTTTGTGTTTCCTGAGCTAAGTCTTTCAATGCTGTGAAGTTCTTTGAGCACCCAGACTGTGTCCTGCTTCCTTTAACACATGCAGTCAGGACCTAGATAAGGCAGCTTTCCCTGGGTATCTTTGTCTAGCTCTGGCATTTAGAATCTAGCACCAGGTACTGTAGGAGGTGCAGGCAGTGCAAATGTATGGGATAAAGCCTGGCTGTGTTAGTCATGCAGAGAAGCTTGAGACTTCTGCCCAGGAACTCCATGAAATACAAAGGGACATCCTGCCTGCAGACAGCTCTCAGAGTCTTTTCTTGGGCATACCCGTTTCCTCCATAGAATCAAACCTTGCAAGCCTGATACTGAACTGAACAGCAGAGAAACATCTGCTGGTGCATGCTGAAGAAAACAGTGAACTGCTAACTCATTTTACCCATCCTGCAGGTCATGGGCTGTTGCATGCATTTAGTAAGGCCAGCTTTGTGCTCACTATCCCCAGCATTATGTTCAGGAATTCCTGAGAGGCTGCCATTACGGGGCAGAAACTACATGCTTTGTAACACAGTTTACGTCCCTTTACATTTGCTCCCTCAAGTCCTGTATGTCTTTTCTGAAGAAGTCTGAGATTTGGGATGTCACAAGTTCTCCAGATGTTGCTCCAGACCTTGTAATCTAGGATATTTGTATTAACCACATCCTTCTGGAGAACTTTGTGTTGGGGTTCCATGAAGAGATGGGGAGGACAGGAGGAATGCATTTTCTTTAAAGGTTAAAAAAGAATAATCCTCTTTGTGCATGGAATGCTTTTTTGCGGCTGGGTTACCAGGGTCATTCTGTGCAGAAAACAACACCTGAACTCACTTTCAGCTCACATTATAACTCCTCTCCTTGGCATTAGTACTACTAAGTTTGTTGTCAAATACATGGCAGTGGAACTACTAGGCCAACAAGGTCACTTCTGATTCATGGTCCTGTCCTCTGACTGGGTGGGAAGAACATAATTATGAAGTCCCTTGGGAAAGGACTGTCTTAATGTCAACAGGAGTCTTACCAGTAGTAAGTATTCATGTAGCTTTTCTCTACCAATAAAAATTGATAAAACAGAATAGAAACACTTTCTGGTGCTTTTATATAGCTAAGAAAGATGTAACTGATCTTACCACAGGTTGCTTATACTAACTCACTTTCATATCTACTAATTATGGCAAAGAACAGGAGAATTCTAATGACAGTAGTGTTAACTGAAGTTTCAGTGAATAATTTGTCTTCCTCAACTTAATGTACTAATATCTTAGTTGCCAAGCCTCCCCATTCTGTGTTCATTTTGTAGTTAGAGGGATTGTTTATAATTTGCAGTTTAAGTCTGAGTGCTATTATTTTGCACTGTCAAAGAACATCTGTTACAGTAGATAGCTCTTCATATGTTAGTGCACAGAAGATAAAGCATACCAGCAGTGTTAGCAGCCAGTTCATGAGCACCCTATAATGTGCAGCTTTGTAAAGGTGAATTTCTGTTGAAAGGGCAGAAAATGGGATTGCATAAGTAAACTCTGTGGGATGAGTTTGTGTTACCTGTGTAGGACTCATTCATACCAGCCATGTGATCCAGATTCAATATTCTGGTTCCTGAGTGGGGTAAAGTCCAAGCTAAAATTTGTTTGTAGGCATTTGATTGTTACCTGATTATCCCTACAGGCCTCCCAGGTTTTTAGCCACAAGCTTTCCTGAAGGTAGCCTACTTACTTTCTGCTTCTATAAGACAATTTGTAAGTAGACAGTCATTAGGAGATCTGAATTAGGTAGAACCATGCACAGGCAAACTCTAGCATAGCTTTTATGGTTGGCTTTGCTGGTACAGACAGGACCAAGCCATTTTAAAGCACGTTGGAATTAATGTTGTTTACCTTGTGACAAAAGAGGACAAGAGGAAATGTCCTCAAGTTGCACCAGGGTAGGTTTAGATTGGATATTAGGAAAAATTTCTTCACTGAAAGTCTTGTTAGGCATTGGCACAGGCTGCCCAGGGAAGTGCTGGAGTCACCATCCCTGGAGGGGTTCAAAAAAACATAGAGATGTGGTAATTAGGGACATAGTTTAGTGGTGTGGTGGTGATAGATTGACAGTTGTATTTGATGATCTTGGAGGTCTTTTCCAACCTTAATGCTTCTATGTTTCTATGAAAACCTCAAACCCCTTCAATGTAGCCTAGCAGGAGACCTGTCATATTTAGGGTTGGTTCTGAAGCTTTTGCTTTTTTTATGCATGATTATTAGTCTTTATTTCTGGTTGTTTGTTTGTTTGTCTGCAGAGTACAGTAAAAGCAGTGGTTTATGAGCTCCTTTTCATGATACTTTGGTGGAGAAGGCAAGCAAGGGCTCTCAACAGTGCAGCTAGCACCAGGCAGCTCTTCTTTCATTTACCTAAATGGTACTGCACAAGGTTTACCACTCCTGGCAAGATCATCACCCATGTTCAGTCATGCTACAGCTTTGCATGCACAGATCATACCATCACTATGAGTATTATGGCTCTTTTTACAGAAACAGTGATTGCATCCTCATAGATAAGTAAAATCATATCCTGACCATAGGTGCGTAGCTGTGTTCAATGCGTGCAGCTAAAACTGTAGCCTAGCCAGCCTTAATAGAGCTGCTTGCTTTTCCTCACCCCCCGCCCCCCAGAGTAAAGCTGATCCTCTAAAACCCAGAATACCAGTAGCTTATGCTGATCTCAGCTGTGGTTGTGGATCTCATAATTTTAAGAAATCAGGCTTTACATTACCTGTTTGAGACCACACAGCCAGTCAGTGATGAACATTGTGCTTTTTCCAGCTCCTCATAGACTCGCAAAAGTATCAAGTTTAAAAGAACATGAAAAAAGGTCTTCAAATGTAATAAAGTTTAAATAGCAAAGAATTGTACATTGCTAGTTACATCAAACATTTATTGTTCCCTCCTATCTCATGTTTCCTTTGATCTATTTTTAAGTCATTGCAAACTTTGTTAAAACCCAAATTCCACAATCTTCCCCCGAAAAAGTCCTTTTGCCTTTTCCTCACATTTTGAGAAGCCTATTTCTTTTGTGTTACTAAAATGCCAAGATTTTAGTGGAATGCTTTATTAGGTTTCCAAATGCTTCTGGCCAATAACAAGCAAAGTTCAGCTCAGTAGTTTTAATCTCAAAAACATCAAATCTGTTTTCCCTGCATGTGAGAAGAGCCATGCAGCTCTTAAGAAGATTAAAGCTATAAATTCTAACGTTACAGGGGCCAATGCTTTCACAGGCCAGATCAGGCCAAGTTATTTTATGCAAGTTTTTTCTCATGTGACTTTCCAAGACTATTGACAGCCTTCAGTGTTGCCTGGGCTTTTGTTTCCCCCTCCCCCTGTACTCAGGTATGCTATTCAAAGAAAGTGGCTATGTTGCGTTTTCTTTTCTTCTGCCTCTGCTTTATTTCAATATTAGGAGGCAAATTATCTCATTTTCATTATCACTGCAGTTCACAAAACCATCTGTTACTCAAAGACATCAGGATCAACAGTCAGCCACCCTCAAAATAATCAGCTGTAAATCTACAGTGCCTATACTTTCTAAATGCAGAGAGGCTTTTACATTAATCTCCTGGACTTGCTGAGTAGCTGGTATGGTGCCCAAACACAAGTAAACTCGATTAGTAAAAATAGCCATGATGTGGCAGTTCGATACATGGCATTTGAGCATGTGTGCTCCAAACCAGAAGCACTGGGTTGGAATCCCAGAGACTCTGTTTTGTATGGAGTATTCAGTTATTTTCCTGGCTACCAAATAACCTGTAAAAAACAATAGTAGTATTTTATTTCACAGAGATGTAGTACTGCTGTCACTTAACACAGGTGTTAAGTCTGGAGAAGCTCAGCTGACTTGTTAGGACTCTGGATGTTCAGCAACTCTGAAGATATTCTGTTTTTCGGCTGATGCTTAAAAGCTACTACACAAACCAGCTTTAACCTGCATGCATTTTACGTATGCAGAATTACATGGAATGTACTATTATAGGCAGATAAGAAACATTTGCAAGAAACAGATACTTTCTGGACCTTTGTTCTGCATAACAGGGCGAGTCTGGGTACGTTCATTTGCAGTTTTAAGACTTAAGGGAAAGTCTCCTTCTTTACCCCCTTTAGCAGCATAGCAGACTACACCTCTCTTTTATGAGAAACTGATCAAAGTCAAATTATTCAAGTGCAAATTCTTTAAGATCCCTGTGCTCTGCTGCGTAGCAGAATGGCGTAGGTCTGGGTGTGGTGTTCTTGACCTTCTAGTCTTTTGTCTTTTTGGCCTGTTTTACTTCCTCTGCCTGCCCAGTTTTAGCCAGGAGAGTGATCTAAAGAGACCCTGTTTGTTTTCTGTGCACATTATGATAGGCTGCCATTGTGTAAGGACATAGAGTGTGCAGGATAAACTACTCTGCTTATTATAGCAGAGTTAAAAGGCCTGTCACTATTTCCATTTCAAATTCCTATTTTCAGGAGTTTACTACTGAGCCGTAACAAATTGCAGGCAGGAAACTTGGCAGTCACATTCCCAGCCTAAGAGCAAATTCTTTTACCAACTTTAAGTAAATAAATTAATTAATATTAATGGCATGTGCTCCCAGCATGCAAAATAAAGGGGGTTTTGTTATTGTTTTCTTTTGTTTTATCCTTGAAACAAAAGATGAAGATTAAGGAGAGTATTTACATACCAAGCGTCCCTATACAAGAGTTATACAAGAGACCCAGAGCAGTGTCACCAAGTGATGGAGATAATTATCTGGTGGGCATTCCTCATTCTCCTGAAAGGAATATCAATCCAGAGAGGCTATTAATCAACACGCACAAGAGAAAGCTGGAAAGAGCAGAAGAGAATTATGTATCAGAAACAGTTACAGTGCCAACAAAGTACAGCTTGATAACCACGATGGGTGAGAATGAAATTCTTCAAGGCTACCTTAAAAGGAGCACACACCAAAACAAACTAGTAACACCACAGAGTTGAAGAGTTTAAAGTGGTATAACTAATACGTGAAATGTTTGAATGGTAAATGCATTTTCACTATATTTAAGCAATTCAGGTTTTACTTATACAGCTAGATACTTGAAGTCCTGAAATAAGTAAAAACGACTTTTTGGTCTGTTGTTGAGATAACAAAGATTGCAAGCTGGGAAATGCTCCAAATTTATCTTTCTGTTTTCTGAAGATTTGAGCACTATAAAGGAACCTAGGAACTGGTGACCATAAACTACACGAATTCAACATGCTATTAAGGGAAAGTGCTACTGCAAGAGTAGTAGATTCAGAAGAAGCAACATATGGGAACATAAGAAGCTCAGTGAACATTTTGTCTAGTAAGGAGCATGGAAAGTGCTAACATGTAAGAAGATAGGTGAATCCTTGGAAAGCAAAGGAGGTAGGATGCATCAGGTTACAGTTCTTCAGAAAAAGAATAAATGGGGCTTGGTGGTTGTTGGAATTACTTCTTCCCTATTGTTTCTGGGAAATTCTGATTTTTTTAGGTTAAAATAGGAAAACACTGTTATTTCATCTCAGGAGAAGTCAACATTTTTACCCTACTGATTGTTTGCTGTTTCTGAAAAATCAGCTGGCCTCAACAATGCAGGTTTTTTTCTGGAGAGAACTTCTCTGAGAGATATGTCAAATAGAGGACAACCTAACCTGTGTATCTATGTTGTTGTGCTGGTTTTGGCTGGACTGGAGTTTATTTTCTCCATAGTAGCTGGTGTGGAGCTGTGGTTTGGATCTGTGCTGGAAACATTGATAACACAGAGATGTTTTAGCTGTTGCTGAGCAGCACTTAACTCAGAGACAAGGCCTTCTCTGCTCCCCACACCACCTCACCAGCCAGTAGGCTGGAGGTGCACAAGAATTTGGGAGGGGACACAGCTAGGACAGCTGATCCCTGCTGACCAAAGGGATAGTCCAGACCATATGGTGTCATGCTCAGTATATAAAGCTGGGAGAAGAAGCAGGAAGGGAAGTTGATTCTGGCTGGTGCCATGATGGAGCCCTGCTGTCCTGGAGATGCCTGAACACCTCCCTGCTGGTGGGAAGCGGTGAATGAACTCCTTGTTGCACTTTGCTTGTATGCATGGCTTATGCTTTACCTATTACACTGTCTTTATCTCGACCCATGAGTCTTCTCACTTTTGCTCTTTCAACTCTCTCCCTATTCCACTGCTGGGGCAGTGAGCCAGGGGCTGTGTGGGGCTTAGGTGCTGACTGGGGCTAAACCATGATAGTTGTAAACTGCCTGGGAAGGACACTTGGCCTCATGTAACTGATGTGAGCACCTAGTTCAAAGAGGAAAGGGATGTTGATCATCATTTAGGGATCTGAGGGATTATTAGAGTATAAAAAAGATTTTAGGAAATCACCAAAGGAATAACTTTCCCAAGAAAGCTTTCATTTCAAGCTCTACCATGCAGATTTTGTGATCTCATTGGAGAGACCTTAAATATGGGCAAGGTTTCAATAAAAGTGTCTTGGTTCAGATAAATGTTTTTTGGAGGCCAGACCATGACTCCTGTACAAGTTGAGCCTTTTAAGGGACTCTCACACAACCTACGAGCACCTCTTCTGCAATTTTCAGGATAATCACTACAAGGGACTCGAAGAAACTGTTCAACTTGTCAGGGACTCTTGCTGAGCTAAAAGCTTCTGGGTGCGCTCCTGGGAACCTCTGATACTCTGAAGAGACTGTAGTGGGAGACAACACTGGGGCTGGGATGCTTGCCCAGATTATAAGCTGCACAGCAATTTCTGTACAGCTGATAAACTCTGCACAGGACTCCGTGAAGAATATACGTTTTGTAACAGTAGCTACAAGCTCCCAGAAGTATCTGTGAGGCATACAGTACTTGTGAGCTCTGTCTCCTCATCCTGCACTGGGCACATGGTTTGACTGTGAGAATTATTTGAGGAATTTCTTGCTGATGCCCACCCTTCCTGCTCCTCCCATACATTTTTAACCAGCAGAGGGAAACAAAGGGGCTCCAGAATTAGAGGACTAATATATGATGTTAGTAGACATGGTGCTGGTGATAGGTTGACGATTGGATTTAACGATCTTAGAGGTCTCATGCAACCTTACTGATTCTGTGATAAATGATGAAGACTCTGTAAAGGCTATATCCTGCCATATAAACATAAAAAGGGCTGAAGCTGTAATGCAGCAATGGAGACAAGGTCACTTAAATACGACTTCAGTTGACAAGATTGTAGAGGTGTAATAAAAGAAACAACAAACAACATAGGATCTGAGCTGTATCTGGAGGAGGATCACTTTGGAGGTGAGGGAAGTTGGACTGCCTTTAAATGCAACAATCTTGTTTAGCTTGAGGCACAGTGTTACTGCTGAGGACAGACTGGCAAAAGAAGCAGTACACAGAGAATAGCAGCAAAAGCGATTGCAGGGAGGCAGAGGTGATCTTGGCTGAGACTCTCTCCAAGCTAACCACTTTGTATTTACCAGCAGGCAAAGGGCATTCAACTGTGCAGTTATTGCAGAGTAGTTGGTGTCCCATAAATCCACACCCTTGACTGCGTCACTATAACATCTTCACAAAGACATACCCTTAAGCACCTAGCAAACTTTAAATGTATGATTTAGAATCATTAAGACAACAGAACAACTTGTACACCTTAAATCACACACCAACTTTACACACTTAGTCAAGGATGGGCTAAATAAGGGAAAGAAATGACTTAATGGTTATGTCCTAAGAAATGAGACGTATCATGGACAGGGGAGAGCCAGATTAAATGGCAGGAAAACCATCTAGTTAATCCCACTTTTGTAGCCTGTGGTATTTCGTGACCTGTTATGCATATAAGTATGTGAACTAATCTCCTGAGGTTGGTGGGAGATGTCCTATCACTTCAGACTTTTACCACCTGAGTGGGTTGGTTGACAGAGATAGTTTATGGAATGGAAAGGGTTTTAGTCAGTCTGTGTTGCTAAACAAATATGAAAAAAATGTAGATAGAATCATGGGTTTATTTTTGTTTATATTGCTACTGTTTTCTCTTGCCCTTCATATGTGGAATTTTTGGTTTTCTGAGTCCTTGGCTAAGCCTTGGGAAAAGAGTATTCTGTAATGCTTTCCAACTAACAATACTTGTACTTCATTATGTCACCAGTGCTCTGTAAAAGAAAAGGATAATTTTTACTCTTCCTATTTTCCAGGTAGAAGAACACAGGGAGTGAGGATGTCACAGGACTATGACCTGAAAATACAGACTGTGAAAGATTTTTCATTTGTGAACCATTTCAGAACTAGCATCTCTTGAGTAGGAACAGCTTGTCATGAGATGGTCCTGCCCCTAGGTGTCCACTCTCTTGGCTATACCTGACTATGACAAAACAATCCATGCAGAGTGAGTCTATCCCTGTGACAGAACTTACTCTTCAGAAAGGTTTGAAGTTTATGATTTTTGGAGAGGCCCCCTGGCAAAAGACACAAACTTTGGGAGAAGGCTGAAGATAAGTATTGTGTTCGGGTTTGGGTCGCTCACTACAGGAAGATCATTAAGCTGCTGAAGCATGTCCAAAGAAGGGCAACAAAGTCAGTGGAGGGTCTAGAACACAAATGTTAGAAGGAGCAACTGAGGGAACTGGGGTTGTTTAGTCTGGAGAAGAGAAGGCTCAGGGGAGACCTTCTCGTTCTCTTTACCTACCTGAAAGGATGTGGTAGTGAGATAGGGGTTGGTCTCTTCTCCCAGGTAACAAGTGATAGGAGAAGAGGAAATGGCTTCAAGTTTTGCCAAGGGAGGTTCAGATTGGATATTAGGAAGAATTTCTTCACCCAGAGGGTTATCAGGCATTGGCACAGGCTGCTTAGGGAGATGGTGGAATCACCATCTCTAGAAGAGTTAAAAAAATATGTAGATAAGGCATTTAGGGAGGTGGTTTAGTGTTGGTGAACAGGTGAACTCGATGATCTCAGAGTTCTTTTTCAACCATAATGATTCTATGTGCTTTCAGCAGGCAGGTGTTTCTGATGTACTTGGGTGCCCAGCTAAGTTCCTTTTGAGAAAACTGCTTTCACACTGTTATGTTTTTCTTGTAATTGCCAAGGGCCAGGGCTTCTAGAGCTTTGAACAGCTATCTTTCATTACCTGAAGTATAAATCAATGAATAACATCATATGAAGATGATATGAGAGCGGATCCGAAGTAGGGAGACAGGTATAAATGGGAGCTCTCCAGTGGAAAACAGGAACAAGGTGAAAGGGAGAGATATGATAATGGCATTTCAGCCAATACAGAAACAATTACTGCCTTTAGTAGAAAGGTCTCTGCTGAAGGGTAAAGAGAGAACATGAGGGTCTGGAAAATCTCTGAGGGAAAGATGCTCCCTCTCCGCAGTAAGAAGTCTAGCTGTGAAATGGTCTGCACAACCAGAAATAACTCTGATGTAAAGCAATATCCTATCTCAGGCTTCCTGTCACATTTCCCAGGACATTATTTTTTTTTAAATCTATGGAGTTTTAGGGTTCTTTGGACATATCCCTGTGACCTTGCAGAAGAAACAGGGGAAAAAACCCTAAACCCTCAGCTGGTAATTGGATGGAAGGTAAATATTTACCGTGATCACCTAGGTTATTGGTCAGAGCCTTGCAGGCTGAGGATTTTTTACCCTCTAGGCAATTCAGTGTCATGCTTGCAGTCCATCTCTGTCTGAGGTTTTTCCAATTGACCATGACTATGGATCAAATTTAAGGGGAATATAACAGCCCCTTCATACAAAAATTAACCTACTTAATTTTTTGTTTGCTGTTTCTGCAGCTTTCAAAGGTGCCATTTCTGTGCTGCAGGTGACTGCAGTTTTGTGGAATACAGTGCCTTTTGGAAACAAAGACATGTAACTCTTTTCTGAGTAAAAGATGCCTATATTTCAGGACTATTACTGTTACTAATTTCTGGTTAATACTGTATTAGTTTTCTTTTTGACAATACAGTGAAAATACAGATACAAAAGAACTCTGGTCTTGGACATAAAGCAACTGGCACTTATCTCTGTCTTAAAACCAAGGCATGAGCCTAATATTGACTGAATTTGGTAAGCTTCAGTTCTGAATTTGCGTGAGAGCTTTAGGACCAGGGCCCATGTGTCCTGTATTTTGTGAAGGGGTAGAGACACTGAGGGGAGAAAATAGCTGTTATTTGTATGTTGCACTTTTTCTCAGCAGAAGATAAATATTTTTCGTGGATGAACAAAAAAAGGGTAGGCTTGGCAGCAGGACTGAGCACACTGGCTCTGAAGGTCTGGTAGGTCAGTGATCCATGAGGTACGAAGGAATTGTTTAGTAGACCAGAACAGTTCAGTTGGGGCTATTAAAGAACTCAGGAGTCAAAAAATCCATGTTTTCAGTTCCTAGGTTTGGTCAAACAGGTAAGCAGCCCATTCTAGCCCCCTAAAAACTCATTGCACTTACCAAAATATATATATATATATATATATATATATCTCAAAATACATAGTATTGATCAGAGAGACTGTAACAGGCTTTAGAAACCACGCAGCCTTATATACGGGTAAGACGCTTTAGGAAAGGTTAAGAGTTATTTCCCAACCCTAAGTGTTTGCACGATAGATGCTAATCTAATCTGTCTAGACCATAACGCCCTTAACAGACAGAAAAAAACCTGGCAAGTGAACTCCCAGATAAGTCTCTGGACCAGGTATGATTTAAAGGGACAACCTGTGTCTCTTACAAGGGTTTGTGGCCTCCAACTGCTCCCTGCTTGCAGCTGAGAGCCTTCTCCCAGGAAGTGGCTGGTGAATTCTCCTTAGGTCTGCACTGTTGTTTTGGTTGAATGTTAATCCTTGTTAACAGTGCTGCCTTGACATCGCTGGAAACCAGGTAGAGCTTCCCCTCTGTGCCCTGCTGGTGTACTTTGACCCCAAGATGAGGTGATCACTTCTAGGAATAAGACAGCAGTTTTGTTTCCGTTTGTGCTTGGTCCTTGTGCTCACACCAGCCATAAGGGTAACTGCAGTGTCAGAGGAGATATGCAGAGACCAGGACATGGATGGAGGCCTTAGACAGCTGAAGACCACAGGGGATAAGTGACCTAACAGGTTGCAATAGTTATTACTTGAGAGGTGCCTAGACCAGTTAAGCACCTCTAGAGAAGGGCTTAGCACTTTTATTTTCCACNTGGTGGAATCACCATCTCTAGAAGAGTTAAAAAAATATGTAGATAAGGCATTTAGGGAGGTGGTTTAGTGTTGGTGAACAGGTGAACTCGATGATCTCAGAGTTCTTTTTCAACCATAATGATTCTATGTGCTTTCAGCAGGCAGGTGTTTCTGATGTACTTGGGTGCCCAGCTAAGTTCCTTTTGAGAAAACTGCTTTCACACTGTTATGTTTTTCTTGTAATTGCCAAGGGCCAGGGCTTCTAGAGCTTTGAACAGCTATCTTTCATTACCTGAAGTATAAATCAATGAATAACATCATATGAAGATGATATGAGAGCGGATCCGAAGTAGGGAGACAGGTATAAATGGGAGCTCTCCAGTGGAAAACAGGAACAAGGTGAAAGGGAGAGATATGATAATGGCATTTCAGCCAATACAGAAACAATTACTGCCTTTAGTAGAAAGGTCTCTGCTGAAGGGTAAAGAGAGAACATGAGGGTCTGGAAAATCTCTGAGGGAAAGATGCTCCCTCTCCGCAGTAAGAAGTCTAGCTGTGAAATGGTCTGCACAACCAGAAATAACTCTGATGTAAAGCAATATCCTATCTCAGGCTTCCTGTCACATTTCCCAGGACATTATTTTTTTTTAAATCTATGGAGTTTTAGGGTTCTTTGGACATATCCCTGTGACCTTGCAGAAGAAACAGGGGAAAAAACCCTAAACCCTCAGCTGGTAATTGGATGGAAGGTAAATATTTACCGTGATCACCTAGGTTATTGGTCAGAGCCTTGCAGGCTGAGGATTTTTTACCCTCTAGGCAATTCAGTGTCATGCTTGCAGTCCATCTCTGTCTGAGGTTTTTCCAATTGACCATGACTATGGATCAAATTTAAGGGGAATATAACAGCCCCTTCATACAAAAATTAACCTACTTAATTTTTTGTTTGCTGTTTCTGCAGCTTTCAAAGGTGCCATTTCTGTGCTGCAGGTGACTGCAGTTTTGTGGAATACAGTGCCTTTTGGAAACAAAGACATGTAACTCTTTTCTGAGTAAAAGATGCCTATATTTCAGGACTATTACTGTTACTAATTTCTGGTTAATACTGTATTAGTTTTCTTTTTGACAATACAGTGAAAATACAGATACAAAAGAACTCTGGTCTTGGACATAAAGCAACTGGCACTTATCTCTGTCTTAAAACCAAGGCATGAGCCTAATATTGACTGAATTTGGTAAGCTTCAGTTCTGAATTTGCGTGAGAGCTTTAGGACCAGGGCCCATGTGTCCTGTATTTTGTGAAGGGGTAGAGACACTGAGGGGAGAAAATAGCTGTTATTTGTATGTTGCACTTTTTCTCAGCAGAAGATAAATATTTTTCGTGGATGAACAAAAAAAGGGTAGGCTTGGCAGCAGGACTGAGCACACTGGCTCTGAAGGTCTGGTAGGTCAGTGATCCATGAGGTACGAAGGAATTGTTTAGTAGACCAGAACAGTTCAGTTGGGGCTATTAAAGAACTCAGGAGTCAAAAAATCCATGTTTTCAGTTCCTAGGTTTGGTCAAACAGGTAAGCAGCCCATTCTAGCCCCCTAAAAACTCATTGCACTTACCAAAATATATATATATATATATATATATCTCAAAATACATAGTATTGATCAGAGAGACTGTAACAGGCTTTAGAAACCACGCAGCCTTATATACGGGTAAGACGCTTTAGGAAAGGTTAAGAGTTATTTCCCAACCCTAAGTGTTTGCACGATAGATGCTAATCTAATCTGTCTAGACCATAACGCCCTTAACAGACAGAAAAAAACCTGGCAAGTGAACTCCCAGATAAGTCTCTGGACCAGGTATGATTTAAAGGGACAACCTGTGTCTCTTACAAGGGTTTGTGGCCTCCAACTGCTCCCTGCTTGCAGCTGAGAGCCTTCTCCCAGGAAGTGGCTGGTGAATTCTCCTTAGGTCTGCACTGTTGTTTTGGTTGAATGTTAATCCTTGTTAACAGTGCTGCCTTGACATCGCTGGAAACCAGGTAGAGCTTCCCCTCTGTGCCCTGCTGGTGTACTTTGACCCCAAGATGAGGTGATCACTTCTAGGAATAAGACAGCAGTTTTGTTTCCGTTTGTGCTTGGTCCTTGTGCTCACACCAGCCATAAGGGTAACTGCAGTGTCAGAGGAGATATGCAGAGACCAGGACATGGATGGAGGCCTTAGACAGCTGAAGACCACAGGGGATAAGTGACCTAACAGGTTGCAATAGTTATTACTTGAGAGGTGCCTAGACCAGTTAAGCACCTCTAGAGAAGGGCTTAGCACTTTTATTTTCCACTGGTCACTTCTGGAACAGCTTATGGGGCTAACTGTGGCTGTGGTCAATCCTGGTCTTGTCACTGCTAGGTTAGCTGGTCTTCCTTCCAGATCAGTGACCTGTAAGTGACTGATGACTTATTCAAAAGACAAATCATTCTTGATTTTAAGGCTTCAGAGGATTCATCAGTTTTCTTAATCCCTTGATGAATTGCTTTCCCTGTCTAAAAAAAGCAACAACAACAACAAAAGCATCTTTTTCAGATCTGCATCTAAGGACCTATTGTTATTTTAAAGCTATTGAAGATATTGTTATTCCAAGAGGAACTTGATTGCTTCTTTTAAAAAATCAAGTCAATGATAAGGTAAACATTTTTTGTACCTAAATATTGCATTATCTATACAATAAGGCAGGTATGACAAGTAATGATTTCTCCAGCGAGCCTTCAACCCATACCTAGCCACAGTGTGGTAAAAGAAAGAAATTAATGGCAGCCTTTCCTTTGAATTCACTTGCAAAGGACCTCAGCATTTTAGACCATAAGATTTTTCTCTTTGATTCACAATGTAGTACTACATACTTGCTTAGTCTTCGTCAAGGCTTTGCACTTATTTCACTAAATGTTAATTTGCATGAGATACTTGTGCCTTTAAAGAGACAGCATTGACTGCCTGTGTCTACCAATCTAGTTTCCTTCCCTCTGAAAACAGTCTCAGAGTTCTGGAGAACATTATCACCATTCCTCTTCTGACAGGAGATACATTCACATCTAAGTGAATACACAAAAAATTAAAGATGTTAGTAATATTTATTGTGTTCACACAAGTGGCACTTCAAGTTAAGAATACATTCCAAATACATTCTTGTTCAGGTCGTGTACATTTTTAACTTCCCTGAGGAAAGCATACCTTAATTAGCCAGCTGTAATCCAAATTATAGTGTCTCATTTGTTAAAGCTGTTAAAATACCTTACATCAGCTGCATATGTCTGAAATAATAATGAAAATAACTGCATTAGCAAAAATGATCTGAATGCAAGAAGGCTATAAATAGCTAGGAGGTGGATTGGGCAGTCGGTGGCTTCTGAGTTGGAATAAAAACATCTCACTTAAGCCAAAAACATGGCAACCAATATTTTCTGTTATAAAAATATTTGAGATTAATTTAGTTTTTAGGAAAGCTGTCTGAAACTGAAATGTATAGCAGAAGTCCTCTGTTTATTTACAAGCCAGTGTTATTACCTGAAGTGTAAAGCAAGGCCGCTTATGAGCAGTGACAACAAACCTTTGGCTGTATTCAAAAATCCTCTTTGCCAGGGGATAAGAGTGACTGCATGGTCATGCTCTCTTGGAGTAACCTCCACCTTTAATGCTTGTCATCTGAGCAAATAGTATGACAGGTCTGTGAAGTGGATTGCTACTGTCCACTAGAGGCTGTAATGAGACCAACAATGTCATTTTATGATAACTTGAAGGCTTAAGACTGTAATGATCAATAATTGTGAAATTACTTTTCACACTCAGTACACTGCCAGTCACTGGAGTTCCCTGAATGTGAATGCTAAAAAAAAAATTAAAAAATCCAACTTCTTATGCCTCTCATTCTTCCATTTTTCCTAGATACTATTAATTGCACAAAACATGCAGTGTAGGTGACACATTGAGATTGAGAAACAGTTTCTTCTAGACAGTCTGCTTCTTGCATGTCAAATTGATTTTGGTCAAGTATCAAAGTATCTTTTGGTCAAGACTGTATTCAGCTGGGAGTCATATCAGTTTCAGCACATCACTAGCAGTAAATAAAAATGCATGAGTCGATGTGGATTCTTATGTCCCGCTCACTGCTGTCGTGTCAGAGCCCCTGTCCGTACAATGCTCAGCCAGATGACTAGCATCTGCTATGGATCTCTGCTGTCTTTCTCTCCCCAGGGGCAAGAAGGTCTGCAATGGGAGAGTTTTGTTTTGGAAGTTTGCTGCTACTTTCGTGTGTGCACCCCTTGCTACATGCCCTCGTTGTAGGGGACAAAGTGATGGGGTTTAGGGTGGCTCTTAGCTGCTCAAGAGTGCACTGCAGGTATTTCAGGTAGCCCCTGAGCAAGATCTGACTGCTTCAGTGCTGAGTTGCTTCCCTTTATTCCTCTTGTTTGAACTGTCCTGGTGGCAGGTACAATCAGATCTACTTCACACAGCAAATCACTTTCTCTGCTTAGTTCTGCACTTCTGGGTCAATATACTGCACTGCCTTAATAGACACTGAGGGACCTCTGTCCTGGCCATTCCACAGAGATCACATTCAGGTGCTGTTTCCTAGCCCTCTGCTTTCACCAGCATCTCTGTACTTTGTGGTATTCTTTATAGAGGAAATGTACTGAGCCCTAGTGTAGGCCTTCAGCAGTGGAGCTGCAGAGCCACAAGTGTGTCTTGTGACATCTTAGTATACCCTGTGTGACAGGCAATGTCTGCGGAGGCAGAGTTCCTTCATCTCTCATCTCTTAATGCAACCTACATATATCAAGTCAAAATGGAGGTGAGGAATGGCTTACGAACCTGATGTGGCTGATGACAGTTGTAGCACTTCCCAAAGCCATGGGTTAAGGCTGCTTGATGGCTCAGGAAAATAATGCTGCATTTACTTTCAGTGGACTTACATATTAGGGGTCTCTTTTCAACTGTGAAGCAGAAACATAGACAAAGATACAAAGCATCATAGACAAAGCCCAGAGCCTGGAACGTGGTAAAAAAAAGGCGGGTCCTGTGGCAAACACCATAGCCACAGAGCAGAGGAATACACAAGCCTCTTAGATGAGCCTGCTGCAGAAGGGAAAGTTGCCCAAAGCTTGCTTCAGCATGAATGTGGCTTCTCTTTCTCTGTGCATGCCACACCTCTTGGCAAGGTGAACATTTGAGAAGGAGAGATTCCTTTCTCCTGAAGTAACAGTCTGTAAAACTGGAATAAAAAAGGTGGCAGATGGGAGAATGCTGTGTACTCAGAACTGAATCCTGATGATGGAGTTACAGATTCTCTAGGGCTTGCACTTGATTTTCAGTAATCTCCACTCTCTCTTCTCTCTCCCTTGGTTCCTTTTATTAAATCAATGAACCTTGCATTAGCTGGGTGAAGATAATTTTGCTGTCTGCTTTGCTGCTGTAGATTCACTGTCTCATAGCGCTGAGTGGCACATTTGTCCAGACATCTTGGCCTGTTGTTGCTTCTGTCCCCAGACCACTCCTAGAAGGCAAAATGATGTTGAATTTCATAGTGAGCCTGAACTAAAGGATGCTGTGGTAGAAGATCCTTACGTTTCATAAAGGTAGACTTGTGTTACGGTATCAACTCTAAATCAAGAGCACTGCAGCTTACAATGTTATTTTTACATTCTTTAGCAATTACGGTGAACTAGTACAGTCATTTATAGAAGGGACTACTTTGCTGATCTGCATAATGACAGGCTGAGTCCTAGGGTACTTTGCATCTAGGCTCTACTGCTAGATTTAATGCTAAAATATAATGCTAGTGTATAATGGACCCACAGGAGATATACCTGCACCAGAAACCCGGTACCTTGGAGCCTATCATGGCAAATTGGTACAAGCTACAATAAACAGCCTGGTCTGTGTGGGCCACGTTGCAGGGAGTGCACATCAGAGGCCTGTGACTCCATAGCCTGCTAGTACATAACGGCCTTTGGTATTTATGCAACCTTTTTTTTGCAGCGTCCTTGGAGTGGGGAGAGGCTTTCTCTGTGCTGTACCTCCCTTCCTAATGCCAAAGCAGAGCCAATGGCTTCTTATGGACCCCTGTTAGGTTGCATGCAAGCATAGCAGCCCACTGTCCTGCAGCTGTATTCCTTCTATTCATTGCTTCCATAATTTGTTTTATTTCTCTAAGTTTTACCTGGCTTGGTAATTTGATGTTTTGTCTTTTCTTCTAAGACTTGAAGACCAGACAGAGCCCATCCAGAAGGAGGATATTTTCTTGGATCTCTGTTTTGCATCCGTGCTTATTTGCCTATCACTGCAGTTTATGGCACTGCAGAGACCTGTGTCGAGAGAAGAGAGTAACAAGCTGAGGCTGGAGTGCCAGGGAAGTGTAAGTTACCTCAGCTGTGGGAGTTTGGGAGAGGCTCACAGTGGTCTGTGTACAGCTGGGAGAGATGCACGGGGATCTTTGATGAAATGCGTGCTAAGGAATCCAGAGGGAGTTAGTACCCAAACATGCGTGGTTCAGCCCTGCCTGTCTTGTAGTTCAGTGATGGTATGAGTCAGAGCCTCTTTGGTCTGAATGAAGTGGAAGGTACTTTCTACAAAGCAACTCAAGCATATGCCAAGGATCCGGATAAATAAAACTAATTCAGAAAAAGGGAGTGGGATGCAGGCTCCTGCTTTAAATCACTTCGCAGTTCTGCACAGTGAAATGCAATATGGCATCTTAAAATCACCCTCTTCTGACTCTCGCAGAGGCTGCTTCAGAGCATTCCCTGGCTTTCAGCACAGTTTTATTTCCTCCCTTAGAGAGACAGACCAGCCTTGACTAACAACTGATTTTCATGCATCCTTTAAACCAGCATTCCCTGCCATTTCTGAAGGACAGCACGCTTCGCTAGCTGTCTCTTCCTTCTCCCTTAAACAATATAGGATTGGGGTTGATTTGTGGGTTTTTTTTTCCCCTCCCCAGCTCATTTCTTTTCGCCTGCAAAGTGCTTTGAGATCCTCGCGACGCAGCCTGCCACAGGAGCGGGGACTTGTGTGGAACAGCGGCGTGCACAGGGATTAATCCTGCCGCGGAGAATCAGCCTGGCCTTTGAAGTGTTACAAGAGAAAGGACGAGGTAAGTGGCGAGGCGAGACCCGACTCCCCACTCCCCGCACTCCGGGCCCGTAGCTACCTCCCCCGGGCAGCGTGCTACGGCCCCGCAAAGGGTTAAGGCTGCCTTGGCCCGGCGGTGCCGTGCGTATGCAATAATCTGTGTGGCTCTCTTGGCCGCCTGCCAGAATGTTNCCCTTTTTTTTTTTTGCATGAAGTAGGATCCTTGAGCTGTTGCAGAGGCAGCCAACTGCTCCATATTTGGCTTCTATTACCCATTTACATGCTGGAGAGAGGAGAGGGAGCGAGCGCTGTACCGCAGACATCATTTTTACTACAGTGGTGGAGACATCCCGGACCTGTGTCACTGCAGGGGGAAGGAAAAAAACCAAACAAACCAAAAAGCAGACCCAAGCCCCGAGATCAGCTAGGAAGACATTTATGTGCGAGTCTCTCTGACACCCCCCCTCCCCCCGCCAACCCCACCTCCACTGACACTTTACAGTAAGTGGCTTTTTCTTCCTCCTCTGCTTTCTGCCTCCCCCCTCAACCCTTATTCCCTCGTTTAGGCTGCAAACCGGCGGCGACTTCCAGCTGGAAAAACACGGGGCCGGGGTGGGGGGGAAGAGGAGCGCACTGCCCACCCCTCTGCGGGGATACAGCTAGCCTCGCTGCGGCCACCCCCGGCCCGGCCCTCAGGCGCTGCCGCCGCGGGCCTGGTCCTGGGGGAGCGGGAGAGGAAGGAGGGGGTAGCCGCGAAATGGCCGAGGTCGCCGGCGGACGGAGCGGTGCGGGGGGCCTTGGCCGAGCAATGGGGCCGGGGTGGCCCCTCGGAGCGAGGCGCTCGTACCTCCTTCCTCACCACCTCCCACCGGGGCCCGGGCGGTTTGTGGGTGGCCGTGGGGACGGTGGACATTTTGCGAGCCGCGGCAGCCCCCGGTGTGTGCGTGCGGGGGGTGCGGTGTCTGTGCTGTCTGTGCGTGTGGTGCTGTGTGGCGACACGGGTCTGTGTGTGGCTGCGCGGTGCGGGGGGGCCGGGCGGTGCGTGTGGGCCGGGCGGGCCCGGCGGGGCGCAACGCGGGGCCGGGCCGGGTGCCGGCAGGGCCGGTCGCCGCCGCACGGCGTATGGTATAGTACGGGGCTGGGCGGCTGCCGGAGGGTGAATGAAGCGAGAAGGAGGCGGCGGCGGAGGAGGAGAAGAAGGAGGAGGCGGCGCTGGGGCTGGGATGTGCCCGGCAGCAGCCCCGCTCCGCTTCACTCAGGGCCCAGGCCGGCTGCAGACGCCACCCGGTACTGCTGGCCAGGGGGAGCGGGGGCGGGAGGGGCAGCGTCGGCGGAGGGACGGGGAGGGGAG
>VWZX01001675.1:733671-776934 GCA_013399015.1 Galbula dea | reverse complement strand
TGTTGTGTAACTCTTTTTGTCCGAGGATTAGAGGGGGTTTGCGGGATTTTTTGCTGATTCAGGTGTTTTTTGGAGTGTGTTTGGGGGGAGGTTTAAGTGTAGGGCAGTCATGGGTCAATTCCTCTCCGGAATGGGACGTTGGGTGAACTTTCTTGTGGCTGTTGAATTTATCGCTGGCTCCTTCTGGTGCTTGAAGAACTGCTGAACTCCGTGGCTGGGGTTGATAACACTTCCCAGAAGCACTGTAGTTAACGTGAAAAAGCATTAAAAAAGAAAAGTAAAACTTAACTTAGTGGCAATAAAACGATTTCTCTACGAAATGAGCCAGCCTAGCAGCCTGTGGTTACATCTGCAAGTGCTACAGTCAGTGTTCTTCAGTACATGAATTAAAGAGAGTTTGGGTCACTTTGCTGGGGAAAGGAGATACAAGCCATGGGAATAACTCCTGTCTGTGAGTGTTTGGGTTTTTTCTGGCCGAATATGAGGCTGTTTGTAGTTTCTCCAAGTTCTCCTCAGCTCTGTCTTAAATTTCTCTCTCGAAAGTCTTAATAAATGTGATTTGGAGATGGTGAGGAAAGGCCTTATGTCAGTGTGCTATCATGGTCTGGGTTTTTTTTTCTTGCTTAAAATGAGTTTTTAACTCTTGGTATATTTTTTTAACCTCCATTTTTGTTGTTTGGTTGGTTTTAGTTTTTAAACTGGCCCCAGTTCAGCCCACTCACAGTGCTAGGGACTGAGCACTTGCTTTTCTTCCTTTAGCTGGTGTGCGTCAATGTTTGGTTCTCAGCAGCAGCACAGGAAGTCTCACCATCCTGAGGGAAGAGACACAAAGGGTGTTGAAGACTTGTTACTAAAAATGGACTGAAAATGTGCTAATTTTGTGTCATCTTGTGGGAGAAATGATAAGTCATTTCTGACAGAAGTCTCCGTGGCTTTCCAGGGCCCCAGTACATCTTCCAGAATAAAAGGGAAAAAAGCTGTCAAGGAATGTGACTTTCTGTAGAATTTCTAGCATGGTGTCCCACACAGAATCATTGCAAGAGAAGGTTGGAAATGGCTTCCTCCATTTGACAGATGGCTTTTAAACCTTTTGTTTTTCAGGTTTGAGTTGATCTTCCTAACTGCAGCCATGGTGCAGAAGTACCAATCCCCTGTGCGGGTCTATAAGCACCCTTTTGAGTTAATTATGGCTGTAAGTATTCAGTTTTTGCTTCCTTGACAGTTCCTGGTGTTGTGAAGCACTTAACTGGGTTCTGGTTCATAGGTTCATTCATTCCACCTTCATAGGTTATCATTCATTCTACACTGAATGTTAAAGCTTGAAACAATATACACAACACAAGATGTGTGTGCTTGGCTGGTTTCTTCCTTACCCAGATTATTGTATATAACATGCTCTCTCTTTCTCCCAGAGCTTAGATGTAGTTCATGGTTTTATTTTGAAGTTAGAGCAGCAGTAAACTTGGATGTGCACTTCCCAGTTGATTCCTAGGGCCAATCTGTTCTAGCATGAGTGAAAGTGTCAAGGACATTGATTAAAAGCTTCTTGTGGTTGCATCTTCATCAGTATAGAGTCTACAGGATTAGAGAGCACAGAGAAAGCCATGAAAGCAAGGATAAGCCTGAACAAAAGAGGAGAAAGCATTTTGAGCATTGGTAATACTTTGGGAAGAGGGGAAATAAAGAGATTGCTCAGGAGGCCAGAGAGATGAACAAAAAGCCTCTTGTGTGTGTGTGTGTGTGTGTGTGTGTGTCTGCTAATTTGTGTGCTAATGTTCCCCCAAAAAAACCCCAAAAGCCTAATTAGATTTCCTCTTCTTTCTCTTCTCCTCTCCTTCCCTCCCTTTTCTGTGTTAGAAAACAGAAAGGAAGTAGGTATTTGACATTTTAAAGTATGTTCAGCCAAAGCTACAGCTGTGTGGCTGTCATGAGGAGCTGAGGAGAGCAGTTAGGTCAGCTTTAGCTGACAAAACCCGTTAAACCTAAATAATAATCTAAATGGTAACTCTTCTGTTTCACTTGCTGAAACTCCTATGTTTAATGACTTCAGAGCAGAGTTTTAATAGTGTTCCTAGTGTCAATATTTGGCTAGATCACATGGTTTGGAGCACAGTGTTCCTTAGAGAAGTGTGGAATCCTTCACAGTCACAGGGCAAAAAAAGAGTTAGATCACTCTACTGGGAATACTTCAATTCCCTTTTATTTTATTCCTATAGCTGTGTCCAGTATTACACAGGCAGGAGTTGCTCTGGCAAACCCTTGAAGGCAGAGAGGGGTTATTTTCATGAGTGGAGAAGAATCTGACTGATATCTTTAAGGTCTTTTAGGACCTCATTGTACTCTTGACAGTGAGGCTTCAGGTGGTTTCTAATTTAAATTTGACTCTGTGTAACTTCAGCCTTCAGTGAAATATACTAGTTCCTTTTCTTAGGTCAGTCAACCCAAATGAGTTTCTTGGACAAAGTCCTCTGGCTGTTTGCTGCACAGACAGGTCTTTCCTTTGCTGCTGAACCAAAGGCAAAAGTTCTTCATTTCAGTTATTTTCCTTCATAGATCTTTTGAGTCAAAGTACTGACATCAAGTCTTTTCACAGTACTTTATGGAGTATAGTTGGAGAGAGGCTATACTACATGCACAAGCAGGGTAAAAGAGTGGGTGAAAAATTAAGCCAGGGAAATAAGAGAAGAATGTTTATCAAAAGAAACATCTGACCAGGATGTTTTCCAGGCTAGAAGTTCAGATTAGAGACAATATGTATGATTTATTTTGTCTGTGTCAGGGCAGAATTATCCCTTGAACTTGTACAGAGTGTGATCATTGGATGAACATCCTTCTCCTGCCATGCTGCTTCTGTCACTGCTTTGAAACCTTCACATTTGGGATGGTAATCTATCAAAACTGCTTCTGCATTTTTCTGATGTGGAGGAGTTCCTCCAGGAGCTGAATTAGTTAAAGATCATAGAGAGTGCAGGATAGTTTGATGCTTTTTGTCACTGCTTCCCCTTGGTTGAATAGTGATTGCATAAGTTGATGAAGTATTTCCTGAAGTAATATTAGTGCCCAATTTTGTGCTCACTAAAGTGGAAGTACTGTGTTGCATATTTTCAACAAAAAAAGTGCTTATCTTATTGTAACAGTGCCAGCAGCTCTTCTGAAATGAGGAATGCATCCTGGTATATACTAAGCTTGAATGTAAAGCACCCAACAAATGACTTTATCAGCATGTGTTTTGTTTGATTTTTCTCTGTCCCTTTTTCATTTGCACCTAACCTTTGTAAGAGTGTGTCCTCAGGTAGAGGTTTAACCCCATGTGCCTGAGACAGTTAGCTGTCAGTAAAAAGCCTCTCAAAGAAACCTTTGGTCAGTGTGGCAGCAGTGTTCTTTATGCTGAGCTAACAAAAATTACTGTTTCTAGTTTTCCTGTGTCATGTTCCCTGGAATCTCATCTTTCTCTTAAGGGGCTGAGTACTTCTAGAATTTTATCTGAGAAATAGTCCTGCTTTCCCCAAGAGTTTTGTAGAACTGAAGAGGTAATTATCTCTATAGAGGAGTGATGAAGATCACCAGTGTCAGCAAAGCCCATGTGGACTGGAGAGGTTTTTTTGGATGCTGCATATTCCACTTACAAATTGGGAACTCATTAAGGCAGAAGAATATGTAGCATTCAGAAATCAGCATAAAATTCTTTTCCAGAAGCAACCAAGTGAATGCCACTTACAGAATGGGTAATCTACACTATAAACTTCCTCTTTGCCCACTTTTCCTTTCCTGGGTTTCAAAGAGGTACTTGAGGGAGAGTGAAGTACAATCAGCATTCCATTCATCATGCTCTAGTGTGTTTGGAGACTGTCCTCTCTGTGAAGGGTGAGTGCAGCTAGACCAAGACAAAAACTGGATTTAATTCCACTGTGATCTAAACCAAGATTGACAAGTGTTTTGCAGACAGTTATGATGCAGAGACTTTTCCAACAGTCACAGGGAAAATTCTTTTTGTAAGTTGAATTAGTGTTGAAAACAAGCTTCTGTCTTAAGTTTCTCCACTGAAATGCAAACATTTGCCTGTTTTGAACCCTGATGTGTGTCTGTGACAATGTATTTCAAGGCACAACCTCTTATCTCTCACACTGAGAGAAATGGTGAAGTGCTGCTGTTGGGAGCTCTGTTGCTGTGTGCTGCTTCCCTTCTGTTATCACTGAAGTCAAGCTACCTGAAATCTAGTTTTAATTTACTGCCCTCAAAGGTTTCCTTTTCCTGTTGAATTGTGTGTTTCCAGGTAATATCTTGAGTTGCTTTAAAAGCAGTAAGAACTGGATGCAAATCTTTTAATGAACCTGATCTCCTGAATGTCCAAAGGTTCTAGAATCAAAGGCCAGAAGTCATCACCTCTTAGTCTGACTCCCCTACCTCTGCCAGATGGCTTTTAAACATGTCTTCAGGTAGGAGTTGATCTTCCTAACTGCAGCTATGGTGCAGGTCTGACACACCCTAACTCAGGCAATAGGTTTGCACCAAATGCTTGCCAGTGCTGACATGATAACTTTTGGCTGCTCTGTGGCTTATCTGTCAGAATCAACTTGGAAACACTCTCTCTATATGTATATACATCAAGTTACAAACATACTTGCCCAGCTGTTCATCAGGCTGAAGAGAATCTTGCCTTGTTTTTCCTCCTGTTCATGTGGAGGTTTATGTAATGCTGGAAGCAGCTGAAAGGAGGAAAATTGAGTTTACTTAGCCTCTCTTGTCAAGTTCCTGAGGTTAAGTGAATTGCAGAAAACCTGAGAAGCTGCTTTTATAGGACTTGAATGATTATAGGTTTTATTTTTTTTCTATTAGCTTAGAGAGGTTTACATTTAAAGTCATGCAGGGACTTTGCTGAATAAGTAGTTCTTAATATTAAAAGGCAGTTAAGAACTTGAATCTTTCTTAAGGCACAGGAGGCTAAAATTAACTTTGGAGATTCAGCAGCTCATTTTCAGTTGGAAATGCATTAGATAATTCCCCTTGAGTTTCATTTCCAAAGTAAATTTGACTAATGAATAACCAGCTGCTGTGGCATTCCAAGGGTGGAATTTACACAAATGGCCAAAAAAAAAAAGGAGGATTTTTGAGGAAGAATAAAAACCCACTCCATAGAATTGAGCCATTGACCAGAGGTGGGGTTTTTAGTTTCTGGAAGCTGTGTGAAAAACATTGTTCTTCAGGCCTTTTAGAAACTGTCTTGTTTACAGCCATAAGTTACTTAGTTTCAGAAATACATATGAATAGTAACATGAGTGAACACAGCAAGTGTGCTCTAAGCTTGTCTCTAAACATGGAGTCACCTTAATGTAGATTTCAAGAACTTGTAGCTTTGTGAAAAGGCAGATTTTCAAATCTGCCTGTGACTGGAGCCAAACTTGAGCAGATTTTGAAGTCTTTGGAATACCTAAAATAATGATGCTGCTTTGTTAAAGTTCCTGCATTTGTCTGTTTCCACTGGGGCAAAAACAGCTGAAGTGAAGCCTGTAGGTAAACTGCTCAGCAATGGCAGGAGCTTGCAGTTGTGGAAATAATGCATTTAAGTTTTGTTTTAAAATGAAAACTGCAGTGCATCTTGCACTGCCTTGGGGCTGAAAACTTGTTTCCTTCCAAACTAGGTATTCTTAGCAAAATCCTTAAAAATAAAACAATTGCTCTCCTGGTTTTGCTTTGTTCTTTCAGAATGTCTAAACCATGACTATTTATGCTAAGTATCATGTGTCATGCCCTTTGAGGCTTTATTGTATTGCAGTCTTAACAGTTCAAATTTGCTGCTTTTGGACAAGAGGCTGATTGACTTTCTTTGGTTTTATAACCCTGAAAAGAACAGTGTTTAAGGTAAATCTCCATGAATTAAATTATCCCTAAATTACAGGAGAGTAATAAGATGGTGGGTGGCATGAATATGCTTCAGTGATAGACTAGAAAAACCTTATCTGTTTTTTCAGATGGACACATCAAAGTATAATCCCTTGATCTAGATGGTAATAAGTTTCCTGATCATGCAGTACATCATCTTTTCATTTTAAAGGTTATTATTTTACAATGTCATTTATAAACCCCCAGCTGTGTCAAGTGAAGTGCCACACCTGCCCAGAGATCCCTGCAATCTTTAGTCCTTCTGCTCTCTTTCTCTTTTTTCTTGGAAACAATGCCTTTTGCACACTGTATGAAGAGGGGCTGAGAGGCTGGTGAGAAAAAGGAAGCTGTTTTGCAAGTGTTTTTGAAAGCAGAAAGTAGGCTTCAGTGTATAGGGAAGTAATTTATTTCCCTGCTGCAGTGCATTTGCCTTGGATACCTGAAGCCTGGGGACAGGAGTAAGGCAGTGTCCCCTCCTGACCCGCTCGGCCCTTTTCCCTTCAGCTCTGTGACTCCCAAACTCTGGGCTCCTTTGCTTCCTGTCTTTGTTGAAAATTCAGGCTTGTTTGTTGTTGGAAATGCATTGGTGAGGCTGTGGTGGAACAGTGCCTTGTATGGGTATCCTTGTTTTGTATGAAGTGTCTGCAGTGTAGCTGCTGTGTTACCTCATCGCTCCTGGTCTTGTGTTGGTGCATATTGGAAGGACACTCGAGTTTGGGGCCACTTGTTTGGACCCAGCCATGGTTAACAAACTGAAGAGTTAAGCTGAACACTAGGGAAAAATATTGACTGAGCAGCCTGCTTACTGTACAAATTATGGCTTGGTTCATGGCCTGCTTAGCTATTTCCACAGCGAGCTGTTTCCTGCTTTTTGTGGGCAAACACATGACCTGACTGTAGCTGACAGCTGCACTTCTCTTCTTCACCAAGTGCTTTTAGTCAGTTTTTTTTAGCAAGTCTTTTCCACTGTGAAAGCTAAAGCACCACTACTGTCAAGCTCTGAAAGGTGTCAGAAGAAAAATATGTATCAAAACAGTTCTTGTTACTTTGTTCTGAAAGCACTCCCAAGTTTTTCACCCCTCGCAAGTGTTTTTGCTCTGAGACTGGTGTGAAGTGTTGCTCTAGGATCTGTTGATCAGCCAGATGATGTTGCCTTTGAGTTAAAAAAAATCTTAAAACAGGTGGGAACCTGGCAGAAAGGAAGTGGTTAACACATTCTGCAGAGTCCTAGGCATTCATGGTATGATCTGGAAAAGGTTATAACTTCATGCTTGTAATTTGCCCTCTGGTTAGCCATTCAGAAGCAAGTGTAAAAGCCTTCAAAACCCTCTGGGAAAGAGGTATGGTGTATTTTTTGGGGTTTTTTGTTAATTTCAAAAGTGTGTCCAATGGGAAGCCAGGAATTGCTTGGGGATCAGAGGCTTTGGCTGCATTTGGAGAATGAGATGTTTCTGTATGGTTATAACCAGTTATGGGCACTGCCAGCTTGAGCAGTCTGCACTGCCTGTGTTTTCCAGTGGAGCTCTTGCTGCTGTCTTACAGCAGAATAATGGAGCTGCTATGCCTTTTGGAGTCAAGCATGCCATGAAAATGGGAGTAGGAGAGCCTCAGGTATTGGAGGCAGCTGCTGAGTTCCTTTCCATAAGGCACATTTGGTCAGAATGCAGATTTTTGGAACCCAGAACTGAGGAGTATTTGCTTTGATTTTTCATAACCACCATTGGTTTTGCTTTGCACTTAGTTTGAATTCAGTGTGTTTCTGGGAGGAGGGTGGGGAATATGATCTTAAAGCTGTTGTGTTCTGAATGCAGAAGGAATCTTCTGAGAATTTGCAAGGAAATCTGTTAATTAGCTCAAGTTAAAATTAATTACAGGTTAGTTTTAAATGGTCTATTTCTTTTCTCCCAAGTGAATTTGTCTTTACCAATTTTTCATGTAGTTTAAAATTACTGTGTATATATTCTAAATGAAGCACTAGGCTGCTAAGCTGAATTAGTAACTCCTTTTATCTCATTTCTGTGGTATAGCTAAGACAGGTCAGGTAAAATGTCAAGTAAGGCCTACTACAGGTAATGGAATAATCTGACTTTCTCAATTCTCATGCAGCTAGTTTCAGCTGTAATCAGTCAGTGATGTTTGGGGTGGGACTCAAGCCAAGAGCTCACAGCATGGTGGCCAGTGTCTTGGTGGCCACATGGCTGGGAGGCATGTGTTGGGAGCCCTGGCTGGCACCATCTGGCTCCATTGCACCAAAAGAGGACAAGCAAGCAGTGAGCCATCAACATTTTGAGAGATCTCAAGGTCTCAGCTTTTCCTTGCTGATTTCAGCCCAGTCCACAGAGGTTTTCAGCTTGTGGTTCCTGGGCTCTGTCTTCCAAGGTCAGGGAACACAACCCAGTATGTGGTTTCCTATTATAGCAAAGTTGGTGTTACCACCTTGTTCTTGTTGTTCTCTTGCAAAGACACCTTCATCAGCAAGCCAGTTGAGGGAGATGGGCTCCTTAAAAGCTGTCTTTGAGGAAAAGGCAAGGCAAATAAACACCTCATCAGCCTGCTTTCCTCCCCAGCTCCCTGAGGGCTGCTGAGCACCCCTGTGAGGCAGGTGCTGTTCTCCTCCTGCACTGCTAGAGGCCTGATGGCAGCTGGCTACGAGGAAGAAGGAGCAAGTCAGCAGGGCATTTGTCAGTCCCTGCTGCACTGCAGGAGCCCTTGATTCCATGGGGAAATCATTAGGGATCTGCAGTTTGAAAAATGAAATGAAGGTGCCGTTAAAAACTGGATTCAGCAGTCTTCAGACCTGGTGGTATTGAGCAGTGCAAAGTATTTGCAAATTGTGCTTAATGATTTAGAGTCACAGATTCTGTGAGCTGCTCTGGCCTAAAGGGAAATCTGTCATTGCCTTAGAAAAATGAAAATTAAAAACAAAAAAACCAAGATATTTTGTATGATCTGAGGCAGCATCTGAGCTGACAGGTTGAGTTTCTTGCTTTGTATTCATATATGAAGCTTAAGATTTGAGTGTTTTCTTCCTGGATTCCTCTTGGGCTTTACTTCATGATAATTAGGCTTGGAGACTGTGTATCAGTAAATTTGAAAATGAAAATACCACAGGGCTGTTGGAACCTGACAGCTTTAGCTGTGGTGACAGCAGAGGGATTGTGGGAGGGAGCAAAGAGAAGCTACCCTTTTGTATTAAAAATGAGGGGTTGTTTTTTAAACTGTTTTAATTCTTAACTGTATCTGTTTGGATTCTCTTAGATTAGCATTTCAAGGCTTTGTCATGGTCAGATTTCTGAAGCTAAATATTTAATCTGTAGGGTTGTGTGTGGTTTTGATTACTTGCTGGATAATTAGAGTTGATTTCATTCTGCCATTATTCTCAAAACTTGAGTGTAAATGCTTTTGGGGAATATATGCAGATCAATCTGTGTAACAGTTGAAAACTACATTGCAACCCTTTAACATTTCAGCCTCACTGTGACTGATAACTTTGTGCCTTGCCTACTGCTGCTCTCATATTATTTTATATTGCTTTGATAATAATAGATCTCATTCTGTGAAAATGAATCTCTCTCTGGTGGTGGCCAGGATGCTGATGTGTCATTTGGATTTGCTTATGCCACAACAGAAGGGGAGCAGTTAGTTTCCTGATGAGAGCACTTCCTCTCTTGAGTGCATTGTGCCTCTTCATTTAGTGTAAAATGTGAATGCCATAGACATTAAGGCCAGTTCAGGAACATCAGTCAGCAGAATCCTTTCCAGAGGATGTTTTTCTGCCTGTTCTGTGCAGTCTGTAAATGATACTACTTCATTTGCAAAACTCTGCCTTTGCTGGGCAATTCATTGGCCTGTGGATAAATTCTTCAAGACTGAATTCATGGCTCTGTGAAATGACTGACTCCTGATGAAGTGTTTCATGGGCTACATGGTGCAGCCACTGATGCTGTAATGAACAGGATTTAAAGCAAGTTCACTTGAACTCTTGTTCTGTGTTGGCTAAACTGATTCTTGCTTTTGTTTGCCTTTCTTTGCTGTAAAGGAGGATAAAGAACAAAGAACTGCCTGTAATCTGTGATGTTAATTGCTTTTTAGGAAAGAATCAAAGGAGTCTTGACTGTTCTTTTTTAATTGGCTTCTCTTTTGAAGCTAGGTGGGATCTTTCTGTTTGTATTCTGCTGGGCAGCAGGTTCAGGGGTACAGAAGTTGTTACCACTTGAGCATGCCAGTGATGCATCTAGCAGTGGTATTGCCTGGTTATTGATCTCTTAATGATCTGTTTGGATGTGGGAAAGGATTGTGGAACACAGTACTGAACTGCACCATAAGGCCTAGCTAGCTAGAGTGCTATGTCCCTGGCGGTGGCCAAGGGCAGTATCTGCCTCTGGGGAGGAGGATAAGAATGAGATAAACAGATGGTAACACTCTCTTGGAATCTCTTTCATCCTACAGTGAAGTGTCTTGACAGCCCTCCTGGTCCAGAACATGCCTGTTGTCTGTAATAGCACTGCATGGGCTTGCTTTCCTGTGCCTGCCCAATTCCCTTCTGGAGCCCAGGGAACTCTTTTGTGACACCCTCCAGCAGGAGTTTGTGCTTCACGACAAGCTCTGTCAAGAGATGGGTTATATTTCTAGAGCCTGCCTGCTGTTTGCTCAGCTTCACACCACCTGCTCCTTGTCCTGGGAGAGGCACTGAAACCCTACTCATGTTCCTTGTGCTGCTTTGCCCTGTTAGGTATCTGCCTCAGTTTCTAAATCATTTTTTGTGGTGATGATTCATATATTTATGGTGATATTATATGATGATGAGACATATATATATATATAGTTTTATTCCCATATGAAGAACCACTGTTCTGTACTGTTTATCTTCCCACTATCATTTCCTAACCTTTTGAGCATCTCCTGATACATCAGACCATCAGACATATAGGTAAGGCTAACATTTTTTTTCCTTAAAATGCTACATTTAACTTCCTAACTGAAGAGGTAAATTACCTGCAGGCCCCAGACCCTGTCATGCTGCATGTGGATGACATTCCATTGACATTAGTGAATGGTCAAGATTTCATTAGTGTACTTACTACATTTTAATTGGTTTGCTTGATAGAGTACAGGTGCTGTCTACCTGGAAGCTGATAATTTGCTGGTCCAAAAGCCAGAGACCTTTCCAGTTGAGCAATATTACACTTCTCTTGAACTTTTGGCAAAGCTTTCTTTGCTGCACTGATTATACTCTTGGTGGAGTGAAATCACTCTTGCAGTGCTTAGAGGCCAGCTGCCTCTGGGCCAAGTGGAAAGCTGGTGGGTGCAGTCTGAGGCAATGAAGTCAAACCTGTTTCACTGAACCTTCTTGGGGGGGTTAATCTGGATGGAGATAGGAGACTTTGTTCTTTGTGGTAGTGCAAGTCTTAACCTTTCAGCCCATGGTTTCATGAGGGCTTCTGAGCCTGCACTGTAGCAGTGCTGTAGTCATCCTTTCCTCCCCCACTCACATTAGATTCTTGTCTACATGGTAATCATTTTATTTAAAATACCCTAACATATTCCAGATATAAAACTTGTTTTCAACAGACCTGCTTATTGAAAGTGGCTGTGATTCTAACAGCAGAAAAAAAGTGACAAATACCAAATGGAGGAATCATAAAAGTGAGACTTAAGCATAGAACAATAGAGCAATAAGGCATATTTGGCTGTTCCAAAAATAGATCTTCAGTGGACACAGGAGGATTGCAGCTGAATTTTAAAGTAAAACTGACTGCAGAGGAACCAGACACACAGTTTTAACTGGAAAGGAATGGGGAAGCTAAGTACCAGATTGTGCTTTCAGTGTGACAGTGTCCTGAGCCTTTGTGAGATGCAATGTTAGCAATGCAAATCACAGTTGTTGTTGTTGTACAGCTGCTGTAAGACAAGTAATGGTTATTTACAAGCAATGGTAAGACAAGCTTAATGGTTTACAATCCTTCTGATAGGAGTGTCTTAAAAATGTCAGAGGGAGATATGTTCAGTATGTAAAGGTTTGTGCTGCCATTCTTGCAGAGAAATAGGAAGTGCTTGAAAACAGCTCAAGTTCCCCAGTAATCACATGTTGGTCTCCAAGCATTTAAGCTTTCACTGGCCTGTAGCCAGCCTTGACTCTGATGGTTTTTGGAGGTCAGACTCTTCTCCATAGTACTTTAACCTTGAGGCAAAGCAGTCATGTCCTGTGCAATTGGGGTCAGCAGCCAAGTTTCCTATGCTAGAAAGGATTGGAGTTGACTCTACCGGCAGGGCGCGTTCTGTCAGTGTTGTGCTCAGAGCTATTTGGCTTCTGAGCCAGAACTGATTTCCATCTGTCTGCTTGGAACACAGGCAGACCAAACACTCCTTTGCTCTGTAGAATAGTTTTGCCCATGCATTTTAATATAAACAAGTTAAAGTGAAATCACAAGTCAATCTGATAATGCAGTTGCCCCCCACTAAGTCAGCTAAGATCTGTGTATACTGAAGGGCAACTTGCAGCAGCAGGGCTATCAAGTCTGCCCTTGATGTTCCACCTTCAAACTAGACCACAGCAATGTCAGTTCCTCTTTTCTAACCAGCAATTTGATGCTGATTTACCAGTCACAAAGCCAGCCTAAGCTGAGTGATCAGGCTTTCCTAGTTTACTCCAAAGGAAAGGAAGATTAAAATAATTCTATTTACATTCAGCATGTTTGGGTTTTCTGTCCTTAAACTTGCTTTTTTCTCGAGGAAGGGAGTGGTGCTTGCCCAACTTCTCTATTCTAGCCTCTCATGTTAGAGATTCATATGTCACAATTGTGCAGAGGCTGCAAGAGAGGAGCTAGCCTGGCTCACTCCTCAGTGGAGTGACACTATGCCTTGGGCTCTTTTTGGCTTTCTGGACCTCTTGAAGAGAGGAAAAGAATTGATGATCCTCTTGTGAGTGTCTGGGAGGCAAACAGATATAACTCTTAACTTCTTACACTGGCTGTCCACTTTCTCCTCCAATCCCACCGTGGTCATTCAGTTCTCTGAAGGTGGACATCAGGCTCCCATACAAGAATGAAGAACTACACAGTTCCAGCTGTGCAGACTTATTTGAGCAAACCACAAATGACTTCTATCAGCTTTAAAGAAACCCTTGTTCCAATTAAAGTACTGTTGAGGCATGCCTGTGGTTATTAAAGATCATCTTTTACAGATAAAAGACAATCTGTTAGCCGTTGTCTTCAGGTCAGAGTCTTCACCCCAGAACTGGCTTCCCTGCTGAATCACTCTGCTTTTTACCACCAGAAGTGTGAATAAAGTTACATTGAGTCATTGAAGAGTTTACTTTTTATCTGGAAGAAGATTGTGTATCTGCATGTAGGAAGATTGGGTTTAGGTGGTTAAGAGGCAGTCCCTTTCCAGCTTCATTCCATGCAGCTGTATGCAACCATCAGCCACTAGAATTTTGCTGGTAAAGCTGCTCTCTGTGACCACTTTTCTGAAGTGAAAGCATCCAGCTACTGAGCAGTATCCATGCAGGAAGGGTGCACTGAGGGGGCTAAAGCAGTGATGTGTGTAGAAAGAGCCTCTGTGGATGGATTGACTGATCACATCCTTCATGAGGAGAGAGGTTTCTGTCTGACTGATTGTTCCAGTGGAGGAAAGCAGAAGCCTTTGCTTGCCCTGGTGAGTTGGTTACCACAGTTGTGTAACTCAACAGTGAATTACCAGTAAAATTCCACTTCCCTGGCAGATTGCTTCATGGCCTGTTTCACATCTCTTGCTTTATTTATAAGGCCTAAATTAGTTTAATGAGATACTAAAATATGAGAGTAACTTCATGCATGGGGAGATTCACTAGCTCTTTAGCCTATCCATTTATGCTCCAGTACAGAGGCATTTGCTTCATACCTTCCTTTCTGTTGCCCAGTAACAACTTGCTCCTGCCTTTTGCCTTTTCTTCTAGTCCCTACCTTGCTTTGGATTTTGGACAGTCTGAAGCAAATATGTTGTGCCTTTTTTAGTATAACTCAAATTTGTCAGGCATGCTTTGTGAATATATGCCATCAGATATTTCCCTGGATAAACTTCAGAGTTTTACTGATGCTAAGTGGTAGTTGCTGTCTAAATGGAGCATCCTTGCAATAAGCTGCTTGTGAATTCTGTTTGATTTCTGGGATGCATGCTAGTAGAAAAATGACCTTTTCCTTAGTTCACACATACTGCACAGAGAATGTAAATTATATCTGAGATATGTGTAAACATCTACAGTTACTACAAGGAAAGGGAGATTTTCTTTTTCCCCTGAAGTTGTTAACTGCCTTCTGGAGGTTGGATTTGAGGTCTTTAACTTTTAACAGTAGTAGAAGATAATTAGTTCTAAGTCCTGTTAATGAAAGTGATACTGATGGACATAATCTTACCTAGTCAGTGCATACTTAGCATGAATTTCACCAAAACCATGTCTGCAACAGCTGGCTAGAGGTGTACTTGTTGCCAGCAGGATCCTGTGAGTGACAGCTAATATCCTCCAGTGCATGTGGTTCGAGGTGGTTTCTGTGCAGTAAGGATCTCTTGATTGGGGGAGGACTCTGGATGCTCTCCTGTGTGGTCACCTCAAAGGAAAGATCTTTAACCACAAGCAAGACAAACCTATTTTGAAGATGGGCACCAGAGCTTTAGAGTAAAGTGCAGATGCTGTGATGAGATTTCCTTAAGGTCTGTCCAGTTTCAGGATTGACACAGTGACCAGTTAGCCTGCTAAGCTTTCAGGCAGTGCTGCAGCATATTTGTGAGTGCATGACACCTCCCAGGGACTTGAGCTAGTTCACAAGAGCTATTGGGGCTGTTTAAAATGCCGAGCCATGCAGTTGGGCTATATTTGGAATGCACGTAAAGCCGATAGTGATCAACACTGTAACCATGGCAATGCTGCTGAACTGCAGTGCCAGTGTATGTGTGTTAGTGCATTCACTCCAAAGTGCTTTGTGGCAGTTAACACATGAAGGGCTCTGTCGGCAGAAGCCGGGGGAGGGGGTGTGAGATGCCTTGTATAAGCAGCACTCAGACTGCAAGCTGTTGAGAGTACAGTTTCATTTATCAAACCATTTCAGTGTTATTTCATCGTTGTTGTGAGTGCTGGTGTGTAGAAACTATTGTTATGTCTGCAGCTGAACAGGAAGCTGTTCCTTTTACACACTTCAAAGAGATCAAATAGGTGTGAAGTACCCTGGTCTGTGTCTACAGAGTTGCTTGGAGAGAAGTGTTGATGCTTCCTGGTGTGTGTAATAGAGCTTTGTTCTTTGTCAAAAGCCCCAGGGTCTCTGTTTCTATTCCAAAAGGTGGGTTTGCTTTCCCTCTACCTGTTTTGGGTGACCTGTGGTAGGTGTTGTTTGGAGTGATGCTGATCCAGAAGCAAAACAAATCAAAGTATCTAAATGTTTATGGTCTCAGCTGGAGTCACTTAGGTGACCTAAGGCACAAGAATAACTTCTGTACTGTTTCCTGGCTTCCTAGAGGTTTGTAATTTGCTAAATGAAAGCTTTTCCTACAACATTGGGAAGCAGCTATTGAACTTGAGTTTAGTCTGTGTGCTGGGTTATATTGTAATGGTCGTGGGCAGTGTCCTCGTTGCTATCAGACACTTTGTGTTTCAAGAATTTGCTGAGTGAGTGTGAGGCTCAGAAGCTTTCTTGCTGTGTTTCTAGGATTTGAGCAGCAAATCTCTGTGCCTGCTTTGCATGTGCCAGGCCTGGTAACCTGTTGGGTGGAACAAGCAGGGATTGTTTACTCTCTGGTGACGTCTACAAGATCACTAACAGGTTTTCATTAGTTCTATTTATACCAGCTAGGAGAAGGGTGTATTTGAAACATGCAGGAAATGTAACTGGGTACTTCAACTTCAAAGTAGCATGAGTTTCTAATACAGCTGAATGTAAAAATGGGCTGAAGAGGCTTGCTCTCTTCTTCATACAAAGTATTAAATCCTGAGGCTTTATATGATTAAGCTAAGGGGTGAACTTAAATGTGTTTGAACAAATGTCTTCTCATCCTCCATCCTCTCTCTGTGTGGACCTTTGCAGAAGTACAAGTGGGTTATTCATAGAAGGTTTTAATCTTTTCTAATGAAACCTGATTAAATCAAGAGGACTTTTTTAAACAAGTGTGAACACCAAAAGAAGACCAGAAGGGATTATGCTCTTCTGCACACCTAGTAAAAACTTCCATGCAGAAAGAGTGACAGAGGAGCTGGCAGTGAAAAGAGTTTAATGGCTCTGGTGAATGCCAGGGAAATAAGTGTTTTCTTGTCTACCTCTGCTTATAGTTGATTTCACTTCCCTCAACTGGCTTCCTGGAGAATTTCTCAGGAATTTAATTTCCATTCCACAGAAGGAGAGGCAGGCTGAGAGAGCTCCAGTTACTGCCTTGGCTGCCTTTCAAATGCTTTTCCAGAGAACAAGGGACTGCAAACAGCAAGTCATCTTAGCAATTCATACTCCAAGAAGGTCAAGTGAAGCCCTGGTGATGTTGAAGAAATGGTTTCTCTTGTGGCCTTCAGTATTGGTGGGGTTCTATGGGCTTGGTTAACACCTGGGGGTGTTTGAAGTACAGGGAATACTTTGAGACCTGTGCAGGATCCAGTAATGTCTATATGGTCATAACTGATTCAGTGTCTTTAGTCTCTTGAATTAGTTGGGCTCTTGATCTTCTGAACATAAGATACAGAACTGGGCTATAAATTAGAGCAGCACTTCAGTGAATATCATGTTGCAATAAGTTCTTGAACTGCTGATAGTTTTTCTTCCCAGATCATCTACCTGAGAGCTCTGCTCCCTGCATTGGGGAACATCTGAGATCATTTTTCAAGCTTGCTTCTCTTGCTTTTGGGAAATTAATTAGCCTTCACTTCTAATTAATGAACAGTCTGTGCAGAGTAGATTTTTGCTGCTACCTGTCTCATAATTTGTATAATAATGTGTATTTGTGTGGCTTACTTAAAAAACAAAGCCACAAAAAATAGCCTTCAGAAACTACAAAGCCATTGTAGTTGAAGGAGTGATGCATGATTTAAGAGTCCCCTTTATGAACATTTTAGACTAACTCCATCACTGTGAAACTTTAAAGCTGGGAGGTATTCCTGCAGAAAGGAAGCAGTTGGGCCATTGGAGGGAATTATTTGGAATACTTTGCTCTGGAAGGCTGTGTGTGAGTAGAGCAGGCACTGCTTGTTCCCAGTACCATAAGCTGAGACTCTTAATACACTGTAAGGGTCACTTCATCAGAAAGTCCTAGGTCAATAGCATTTGTGTTGTAAAGAAGAACATTTTAGCTTCTGAAATGAAGCAGAATGCTTGTCTTACTGACTTGTCCTATTGATTTTTTCCATGGAACATATTGAAGGGTAATTTATTTAATCTGGGATATACTGAATAGTCTTCATTAATGCTTAAAAGGATAAATTTCATCTTGTACCAGGGCAGAGAGGGTGTAGACAATGTATCCAGTTCCAGAGTGACTGGTACCACAGCAGGGTAATGGAGGGAGGGTAGAAAAGGGACAAAGTATCATGGATTCATTTAGGTTGGGAAAACCTCCAAGAGTCCAACTGTTAACCTAATGCTGCCAAGTCACCACTAGACCATGGCCCTCAGCACCACAGCAACACGTGTTTTGAACCCCTCCAGGGGTGGTGACTCCACCACTGCCCTGGGCAGCCTGGGCCAATACTTAACAACTCTTTCAAGGAAGACATTTTTCCTGCTATCCAATCTAAACCTCCCCTGGTGCAACTTGAGGCCATTTCCTCTCATCCTGCTGCTTGTTTGCTGGAGGTGAGAGCAACACTCCCATCCCTACAACATCCTTTCAGGTAGCTGTGGACAGACCTCTCCCCTGAGAGTAAGATCAAGATGCATTTGCCAATGTAGTGAAGTGTGGTGGAGAGAAAGGAAAGGATCTGTTCAATTTATTTGCCTGTAGGATAGACTAAGGGGCTACTCATATTTGCCAGGTGAATGTCAGTTGTTATTTTAAGGGATTCACCAGAATATATCCCCCCCCAGGATGCAGCTGTCCCCTCTGAGCCATCTGCATGGCTGTCAGATTGAATGTTTTGCTAGTTCTTCTCTGCTATTCACACCCTTCTCAAGTATGGCTCAGTTTGGAAAGGATGAGTTTTCCCCTCTCCAGTGAAATTCTGCTCTTCATACAGTGGCAAGAGATTTTCCTGTTCCAAAATGAAGGTGTATTCAAAATGTGGGGCATTAGTGTAACAAAACAAGATGGAACACAGAGCCTCAACCACTTCTTAAGATTAGAAGTTGGAATGGAATGCTTCAACTCTTATTTTTCCCCTCCATTTGTAAAACAAATCATGGTGTTCTCTACACTGTTGAGACCTTCACTATTGCTCTTCTCTTTACAACTAGCAGTTGTGCAGTGGGTCATCATCTCAGTGGTTAGAAAACCTGACTAGTCATTTCTTGGTGGCTTAGACTGGGCCAGGATTTGCAGACAAGTCCAAAGTAAGGTTGGTTAAACTGCCTGACCTTCATCAAGGGCTAGAAGTTTGCCTGTAGAAAACTTGTTTCAGATGATGTTCATTGGTCTGAAGCTGCCTCTTTCATGCTTGTAGTCCCTGTAAGCCTCATTTGTAATCTTGTGTAACTAAAGCCTTCTTGGTCTTTTCCAGAGAGAGTTCTTGGTACTGAGTCACTGCCAAGCAGCCTTTGTTTCCTAGCAATAAGAAAATAACTTCTCTTTGTAAATGAGAACATTTAATGAAGTGAAAACACAGTGGAGGGAGAAAACAAAACTCACTTAAGCTTGCTTTGAGCAAAGGCTGCTGTAGAGAGCCATGCTGAGGGGGGAAGTGAACTGCAGAAGAGCCAAGCTGGACTGTGCTGCCTGTGTGGCAGCAAGGGTCTCCTTTTAGAGGACTGCTTGTCCTTCCAGAGCTGCCTTCACACAGCAGCTTCCTTTCCAAGGAGCTGGCTGCCTCTGTGTTAAAGATATTTTTCTTTCCCAAGCTGCAGTCCAGTTGATGTTCCTCCTTCCTGGTGCATAGACTATTTCTGGAGCTTTTTGAGGTGTATCCTCTCTTACCATCTGGCTTTTTTCCACACTCACCCCCCCCGAGGTGATTACTGACATGTGAACTGACACCCGTGGGCTGCCCTGACACTGACACACACCCCTTTGCAGAGGGAGGCTGAGTTTTAGATGTTTGTGTGTATCATAAAGAGCTATGAACAACAAGAGCATCTTGGGGATGGGAGGATATTTGCTGATTTGTGAGAGGTAATCCAGAATCCTTTCTTTTCAATGCAGCTGCCAAGAATTTGCAATCTCTTGGTTAGCCTCCAAGGAGTCAGTGTGTTTTCTGTTGATGTAGAGTGCTCTAATGCAGGGGGAGGCAGGGGATAGAGATCCACAGGAATGAGCAAGCTGCTGGAATGCAGCCTGGAGGCTAGGGCAGCATCCTGCTCCAGTGACCCTTCTTGTTGCTAGTGTGTTTGTGGAAAAACCCAGACATTTCACCTCCTGGAAATGGATAGGGAAGCATAGTGAATGTTGGGATGCACCTGCAGATTAGTCTCTGAACAGGGTCAGGTATTGCAGCCAGAAATTAAAGTTTGTATGTGCACACATAGTGCAATGGACTAAATTCAATGGCCAGGCTGAATCCCTTCATGTGTTCTCCTGAGGTGCCCTTGGAGCATGTTGTGGTACTCTTAGAACATTTTTCTTGTCCTGGCAGTTTTGAACAGACAACATCAAAAAGAAAGAAAAGGTCTGAACAGCTTGTTTCATGTGGTTAAGCTATTAAGAAAGCACTCAATATGCTAAAATTCCTCCTTGCTTCACCAGGTTAGAAGTTCTCTTCAGAGATTTCAGCTACTACAGGAATACCAGCCCAGTGTAAGATGGCTTGCAGGTTTTGTCAGATCTTTTTTCTTCTTTTAAGTATAGAAGTTTAGTTTTGAGTCATCTGATGGAAATCCTGAATAATCCCTAGCCTTTAAGGCAGGAGACTGGGAATATATTAATCTGGTCAGAGAAGGCTGAGGAACACATCTGCATAAATGACTGGCTTTCCCACTAAGGACTGAGCACATGCCTGGTATCAAAGTATTTTATTAGCCTTGGGCATGGTTTGAGAAGCAAAAAGCCAGAACAGAGTCTTTGGCTCTCCTGAAGATTGGGGTGGGGTCATTCATACCTAACTGCTGTTCTCAAGGTGGTGTTTTGAAAGCATCTCATTATTGCTGCTACTAGAATCCCAAAAATCTAAGGGCAGTGGCAGCAAGCATAATTCCCTTGGGTATGAAAAATGACTGCAGTGGGTTTAAAATAGCCTCACTTTTGAATTGCTTTCATGTCTTTAAACACAGCTGAAATACTAGCAAGGATTAAAATAAATCCTGTTATTTTGACTCTGCTCTGAACATGAGTTGCTAAGGGAAGCAGTGGGAAAAGAAGCTTTAATACAGTGCTATTTTGGGTGAAATTATGCTTGTCAGTGTTCTTCCTGTTGACATGCATTAAGAAAGTTAAGGGTTTATCTAATGAGCCCATTAAATTTGAAGTTCAAGCTGCTTCACCATACTGTGTTTTTCCTGATGCCCAGTGCCAGCTTCTAATGCACTGGGGTACACAAATGTTCCAGAGGCTGCTAGGGAGTTCTTAAAGTCCACTATTAGGGAACAACAGAATTGCAGGCTTAGAATCATATTTGGAAAGCTCTGCACACAGATGTCTTTCTTGGTCAAAGAGGTGTTGGGACTTCTCATGTCAAGGTTTTGAGGGTGAGCATGCCTGTGCTTTCCCCTTCTGTTACCTCCCAGAATTGCCACACACCATATTTTTTGCATGTGAGAGAAGAAACTGGTAAAGTGAAGTAGCCACCTTCTTAGGTGCATTTAGTCCTCCAGCAGCAGCATTCCATTCTGGCATTGAGTCTGTTAGGATTCCTGCAGCTGCTTTGCTTTTGAGGAACTAATTGTCTTGATGATTGTATCTGCATAGTACAGTTGAAGTCCTGAGAGAGAGGTGTGTGATATGAGTTGTAAAGAGAGCCCTGTCCTACAGGAGGAATGTGTGGCATCTGGTCATACACTCTGAGCAGACCACTGAAGGAATGCTGGATAATGCAGTTCAGTTAGCTCCTGTCTGCAAAGATGGACTTGAGACAACATTTCTGGTTCAAAACACCTCCATAATGTAGAAAAATCCCTTCAGTTCTGTTATTAGAGAATAAAAAGCAGCATTTGGTCTTTTGTTAATCTTCTCATGCTCTTTAATGCTCCAGTCTTGGTGATGCCTGTGCTGCTTTGACTCATGTGTCCCTTAGTGTGGTGCACCCCAGACTTCAGGTTTTCCTCCTGTGCTGTGTGGGTCCAGAGTGAAATGAGAGCTTTGTGTCCTGTAGTCTTCAGCAGCTTTTCTCCTGCCTGCTCTGCAGCATGAAGAAGTGTTTGCCACGTGGGGAAGAGGCAGCTGTGCTTCAATCAGATGGAATATTTTGATGTGACTCCAGTTTACTAGAATCACTGTTTCTTCAAACAAGGCTGCACTGAGAAATGGTGCATTACAAGGACATGTTGGCAATGGTACACAAAGAAATAAAACTAGCCTAACTTAAAAGCCAAATCAAATTGCCTGTGAACAGCTTTCAGTCCTCTGCATGTTCTTTAGGGAGAAAGAACCCTGTGTTGCTTTTAATCTCTTTGAAACCTTCAAGTACTTTGTTGCTGTAAGCACTGAGCTTGCCAACTTTTGGCAGATAATTATTTGGTTCTCTTCCAGAATGAACACATTCAGTTCAGTCTTCCCATTCAGAACAACAAATTCTTCTTGAGCATTTCTTTTTTTGCTCACAGTTCAGTAAACACTTGTGAGCAGGTAGTGGTGTGATTTGCAAATACTCACAGGGCAAGTAGGAAGCTTTTGGAGGACTAAGATGAGAAATGCATCAGTAAGTGTGGTGAAGGAGACTTGCAAAGGCTTGTTGACAGAGGTGGCTACTCAAGAGGGGGAAAATTCACTGTGATCCAAAAGTACTTTGCAAACAGTGAGAAAAATGTTGGATATCTGCTTCCTCTTCTGTCTATAAAATAATTGTTTTAACATAAGGTCCTCAATAAAAGAATAAAAGTATTAAATGAAGGAATCAAAAAACCAGAAGTACTTCTAAATTCTGCTTTTTCTGGAAGTCTTTCCTTAGGACAACATTTAACTACAACTAGAAACAAGGATTAATGTAGGAAGAATGCTGATAGTTACTCAGGGAGGGAGAGAGAGAGAGAAGATATTCTTGAATGGGTGTAAAATAGACAACCTTCTGTCCAGACCAAGAGCCTCCTAAAAGAAATAAAAACCTCCTTGTACCATCTGAAGAGGACCCATCCTCCCTTTCTCTTGGAGCTGTGAAAGGCTTGTTTTCTCCCAGTGCTTGCCATTGTGTTCTCACATGAATGCTCTGTCACTTCTATTGTACACACATCTCTCAACCCAGAAATTATTTCTAGTCTTCATTTAAATAAAACCAGCTGTGCACAGAAGAAAAGCCTGAAGAAAGGAGTATGTGTGCTTGCTCACTGGTGCTGCTTGTAGGATGTTACAGAGGAGCTTTCTGAACTCAGGGCAATCTTGCTATAAAATGGCTTAAAAATATGCAGAAGGGGGAAAAAACCCCTGAGACTGTTTAGTGCATTGCACCATTGTCACCACAGTAACACTGCCCTCAAACTGTGTTTGAACCCTGGTAACAAATATTGTCATTCTTACAAAGGGAGAATGAAGAGACCTTTTCTCTTCCAGTGCCACCACTGCATACTTTCTGCAGCTGCTGCTGATTTTCTTGCACGCCCTCTCCCTCTTGGTGCTGTTCCTGTGCTGTAACCCAACTACATTCAGAGCAGTGAAAATCATCTCCAAGGACAGGATGGGTAGAATCATGGAATCATTAAGGTTGGAAGAGACTTCTAAGATCATTGAGTCCAACCAAAGGATATTTTAGCTCTTTTAAAGAATTGCTTCATGTTCTGCTCTCAGATTTACTTTATGTTACTGAAATGTTTGTCTGCATTGGGGCACCTTGCAGATCTTACCTTTTCACCAGAGCCAGCTAGGTCTCATAATAGCAAAGGCTAAGAATTCAGAATGTGGAAAGAAGACTAAAGAATCAGTTACTTTGCTTCTAAACCCACAATGGGGGGGAAAAAAAAGAGAAGTGAAGGTACACTAATGATGGCAAAAGAAAATGGAGGAGAAAAAAAATTGTTGTGGGGTCCTGAAACTAAAATGAGGAAAACTCTCATTTTCCTGTTACCTGTGTAACTGATCCCAAGCTGTCCTTCCCAAGTGTGCCTGATTTAATAGCATCTCCCCTGTCTGTCAAACATTTAAGAGATTAAGTTTAGATTTTTCAGCAGTATGAAGTGGCCTCAGTGTGTTGGAAACACAAGTGCATGTTGTTGGACAAATCTGTATATGCTGATAAACTCTGCAGTGAAATCATTATGAAGACTCTGCAAAGGGAGCTTGAGAGCTCTACTAGCTTAAGAAATAGGGTTTGGAATGTTTTTATTAGACCTTTGGGAGCTGTATAGGAGCTCTAGAGACCTTGGTGAAATACTGATAATTAGCACATTGGGTGTTTTCAATCCAACAGAATTGTTTTGTCTCATGGTATTTTGGAACTGGAGGATCTTTGTTATTGCTGACAAGAGGGTTGGCATTGTAGGTAATGCAGTTTCCTTTTGGAGAGAGGGGAGAAACGGGGTGTTTTGTGGTTTAAAAGTTGTTTTACTGGGAAAAGGCTGTATTAGGCACTTGTTAGTAAATGGATTGTTTGGAAAGCACTGTGACTTTCTCAGCTGTAGTGGGGATAGCAGGAAGGCCTAGTCCCCTCTACAGGACGTTGTGCCTCCACATGCTGGTGAGGTCAGTGAAGGAACCCCACGCAGGAATGAAGTGGATTGATAGTTTGTTTTCTGCTCTTTCCATCTTTATAGGCATATGAAAGGAGGTTTCCTACATGTCCTCTGATCCCCATGTTTGTAGCCAGTGACATTGTCAATGAGTACAGGAGTGAGGATGGAGCTGTCCATGTGATCGAGCGGCGCTGCAAGCTGGACATAGATGCACCACGGCTACTGAAAAAGGTGATTCGTGTTGAAGTGCCTGTTTTTTACTCTTGGGTATCCTTCCCCATGAATATTGTATCCTAACAGAATCTGTGTCATCTTCCTTAGATTGCAGGAGTGGATTATGTCTACTTTGTCCAGAAGAATTCTTTGAACAGGCGAGAAAGGACTTTGCATATAGAAGCCTACAACGAAACCTTCTCTAACAGAGTCATTATTAACGAGCACTGCTCTTACACAGTGAGTAACAGGCTCTTGGTGGTGCCACAGATGGAGCTAAGTCAGGGTTTAGATTTCAGGATTCACAAACAGAAGTTGGGCTGTTCTTGGTTTTTCCCTTGCAAGAAAAAATAACCAGCACACTGCCAGGAGTGCTAATTGTTGTTAACGTTCAATGTAACACGCCTGAAGAACTGAAATGAGCTTGGCACGCTCCTGCTTGGGTGTCATATCAACGAGCAGAACACAACATAATGTGCTGTTTGACAGCTCTCTTTAGGCAGATCTGTGGTCTGGAAGAGCAGTGTGGGACTTGGTGAGGCTGATGATACCCTGACAGAGCTGTGAAAGTTCAGTGTAGCTTAATTGCCTTCTGCTCAGCTCAGACAAATGTTCATCCAGGCAGCTCTATTTTAACCCAGTTCTTCTTGATCTTCAGTGCAGATGCTTTCTGATACGAAGGAGTTTGGTTGTGTGCTGTGGGGGGGTCATGGTGTTTTCTGAATGACTTAGCCAGGACTCATAGGCTCATACAGCACACATATGTAGCAGTGAAACCTCAACTCAGTGTTAAAGGTCAAATCAAAGCAAGCAAATGTAACTGATTTGTTTGTATTGAAACATTCTTTTTCGTGCCAGAGCTAACATCTCCTGTTGTGTCCAGAACCCTAGTTAAAAGGTCACTTGGATGTCAAACCCACTTGACACTATTATCTGATTGATTTTTTTTCTTAAAAGAGCCTAGCCTGGAAATTCCTTGGACAAGTCTTTTTTAGATGAATAGAGTTTAGAAAATAGCTTTCCTTCAGAGTATCATCATCAGTCATGGGACCATAGAATCATTTAGGTTGAAAAAGACCTTTAAAATTGAATCCAACCACAAGTAGTTACATCTTACATTAGGAAAAATTTCTTCCCAGAAAGTTATCAGGCATTGGCCCAGGCTGCCCAGGGCAGTGGTGGAGTCACCATCCCTGGAGAGGTTTAAAACACATCTAGATGTGGTCCTTAGGGTCATGGTTTAATGGCATGGTGGTGCTAGGCTGATGGTTGGACTTGATGATCCTAGAGGTCTTTTCCAACCTCAGTGATTCTGTGATGTCTGTTTCAGGATCATCTCTCAGCAAACTAAGATAATAAGCTGAGAAGAAAATTGGGAGCACTCTAGAATAGCTTATTCAGCCCTCAGACAGATGAGAAGCTTACACTTCTTTCTTTAGCTTTATCATAAGAGAACAGTGTCAAATAATTTTCAGGCTACTAAGGTACTTCACAGGTCAACAAGGGAACAATCCATTGCAGTATGTCTGTGTAAACATGTCTAGACTACAGTGCTTGGAAACACTCATGCTGTACTTGCTGTTGCCCTCCAGCTGGCTGGCCTGGGTCGATAGCTCTATCTTGCAGCAGCACAAAGTTCACTGTGGAGTATTTGACCCTGTTCCACAGATACATGACAGTCACAGCCCTTATCTAGAATGAGATAGTGTTCATTGTACAGATGTGCTTGTCCTTTGGCTCTTGGCTGGGTACTAGTATTTCTCCACCCTCTCCTTTCTTGTTCAGAAAAAAAATGCCCTGTGCTAGCCATGGCACTGCAGGAGGACTCCAGCTTTTTGTTCTTTGGTGCCACCTTCTCTGAACTGTGTTTTGCAGATGGAACAAAAGGCTGCAAGTTCCACTTGAATGTTCTTGACTCTGAACCTGTGAAACAAGCAAAAGTCATTTCAAATAGTGGGAGGAAGGAAATACTAAGTGAGTAACTAAGCTGTTTGACCTCCTTTTAACTAATAGGTTCATCCTGACAATGAAGACTGGACCTGTTTTGAACAGTCAGCAAGTCTGGATATAAAATCTTTCTTTGGTTTTGAAAGCACAGTGGAAAAAATTGCCATGAAGCAGTATACCAGCAATATTAAAAAGGTGAGCTTGCAGTCAAGAAGGGAGGTGCCTGGCTCCCAGTTATCAGCAGGCAATGTAACTGCTGCTAAGGAACAGGCTGCTCTGCTCCAAAGCTGAGCTGTTTGCTCTTTAGCCTGGGGCAGCATGGTGGAGGCTTGTATATTCAAGTGGAATCTTTAGAGAGGTCTAGCCACTTAATGGGTTTTCAGTCCAATCCTTTGGTGGTTTTAGTAGCTGAAGTAACTTTTCCTTTTTGAAGGGAAAAGAAATAATAGAATACTACCTGAAGCAGCTGGAGGAAGAAGGAATAACTTTTGTTCCTCGTTGGACTCCTCCTGTTGCATGTAAATTGGAGAGCAGTGCCTCCCACCCAAGACGACCAGTTTCACCTGCTATTAATATACCAGACTCTGCCACAAAGGAGGGTTTGAACAATAAGGAGATCCTCAACACCTCCAGCAGCCCCTCTGAACCTACAGCAGGAACACCTGATGGTATGGTTACCTGACTTGATTTAGTGGGATTTCTTGTACTGTAGAGGCTCTTGGCACTGTGCTGCTTCTCAAGGGCAGATGAAAGTCCTATTTGTGAGATAACATACAAAGTTTGGGACTTGAAGTGCAGGCTTGCAAAGCAATAAGGTGGGATAGCTTGGGTAACTGTTACAGGCTGAGGTTTTTAGTAAATGAAGAGCAGATATGAGTGGAAAAACTCTTCAGTTTGCTGTTCATTATTTTGCAAATGAATGGCTTAGTTCTTGCCCTGAAATTCAGGGATGAGTGTAACTATACAAAAAGGGGCTGAAGCTTTCCAGGGCACAGACTTCTGTTTTATCTTCTTGACCCTGTGAATAAGGGAATTGGGGAAAATTCTTACACAGGCAGATTCAGATCAAAGTTTCTGTATTTCCAGAAGCAGCAAGCCCTATGTTGCTGTGAATTGACAAATTTGAATGTACTGGCAAAATGCTTTTATAAATGACTGGTTTCACTCCTTCCTTAGCTGCAGAAGGAGAATTCATCTTCTTGGCTTTCTGTTAAGGTGACTGTCTAGGTTGCCTTGCTCATCTTTTCATTGATTCAAAGAAACTTGTTTCAATTCTGACTGCACAGAGCAGCTGCTTCTCTGCTTCAGATCTCATCATCTAAGATCACTGGGTACTGGTACTAGGTTGGTTCAGGACCACTGTAATCATCTGTACATCTCCTTTTAGACAAGCTAGACGCAGACTACATCAAGCGCTACCTGGGTGACTTGACACCAATGCAGGAGAGCTGCCTCATCCGGCTGAGACAGTGGCTCCAGGAGACACACAAAGGCAAAGTAAGTTCCTGTTGGTCTGGTGTGGCTCTGGCTCAGAACCTGTGATACATGAGGAGGACCTGATGAAACCTTGAGCCACACCTCCTGTGGCTAACTGTTCCTGCTAAGTGACCTTCCGTGATCAAACCCTAAGTCTATGCAGTAGCAGCAGAGGAAGTTCATTGTGGCTGCCCAGCGTGACTACCTCTCAGCGTCAGTGAACAGCACAGGGGGATAACATCAGGTTTCTAGGTCTGCCTGCTTCTACAATAACCTTATTTTTACATTTGCTTGTCTTGGCCAAATCTCACAGATTCTCAGATCTATGTCCTGAAAGGGAAGTAATGTGGCCAGAGCTGGTGACAAGCCTGGGGGTTTTCCAGTAGTAGCTTGTGATTTGCATGTGTAGCTCAGCTTCCTTTTACTTAGCAATGAAACACTGTCTGTGCTTTGTCCCTAGGCCATTGAAATTGGACTGGCTTGGGATGATCACACAGGCAGAAATGATTGCATTAAGTTCATGAAATGTTTATATCCTTTGCATGAAGGTAGCTGCAGTACCTGACAGGGCACATGTTTCTGTCACAAACAAAGACTGATTTAGTTGAGCGACTTTCAGTGTTGCACACCAGCCTCCTGCGTTGGTGCAGGGCTACAGATTTGTCAGCTTCTCTTTGTTTATTTGGTTGGTTCTTGGTTCAAGCCTTGAATACAAAAATGGGTGGTGATTTGTTTTATTTTAATAGATCCCAAAGGATGAGCACATTTTAAGATTCCTGCGTGCCCGGGACTTCAACATCGACAAAGCAAGAGAGATCCTGTGCCAGTCACTGACGTGGCGTAAGCAGCACCAGGTGGACTATATTCTGGACACCTGGAACCCTCCTCAAGTACTGCAAGATTACTATGCAGGAGGCTGGCATCACCATGACAAAGGTATGCTCTTTAGGGTGGATATTGAACAGCCTTTTTTATGCTCTGAGTTAAAGATGATGATAGTTGTCCCTCTGTTATCCAGAGCTGACTGGAAAGGTGGTTAGGACTTCAGTTGTTAGGTACTAAATGCAGTTCTATTGATGCTGCCAGTTCCTGAGTTGGTTCTGGCAGACTCCTCAGTCCTAGCCTTTGTGACTAAGGCTGACACTTAACTCTTTAGAGAGCTCTGCTTTGCCAATAGCTTTAAAAAAGTCAGTTGCACTTCTTCAGTGCTCTGAGATGCTTAGAAGGACGTTATGCAAATGTTGAGTATTCTCCTTCCATGATTAAAAGATGTTTGTAAATAAATGTGTCTTTCTAATCAACTTATTTCTGGTGTTGCATAAGTCTGCTGATAGCATCAATGAATACTTATTTGGCATTGCAGTCAGCTTCATGAGAAGTGGGACATGGCAAAAACATCAAATAGAGCAGGTTTATTTAAGAAGGGAAGAAGCTTTGGCTCAGTTCCCTTGGTATGGTGAATCATGGCCAGATCTTTAAAGCATGGATGAGTGCCACACTTCCCTCTGCCTCCCCTTGCTTTATCGTGTGCTGATCTGGCTGCTAATACATACATAGAAATGGAACATGTTGGAATTGGTTGCTAAGCTGGGCTCTTTAGATAAGGAAACAATCTCTTACTGTGAGCTATCTGTATTCTGATGTAGTTTTTCCCCACTAGGCACCATTGTTTCTGTTAGCTCTTCCTGTCACGAGAAGTGTATGAAACAGGACAGGAAGCTGTCAGCAGTAGTGGCCAGGATACAGGGAGGACACAGCAGAAGTTTAATCACTGTAAAGCTGAAGAACTTGAATGGCTTTTCCCTGCTGCTTGGGGTTTGACAGACCTCAAACTGAGAAGATGGAAAATGAGAATTTGCTTGTAAAGACTGTAAGGGAAAAGACCTGTGAGGAACTTCTCCCTTTCTGTCAGTTCCTTGTCTTTACTTTGCAGACTTCCTCTGTCAATAGCAGGTAACTGGGTCCTGCCAGTGAGTAGGAAGGTACAGAATGCATCAAAGGGTTGTTTAATGTTTTTCTGAGAAGTTCTTCAGTCTTGTGGTGAACTTCATGCCTCCCTCCCTTCCCTTCCAGTTCCTTTGATCTCTTTTACAGCATGCCCACAAGTAAAGCATGGCTTTGTCAGTGATGGAAACAGAATTTCAAAACAGAGCAATTCTCTATCATTTACAGTTTTACAGTGATAGGTTCTTTTTCCAAACCCTCTTTTCTAGTATTGCTCCTTTCTTCCTACAGAAGCCAAATGTGCCCAAGTGAAGCTAGCTGAATTCTGGGTAGCTTTCAGCACTAAAGCAGAGGCAGCAGTGACAGTGGAGTGTGTTGTCTAGAATGAGCTGTTGGTGCAAAAGAATCAAGTCATTATTTTGGCTTGCCATTAGCACAGTTCTCTATACATCTGAGACCTTTGAGTGGCTTTTATTTTGACAGGAATGCTACAATCAAATGCTTTTTGAAATGACAAAGCTCTAATGAAAGTGTACAGAAATTGTACAGTGGTAGTATAGCTCTGTCAGTTGAGACTTTCCTTCATATGTCATTTGGCTGGACTGGGGTTGGTCATCTGTTAGGCTGGGTTTGGGTGTGTGTGCATTTGGGAGGGAGGGAGGCTTGCTCTGAAGCTTAACAGCATTTTCTGTAGTGTTTCAAAAGCTAAGCAGTATGTTCCAAGATAAGTGTGTGCTGATGTTAAAATAACATTTTCCTTTAGACCACCTGATAAAAACCAAAACACTGGGAGCTTTCATGGAGGGGTGGGGTAGTGTCTTTGCCCAGGAAATAACTTGCCTTGACTCAGCAGTTGCCTTTCCCAGAAAGCTTGCTGTAAGCTCTGCTGAACAGTATTGCCTGATGCATGAGAGAACATCATAGCCTTTGGTGCAGCTCTTCAGCTACTCCAATGGACTTAGGGTTTTTCCTCTGTCTTAGCTCTCCTGGAAGCTATTTATAGTCCTGTGTCTTTAACTGCATATGCCAAGGTATACCTGTGTACTTGTTGAAGTCTGTTAGACTATCCTTGCAGACAAGGAAGCTATTTTTGTCTGAAGACATCTCTATTAAACTCTTGCAGCTCATTTACAGGCAATCTTTTGGTGTAGCTGGACAGCCTAAAGATTGTTACCATCTACTCCAGGCTCTCTTCCAGCCATACAACAAAGTTTGGACTGACTAGGACTTGTTGCCATTTGGATTTTTAACATCAGACTTGCTCACTGCAATGGTCTCTTTCTGTACAAATGAGAGTTGTGTTGCTGTGTGTGTTGTGGTTGTGCAGATGGTCGCCCTCTGTACGTGCTGAGGCTGGGGCAGATGGATACCAAAGGCCTGGTGCGAGCTCTGGGGGAAGAGGCCTTGCTTCGATATGTAAGTAGTTTTCCAGCCAGCAAGTTGCTAACAATGTGATCTTTTCATTTAGTAATTTCCTCCCCTGCCAGAATATTCATCACTCTGGATATTTTGACACGCTCTCTGGCTGTCTGCTTTTGATTTGAATACATCTGAGAGCTCCTGGTAGCTGCTCTGTGTGCTTTCCGACTGCAAAGTGATGGTGGAAAGGCATCGTTCTTGGCAGCTCCTGTGGTTCTTGGTTAGCATGTTCACAGATTCCCCTGCAGTTTGTGAAGTGTTTCAGCTCTCTCCATTTGGACAGAGAATGCCATGCTCAGATTTTTGTCAAGCTTGTATTCCAAGGATAAGAATAATTTGTTCTTAAAGGAAAAGTACTTGCCTGTAAGCTCTCTGTCTCCAAAGGCATCACTCAGACTGTGTTATTGTGGATCTGCTCAGTTTCCAAGCAGATAGGTGGCAGAGTTCCAGGTTCTTGCAATAACTTTTCTTTTTTGACCCCTAGTAATGACAGTCATGGTCACAGTAACTACTAGAAGCAGAGCTGGATTTTAGGTTTTCTCTTCCAGTGGCATTTCCAGCCACAGACTGGGTTTTGTTCGTTTGCCCTGGTTCTATTTCAAGGTTACTTTCTTTGCTGGAGAAACAGACTTTAATTTTTGAGTAAAGGAGTGCTTAAAGGGGCAGAAGTGTAGGGAGACTTCTTGTCTGTATCCCTCCTAGGTCTCAGTTTTCTGGAGGATCTTGTTTCCATTTTACTGCCTTTATGGAAAGGCTTGTTTATTTTTCAACAGGACTGATCAGTGAGGTACAGGGAGTAGTTTCTAGTTCATTCTTTGGAAGAAAAGAGTTTTTACTGGTTTAAGCTTGTAGTTTTCATTAATCCTTGCTTATAAACTTGTTTTCTTTATCCCATCCACTAAGTTTAAGACTGTCTTCTCTAAACAACGTGTTTTCTTGTGCAGGTTCTTTCAATAAATGAAGAAGGACTGAGGAGATGTGAGGAGAACACAAAAGTGTTTGGCAGACCAATAAGGTAAAATACAACCAGTGGATCTGCTCTGGGGAATGAACTGGCTTCATGCTGTGCATGGGGGAACATCAGGCAGTGTGATGCTGCTGAGCAGAGTTTATTAAATGGAACAAGTGAAGGGTAGGCTGTGTTTTGCATACAAATACAAGCAGAGTTACAGTTAAATGGGAGCCTCCCCAGTCACTGCTAGAGAGGATCTGCCTCCTCAGGCCTGAGGGAGCACATCACCTGCTCCAGCAGTCTCTGGGTCATGCTCATAATGGTTCTACTCTGCTCTCTTGAATGTCTGCAAAGCAACGCAGCTAACAGCCACTTCTGTTTCTGGGGGATTCTATAGACAGGCATTGGTACAGGCTGCTAGAAACATCAGGCCATGAAAATATCATGGATAACCTTTCCAGTAGTTTCAGGTATTGTTCTCATGTCACTTGTTCACCCATAGTGCATACCAAGACTCATGACACTCAGTTCTTGTTCACATTCTCCATTCCTTATATGCTGTTACTCAACTCTTGATCCAAGGTAAGGTCATGAGGCTGCTGTGAAGAGTGGGATCTAGTTTTCCAAGCACCAGCATGACTTGACATGAAGTTTAGTCAAAAATGATTTGATATCCCATTGTATCCCATTTTAAGTTGTTGTAGGTTAATGAAAGTGTTAACTGCAAGATGGATTTAAGGGTGTGGAACCAATACAGGACTAGCCCTGAAAAGAAACAGTGTTTCTTGAACTCTTGGCAATTTCTGACTCCTTCCCTTAGTGTGTAAGTGTTCAGGGATGTGTGGTATGTCTGCTTATCTTCTCCCTGGTAAAGAACTTCCTGTCTTAGCTCTCAGTGGGAGATCAAATCCAAGAGATGGGTTTCTTCTGTGTATCTGTGAAATTGTGCAGCCTACTGGATCTTCATTTGTAGAAGTAATCTTAAAGGACTAGATATTAAACATTTAAAGTGAAACAAAGAAGTGTTTGCTGTTTCCCAGAAGCCTTATGCATAATTGAATGGATGCTAGCTGGTGCAGCACAGCTGTAAATCTTGAATCCATGCCCAGGGCAGGACCTGAACTTGGAAAGCAACTAAAGCATATGCTGATGCTCAGTATTTAGTGTTAAGAACATAGCTCTTCCTAGAGAAAGAGCTTCTTTCCCTGAGATCTGACAACAGGATTACCTCTGATATGTCATGGCACTGTTACTGTACTGGGTTAGCAGGAAATCTGCACCATGACTGCACCATAAATTGCTTCCTAGCACCAGTGTGGCCACTCTGTTGGTTTCCCAGTCAAAGCAATGGTTTAACATTGGTGCTGGCTGTGGACAGGGTCTTTTTTTGACTTCCTCTTAACCTTCAGCTGGAGCCTGAAACGTTTGGGGGGGGGGGAATATACATGATTATATGTATCATGTATTAATATACATGATTTCCCCATCCCTGGCAGTGTTTAAGGCCAGGCTGGATGTGGCCCTGGATGACCTGGTCTAGTGCATGTGGCGTCCCTGCCAGGCAGGGGGGTTGGAACTAGATGATCTTTAAGGTCCCTTCCAACCTGAGCCATTCTATGATTCTATGATGTGCAAAGTTTGCATTGCACACACACTTGGGAAGTGTGCTTGCCACACTCTGAAGACTTTCCTGTTCTAAGGACCTTAAAGTCTGGTGCCTACAGGTAGCACAAAGCCAGGAGGTGAAATAGAAGCAAGGCAAAGGTGCAGCGGGGCCCACACATCAGTACACTGGTCACTTGTGTGAGAAAGGAGAATTTTGATGCTCTTGAGATTTTTCTGTTTCTTTTTGTCTCCAAAACTCTTTCTTTTTGTCTCCATTTCAGCTCTTGGACCTGTCTAGTAGATCTGGAAGGCTTGAACATGAGGCATTTGTGGCGACCTGGGGTGAAAGCATTGCTGAGGATCATTGAGGTGGTGGAAGCCAACTACCCTGAGACTCTGGGGCGTCTGCTTATCCTGAGAGCACCTCGAGTGTTCCCAGTTCTCTGGACACTGGTATGTTGGTAAAAGTACCCTGCAACACCCTTGGAGTTTGGAAAAGCACTTTAGAGCTCAGGCTTTATAAGCAGGAAATGTTACCATCTCTTTTCTAGGATTCCTGGAAGGGATTTAACATCTCTCCCTAAAGGTTTGCTGACACAGTTGGTTAATTCAGCTGCTTTGGAGTGTGACCTTTGCATAACAAGTACATTTGCATAACACTTAATGTGATCAAACTGATTCCTTCAGAGTTGACTTGGAAGAATATGGGGTAGCCTGATGTGTTCTGTTTTTCTCTGTTTGTAGGTTAGCCCATTCATTGATGACAACACTAGAAAGAAATTCCTTATTTATGCTGGAAATGACTACCAAGGCCCTGGGGGACTGCTGGATTACATTGATAAAGAAATTATTCCTGATTTTCTTGGTGGAGAGTGCATGGTATGACTATAAACTAGTGCATCTAGCAACTTACTTGTGGGGGTTTTATTTTTCCCCTCCACTCTAAACAAAGACACCTAGAAGCACAGAATGATTCCTAACCTAGTTAAGAATTAACTAGGGGGGGTTATGATCTAGGATTCCAGGCTTAATGTCTTCTTCTGGATCCACTTTTCTCTACAATGAATAGCAAATAAGTTATCAAAATAGCCAAGCATGGCTAAAATCCATAGTCTCTGCTACCTGTCAAGTCCTGGCACTTGTTGTAGCACAGCACTGAGCCAGAGCTGTCACCATCAGCTCCCAGAAGAGTCTGTGTTGTCACCTGAAAGAACTAACTGATAGCATAAAGAGCCCAAGGAAATAGGTAGCACAAACAGCCAGGTCTCCTAGGGCAACATGCACATTGACCCACAGCAAACCCAAAAAAGGTGTTTTACTGCAGGATACTGGAATTGCTGAGTCCTTTGTCATGTGCCTTAGTCACTGTTCCCTGCCTAGACTGTGGGTGTCAGTAGGATCTGGCATTTTAACATCTCCATGGTACTGTGAGGTTTGTTTTCTCTGTAGTGTTTTTGACAGCACAGGCACCCACTGCTGTGGCTGAGGTGTAGGAGTGCAGCTCAGGCATCTTCTGGAGCTTTCCCCTTTATTTGAGCTCCCCTGTGTTCAGATACCATTTCAGACTCATTTGTACACTTCTGAGATTCATTTCTGTACCTTCCTGAACATTCATCTGGGTCTGTTCAGATAGTCTCAAATTCCAATGAGGTATTGTTAGACATGTTGGAGTAGAGCATGTGTTTTATCTTCAGTGGGCTGCTTTTTTGCTGCAGCAGTAGCTTTTGGGGGAGAGAGTTTGTGCTCTCTAATTTGGAGCTCAGGAAGCTGGCAAAATCCACTGCTTAAGTAAGCAAAAGGAAATGTTACCAGAAAGCAGATTGCTTCAGTACTTCCTGCCAGTCACAGGCAATGGCAGAGTCTCTTTCTCTTCTTCTTGACTTCTGGATAGTTGAACAAAAATGACTTCTCAAAGATCCTTTCAGTTCTCTGTTCTCAAACACTTCTGCTGCTCCACACACTCCTGTGGAACAAAGCTGTTCCTGAGCAGGTAGCTGCCTCACCTCAGTACTGGAGACCTTGGAAACCAGAAGGTTACTTGGGGAAGTTGTGTCATCAGTTCCAGTACTGAGCTTTCAAGACAGTTGTAGCTTCAAAGCTGTTCCCTTCCTGACTGCAGTATCTTTGTACCTGTTGGGAAACTGCCTGTATCTCCCCACCATCCTTTGCCCTTCAGTTTAGCCACCCCAGTTCTTTCAGGCTATGTTTGTTAGACTGAGTCACTGCTGCCACTTCCCTTGGGATTCTTTCTTGGCTTTCTTCAGCCTAGGGGAGGATGCATTTGCACACTCATTGTCTGTGGTGCTGGCTGTTGTGTATCTGCAACATCTGTTCCTCAGGTGCCTAATTCTGCAAACTCACCCAAACCAGCTCCTTAGAAAATACATCGTTGTCTGGATGATATACAAGCTATAAAATGACTTCCAAACTCTGTTCTGACCTCATTCTTCATAGTGCTTGCTGAGTGTGTTTGTTTCTGAAGCTAGTGGGCAGAGAGCATGAGAGGGTGTGGATTTACAGAGGGGATGCTTTTTAATGCCTGTTTATGCTTTCAGTGTGAAGTGCCAGAGGGAGGGCTGGTCCCCAAGTCCCTCTACAGGACAGCAGAAGAGTTGGAAAATGATGACATAAAGCTTTGGACTGAAACAATCTACCAGTCTGCAAGTGTCTTCAAAGGAGCTCCACATGAGGTACAGCTGCCCTTCTTTTCTTCCATCTCAACCCTCTGCTCTGGGCTGTCTTTTGGGTTGAAAATGGTTTGGAACTTGATTATTTAATTGCCATGTTTCTCCCTTGCTCTTCTATAGGTCTGATGCATAAAGGTGCTTTAGTAGCTGAAGTTTGTAACCATTCCTGGTTTCATCTTGTTACCATTTAAAGAATATCACTGGTTTTCATTCTATTCAAAACCAGTGTTCTTCTAAGCAAAGATAACCAATACTCTCAAAGGTACTTGAGAGCTTCTGAAAGTCATGTGTTAAAATTCAGACACTCCATCAGGAAAGAATTTGTGTCTACAGTGCCTTTTTAATAGGCAAAACAACAAAAAAGCTCTGGGTTTTGTCTCCTTTTCTGGTAGGAGTTTGTCTTTCCTGGGCAGGTTGCCCTTGTCTAACACAACTCTTCTGTGTCAGGTTCTCATTCAGATCGTGGATGCCTCCTCTGTGATCACCTGGGATTTTGATGTGTGCAAGGGAGACATTGTATTTAACATCTTCCATTCCAAAAGAGCTCCCCAGCCTCCCAAAAAGGACTCTCTGGGAGCTCACAGCATTACCTCTCCTGGTGGGAACAATGTCCAGTTGATAGACAAAGTCTGGCAGCTGGGGCGTGATTACAGCATGGTGGAGTCCCCTCTGATCTGCAAAGAGGGGGAGAGTGTGCAGGTAAGGGCTGAGTCCTCAGTGGGACCAGATGGAGTCTGGCTGCAAAACTCTGTTCTAGCTCACAAGCATTGTTATGACCTTGGAGATTCAGCTCCAGGCTGTCTGCTTGCTTTGGCCAGGGTTCCTAACTGCATGCTGGGAGGCATGAGGAAAGTACTTCCAGGGGATCTGCTCTCAGGGGAGGTTGCATGGGTCCAGTAGTGGTTGAGATTGATCAGCAAAGAACATAGGGAAGCCACCTAGGAGGACATGCACATCCAGAAAGCAGCAAGATATGCTTAGTGCTGTAGTTCTGGCTGTTATCTCCTGAAGCAGACAGTCTGTTGGAAGAATATCCTAGTGTCTTACCTCAGTGATGAGGGAAGTCAGGAAATAGACTGAGCTGCTGTGGGTTTGTCCTTCTAACAGGCACCTTAAGGAGGTTCCTGTGGCCAAGGTTCCTGAAGTTTTGTTCATGGCATTTGCAACCTGTCCTTCAGTTACCAAGTCTGGTGTTGCATGCAGCATGTTTATAGAATCACAGAATCAAGGCTGGAAGAGACCTCTAAGGTCATCAAGTCCAACCATCAACCTATCACCACCATGCCACTGAACCATGGCCCTCAGGACCACATCTCTATGCATTTTAAACCCCTCCTGCACCCCAAGGTTCTCTTCCGCCAGGCAGCATTCCAGCCACTCTGCCCCAAGCCTGTGTCATTGCATGGGCTTGTTGTGACTGAGATGTAGGAGCAGCCACTTAGCCTGCTTAAACCTTGGCCCATTGGCCTCTGCCCAAATCACACTCTGCCACTGCTCTTGCTTTTGACTTGAAGTAAGAGTTGAGCAGCCTTTGGAATAAAGAGCTCCTGAAGTGTTCAACTGGAAATATGGGCAGTGACCTCTTGAACTGCACTTTGTCTTCTTCTGGATCCACTTCTCTCTACAGTGCATATCAAAATGACTTGACTGCTCCTTTCACAGTCTCAAAGGACAGCTGTTAATGAAGTTAACTGGGAGAAGTGGCTGCTGTTTTGAACAGGAGCTTAGTCCTTTCAGTATATGTAAGTCCTAGCCCCTTGACACTGTCACAAAGCAGGAGGCTCCACTGATGTTGGATCTAGTGGATGGCATCCCTGCCCATGGCAGGGGGGTTGGAACTAGATGATATTTAAGGTCCCTTCCAAGCTGAGCCATTCTATGATTCTGTGATAACTTTGATAAGCATGCTGTCTGAGGATTGTTGACCTGCATGGCCAGTTGACCAAGGAGCTGAAACACAGGCACTGGGGAAGAAATTATGGGCATGTAGGCAGCTTTTCTAAGCATAGAAAAGAAATGTCAAGCCTGCAGATCTTTGTGTTAAGAAAGTTAATGTTTAATTTTTGCTGTGGCTGCTTCCAGGGTTCACATGTGACCAGGTGGCCTGGCTTCTATATTCTGCAGTGGAAATTTCATAGCATGCCTGCCTGTGCTACAACCAACCTGCCTCGTGTGGATGATGTGTTAGCATCCCTACAGGTCTCCTCTCACAAGTGTAAAGTGATGTACTATACAGAAGTAATAGGATCTGAAGACTTCAGGTATGTCTGGCCAGGCTTCAGCCAGAAGGTTACCTAGTGCCAAACCTGTCTGATGCTTAGATGATGAAGCCAGGGGCAAGTTTGCTTAAATACAAATAAATTGAAAGGACTTCTGTTTTCTTAGGCCTTAAAAACCCAACCAACTAACCAAACCCCCAAAAAATTCATCCAGTACTGCCACTAGGTGCAGCTAACATATAAAATATAAAAGAAAGGGTTAATTAGTTATCATAATCATCACTGGCTACTTTGCTCTGAAGCCTTGTGTGAGCTGTTGGCAGGTTGTCATGTAGAAATGGGTGCAACTCAAGATGGAGCTGAGTCACTTCTCTTACCTGCCAGTTGCTACACTTGACTGAAAAGGATTCTCAGTCTCTTTGAACAGCATCTGCTTCTTGCAAGAAGGTTTCTGGTGTCACTGTAACCTGGTGTGGTGAGGCAGCAAAGCTTTTCAGTGTCTGCATCAGAAGCATTCCTTGCTTCCCATTCAGTTTGCAGACAGATGCAATGCAGATAAGTAGCAGAAACCAAGATCTTTGTACCTTCTGAAGCTTAACACTGCCTTGTTTGTGATTGCAGGGGATCTATGACCAGCCTTGAATCAAGCCACAGTGGATTCTCCCAGCTCAGTGCTGCCACCACCTCTTCTAGCCAGTCCCATTCCAGCTCCATGATTTCCAGGTAGTGCCACAAGAGATGAAAATCAAATGGATGAGCTGGCTGGACCCTCACCTGTGGCAGCTGACTGCAATACAGCATATTCAACTGGCAATTGTGCAAAAAAAAAAAACCCACCCCACAAAAGCCTTCTAGAGATAGTTAAAGTAGCTGTTTGAATTTTAAACTTAGTGGTTTTGGTCTTTGTTAGATCCAACAGCTTGTCTCTAACTTTTAACCCTTTTTCCTAACTCAGCCATAAATACTTTTGCAAGTACTGTGCTTGCACAGCTCCTAGCTCTGACCACAAGGGCTCTCACTGGGAGGAGCAGGAACCAGTGCAGCAGTTAACAATGCTGTTTTTAACTCTCTAACTGTTAAAAAAGCAAAAAAAAACAAGAGAAAAACCCTACCAAAAATAGTCTGTAGTGCATTAGAGATCAACTGCAAGTCTCCTGTCAGGACATTTCTTGCCATCTTAAGAAATCCCCTGTGATCTTCCTGGGCTGCAAACTCTTCTCTGTTGCCACTCAGTGATGTCTGAGACAAGCAACAGCAGTTGCTGGATACTTGACTTTGTGAGTCCATTTCTTTCAAAGCATGCCCACAGAGCTGTGGCCAGGCTGTGAACACTAATACCTTTTGTATGAGCACATTTGGGGGGGTGGAATTTGGAGTTCTGGGTCTTGCTAAGTTAAAGCAATTCATTCTTTCCTTGGCTTCTCACCTGGAGCACTGTGGAGAGAGAGAGAGAGGCAGAGAGCAGGCTCTCCCTCACTGGCTTCATCCAGAGCTGCTCTGAGGATCTGCTGCCAGCTCTGGGCTGGAGCTTCACATCCTTACTACACTCCACATGAATTCATTTTACTGAGGCTCTCTTCTTAGCAAGAATTTATGCAGAGCTTAAGCTTGCTTCTTAAATCAGTCTAAAGGAGATCTGACTTCCACTCTTCCCGTGCACTCCTCAATCCCTCTTGCCCTGTCTTTCCCTGTGCATGTCAACAACAGAGCACATCAGTTCTGAGCAGAGGAAGCTGTAACATAGGCAGGAAGCCCAGGGACCTTCCCTTGAAGGAGTGCAGTAGAAGATGCTCAGAGCAGTGCCTGCTGAAGCATTTGCACTAGTGCTACTCCAGTGGTGAGCTGCCATTCTGGATTGTGTCTCTGTTCTAGCCAGGCCCAAGCAACTCTACTTGAATCCTCTTTGTTGAGGGCTGTTCAGATATCCTTCCACTTGGAGCCATCTCTCACACACAGAGCAAAAGGCACAAAAGATGGAAGTGCTGAGCAAAGGGCTGTCAGCAGACAACTGCAGACTGTACCTGACATTGGAGCAGAGATGATTACAGCCTGAAGTGCAGCAGGATTTGCATAGTTAGACCCTGCCTGGTCTTTTCCTTATCCTCTTAGAGCTAAACTATCCATCTAGGCAAAAAGGAGCCACTGTGCTGGCTGCAGTCCCTACTAGCAAGCTGGATGGGCTCTATGGAGGCAGCACTGCTGTGGGGAAGTGGTAGAGAGCTTGTGGAGGTCTTGCACTTGCAAAGCAGAACTCCTTTATAATGCTGGATGAGGAAAGCTGGTTAAGAACTCAGTGTTTTTCTGACTGCAAGGCTTTGGAGAGTCAAGTGACACTAACCTCTCAGCTAGGAGCTGTGGAGCAGTCCTTGCTGCAGAACATGGCAGCCTGAGCTGATGAACAAGGATTTTAGGAATGGATTTAGAGGTGCTGAGAGGCCAGTCTCCTTAAACTGAACTAAACTGGTCTGCTTTGTCTTTTTTTGGAGTTGGAAATTGAAGGTGGCAGTTAGGCTGTCACTTAGGCTGCAGCAGGGTGCTGCTGTGTGAGACAGGCCCCAACGTTTTGGTGTCAGGCAGCTTCACTCAGCCTGCACACACTGGCCCTGGGGCTGCTCACATGAGCTGTCTGCCAGGAGGAGCCCAGCTTGCTGAAGAGATGAGCTGGCTGATCCTTGCCAGGCAGGAACCAGGCAGTATTCCCAGGCACAGCACAACTAGTATGGCAGGAGGCACAGCAAGGTTGGCTCCTGGCTCTTTGCTGGTGCCCCTTGCCATGGGCCAGGCTGGAAGGGTTGAAGTGGTTGCCTTTTCTTTCTCTCTCTCTCAGATGGCCATTTTGCTGACAACTGTAAAGAAACTGCTTCATTCAACACTCCACATCTGTCCAGAGCTGTCTGGCTTTGTAGACCTTTTTTTGAGTTGCAGTCACTTTTCAAGTCTGAAGATCTATATTTTGGGTTTCACTTGAGCTGGCTCAAAAGTGGCATTTGGGGTTTTTCCTGCTGTTAATCTTAACACATCTTTGAGAGCTCAAAGCACATGGCAGCACAAACAACTGGGGAGATAAAATGCCAGAAAAAAACCCCAATAGTTAATCCTCCTCTAAGCAAAGTGCTGTGGCAATATGACTTGATCACTGCAGTCTGACTAATTAATTTCCCATAACCTGGTTTTCTTTGTGTGATATTATTACTGCTCTTCTTCTCTCAGCCAATGACTCTTAGGTTGGCTTTTCTCCTGTTGTCAGTGTCCTTCTGCACTTTCCTGTCTGTACTCATGAACTGCATATCAAATTCTGTACATGTTTTGTATACATAATACCTCATTCTTGGTAATAAAATACAGATAGTCTTTGGAAGATTTTTTTATCATTATCAATAAATGTGAACTGTTTGGAGAAAAAAAAAAAGAAGGGTCAACTTCTTTATTTCATTCAGCTGAGGGCTGCTCAGGGGCAGTGCTCTGATGGGGAATACAGGAGGTGGTAGGTACCTCAGCTCTCTGCCACTGTGGAGGAGCTCCAGCAAAGCACCTATGTGGGGGAGCAGAAACCTGAGCAGGTAGAAGGTGTGAGGAAATGTGATTTTCAAAGGAGAAAGGTCTCTGCTGGGCACTTCTCTGTTGCATGACAAAATCTCCTTCCCCACACTACATGTACCCAGGTTTTGTTTTGTTCATGGTCTGGGAATACACAAAAGGAACAAAAGACTCTGCTGAAAAGTCTTCAGGTAACCCTAAGAAGAAAAAGGCTGCTTTTATGGATTCTGTGATGACTTTATACTCTTTTATCACAGCTTGAACAGGAGCTCCAACCAGTGCAGTGCAGCTGATTGCAGCAGCAACCATTCTGTGTGTTAACTGAAAGGTTTGCTCTGGCAAGCTTGGTGCAGCAGGGGTGCAGATGAATGTCCCTCCCTTGCCCCTGGGCAGGCTGGAATGTGCCTGCCCACCTCAACTAGCAAGTGCACTCATTCTTCTGCTTTCCACCTGCTTATTTTGTTTTACCCAGTGGCCCTGCCCTGGGCTTGCTGGCAGAATAAATGGCTGACAGTATCCTGGGAAAACCTGAGTGCTCTTGGTGCTGGCACAGCAAGCTGAGGCAGACAGCTGCCCTGAAATCCCTCTTCCCCAGCACAGGGAGCTCCACAGGCCTGGCCTAACTGGGGTGCTGGAGGAGAGCTGCTGTGCTCCCCTGGGTGAGGTGTGGCTTTGGGTAGAGGCTCTCTGAAGATGAGGATTCAGCTGCACTGCCCTGTGTTTCAGATCAGTGGTTGCTGGGAGGGTTGGGGGGGGTTAAATGAAATTTAGCACTGAAAAGCTACAGCAGTTTTCTCTCATTCAAGAATGAGCAGACTGCTCCACAGCACTGCCCAGCCCCAGAGCTGAGCCAGCCACAGCCTGTGGAGGAGGAGGGGGCTCCTTGCCTGCCCTCACCACAGAATCCTGCTTGGGTAAGAGACTGGGAGACTCATATTTGGGGAAATCAGGGGTTTTTTAGTAGTAGTAGTGGAAAAAGTAAACAAAGCTTTAAATATTTTTAAAGTGGGAGCCACTGTATCTCATGCTGTGGTTTTACCAACCCCTGGAGTTGGAGCAGTGGCTGAAACATCCATTTATGGTTGGTTTTATCCCAGCTGTAAAGTTTCTAAAAGGAGAATCTTTAACTCTGTTAGGAGGGTTTGTCAGCAAGAGCAGATGGCTGTTGACCTACTTCAAGTTTTAGTATGTGGCCAATATGTTTGTGCCAGCACATAATTATAATGGCCCAGCTTACTGCTCTCTGGATATTACTAAATACAAAAGCCCTTGAAAAGACATCATACAAGAAGGTGGCTTTGGCTCTCAGCTGTGCTGTGCCCAGGGAGGCAGGAGGAAAGCATTGGCCTTTCCCAGCCAGTGCTCCTCTCTTGAAATGGCAATGAAAACTGGGAGCCTCAGAAGGATGCTGTGGGCCAGGGCTGCTCCAAGAAGCAGCTCCCCTTAGAAAAGCATTTGCCTAAACCATGTATTTTTGG